>WYDI02141218.1:121290-280923 GCA_009867235.2 Psittacus erithacus | reverse complement strand
TCCTTTCCTTTCCTTTCCTTTCCTTTCCTTTCCTTTCCTTTCCTTTCCTTTCCTTTCCTTTCCTTTCCCTTTCCTTCTCCTCTCCTCCCCTCTCTTCTTTCATGTTCTTTAGCTCTCTCTCCCCTAACATTCCCTCTTTTCCCTGCCCCGAACCCCAAACGCGCCCGCCGTCGGAGCGGCTGCCTTGCGGTGTCGCAGACCTCGGCAGCAGCGTGCCGAGCCTGAGTCGCTCCCAGAGCGGCCTCAGGTCACACGTCCGGGCCACCCTGTGTCGCTCCTGCCGCAGGGAGACGAGCCGCGCTTCGCGGGCCGCGCACCTGCCGCGCCAGCGCCGGACAGGACGGTTCAGATCCCGCGCAGCAGCGGCAGCGGGGCCTGTCCGGGGCAGTGCCACCCGCGGCCGTCTCTCGGGCGGCCCGCCGGTGGGAGGGGAGCGGCTCGGGGCGGCCGCGGGGGTTCTGGAGAATGTGCAACGGGGGCGAGTGCAGTCGGGGTGCCCCGGGGAAATCAGAGAGCTGCAGGGGCGAGCGAGCCCCGGCAAGCGCCGATGGGTCCCGGGGGGCCCCGCGCCAGGCCGCCGGCTGGCAGCGAGCCGTGGTGACAGCACCCCCGCCCAAACCGCTCCCGGCGCGGGGATGCGGGTGGGCAAAGCGACTCTGGCCGAACGCCGTGCCCTGCTCCGCTCGCCTAGATCTACTTTTCTTTCGTCTGTCCTTATCGGTCTGCCCGTCTTTGAGATGCCTTTTCCTGACTCCCTTTTCCTGACTCTCTTTTTCTTTTTGCTTTCTCTTTGTGTCTTTGTCTTTTTTCTTTCTCCTTCTTTCCATTATTTTCCTTCTTTTTATTTCTGTTTTTCCTAATCTTTTTTCTCTTTCCTTTCCTTCTTACTTTTTTTTTCGGTCTTTTGGTCTGTTTCTTTATTTTTGTTTCTTTCTTTGTTTCTTCTATCTTTCTGTCTATCTTGCCTTGCTTTTTGTCTTTCTGCGCGTCTTTCTTGGTGATACTTGGTTAACACATTTGACTTCAGGATTTGTTAGATGGATTCGTTAATTTCAGTTCCTGTAGTTCAACTGGCAGTTGAAAATAACACTAATAGTCTCTGTAGTCGTGGTAATAACGATCATGACTTAATTGTAATAACAGTAGTCACCGATAACGGTCTCAAATTAAACGCCAGAAAATCCCCGTTTTTTCCTGGGACCCGCGGAAATTACAGGCATTTTTTTTTTCACCTGCTGAGATGTTCCTGTCTCCTCTTTATCTCCCCGCCTACAACGAATTCGTAAAAATCCGCGAATCCCGTTAGCGAAACCTCTACGAATGGTTACTGCTTAGCCTACAGCACCGCTACCGGCAGCTTCAGCCTTTCCCGTACCGTTCTTTGCTATCGCTCGCAGCGCACGGGCGGTGCTGCAGCGGCGGGAAGGGAAGCCGGGAGACGCCGAGCGCCCCGCCGCCGAGCTGCTCATCTGAGAGGAGTGCGGAAAAATAAGAGCGTGCGGATGTGTGCGGTGCCGCTGCCCCGACCCTGCGTGGCCCCAGCCCCGGCTCGCTGCGGCTGTCCCCCCGCGGCTCAGCGGGGAGCTGGGGTTGCTGTGCCAAGCCCGAGCCAGGCCGTGCGGGGCCGCCCCCCTTTCCCCTGCAGAATCCGCGCCCGCCTCCCTACCCCCCCGCAGGCCGGGCTCGCCGGAGGCCCGTCGGGGCGCAGGGCTTGGGGGGCGGGAGGGACGGGGGAGCGGGCAAAAGGAGGGATTGCGGGAGGGACGTAGAGAAGACATGCGGGTGGAGGGGTGAGTGCGAAGGGCGGAGAGGGGGAAGGCGGCGGGCTGTTGGTCAGGGTGTGTGGAGGAACCGGGCCTGGGAGACCTGGGCACCTCCGCAGCAAGAGAGCCGTGGCTCGGTGGGAAAGCGGCCGTCCGCGCCTGGGGCACCTGTCCCGGCTCGTGGGGAGCGGTGCCGGCGGGGAAACCCCTGAAAGGGAGGACGAAGGCAACAGCCTACGGGGTGCGCCTCGCCTGAAAGGTCTGGGGGATTGCAAGGTGCAGAGCCCAAATAGAGGAGGGGACGGCAGCGGATACCTGCTGCGTGGGGAAGCCCCGCCGGGGCCGGGGAAGGTAGTGGAGCGGCAGGACAGCGGCTTTGCTCGGGCTCCAGCGGCTGGGGGCTGCCGTCGGGGCGTGGGGGGCATTGCAACACGTTGCTTTTTTTGCTGCCGCCACAGGCTTGCACCACCGCGCCCGAGTGTTTCGAGGCGAAGCAGTTTTGTGTCCGCAGAGAGGAGGGGAGGGGTCCTGCCCTTCTTCCCCGTCGAGCTCTTAGAGTTTCCGCAAAGCGGAGCTGTTCCCAGCGCAGAAGTGGCAGGACAACCTCGACCTTCCCTCCTACCTGCTCGGCCGAGGTGTGAGGAGCACCCCGGGGGAGCAGAACGCCCCCCTCGCCCTCTCCCTGTTGTCCTTCCGACAGCTTCCGGGCTCTATCCCTTTCCCTCCCGGCCCCGGGACGACTGCGCAGCCCTGGACAGACCCTCGCTAACGACAGGGTTAGCAGCCCCTCATCGAGGCTGGACGCGCTTTGCAGAACTCCGGCGATGCTGAACGACCGGGTTAGGAGACTAGCGCCCGCTGGGCGAGACGCCTGGCAAAGGCGGCCTCTCGTTTTAGGCCCTTTTGGCGTGCAGGAGAGGGGATAACGCCGTTTGCAGCACCGCGCCGTGCCACCCACTCCCTCGGGTTTGTTCTGCCGCTCTCGGGTTCCCCCGTCGCGGGGGAGTCGGGGCTGGTTTCGCTCTCCCCTCGTTTCAGCTCTGTCCGGCACTGCACACGCATGGGTGTGCGGGACCGGGGCGGGAGGCATCTCAGGGGTCATGGGGCCCCGGGACCGGCTGGCAACGATTCCCGGAGACCGCTCAGTTGCGACCCCGCCGGGCAGGCCGAGGGGCTCGTCTGTGCCCAGGCTGTCCTCGATGTAGTGCTGCTTCTAGCTGGGGCTTTACCTAAGGAGCAGGGAAGGAGAAAGGGAAGCTAGGAAACGGTGCAGGCAAGAAAGTCAAGGGCAGCAACCCCGACTCTGCTGGGGTGCTGGATTTGGGTTTTTTTCTTCATTTTCAAGGAAGGGAAAATTTTGTTTCCTCGTGGGGCAGAGGCTGCCCAGAACCGAGCACACCTCTGAGAAAGGGCTGGTGGCTGTTCACATCAGCCCTTGAGCTCCCTGAGGCGGCTTGCAACTCGCGTCCGCTGCTCTTCGTTTTCCTCCGATATTGCCCCGAGGTCCCCTAACGAAACTCCTTCCCCTCCTCCCTGTATTGCCGCCAGGTAAGCAGCGTGGGTCAGCACTGGGACACTCTTCTGTTTGGAGTGTCCCTGAGCTCAGAGTAGAAAGTGCCCCGGCCAGGAACCCCGCTGCCAGCAGCAGCAGAGAAACAAAACACCGATCGTGTCACGCTCTGCCCTTATGCCGTTAGCTGCAGGAACATATGCTCAAATATGTAAGAGTAGTCTAGATTTTTCTCTGCAAATATTTTTACCACATCCAAAGATAATATTTCAACAGAAGAATCAAGCCCCGCAGGCTACAGACAGGGCAGCTATATATAACCCGCTTGCTCACTCCGGCTCTCCGCGCATCGCTCGGGTTATGCAACCCCCATCGCGGCGGTAGCCACCGGCGCGCCCCACGGCTCCGCCCGCCCCGTCGGGGCATATCCCCCGGGACCTCGGTGCAGCCACCCACCCGGAGAGACCGGCACCGGGACTGGAACCGGCACCGGGACAGGGACTGCGGCCGGGGCCGGGCCGGGCCCGGCGGGGCTCGCCCAGCGCCGATGTGGAGGAAGGGCCCGGGGAACGCCGCGGCGCTCCGAAGGGCCGGTGCCGGGCGGTGAGTAGCGCCTCACCCTCGCCGGGACAGGGTGGAAAACCGGGGAAGCCGTCCACGGTAGCCAGGGGAGAGCGGCCCCAGGTCCAGGCGGGCCATGCAGGTGTTGCCGGCAGAGAGGGCTCTCCCGCTGGGCCGGGCAAACCCTCGCCGGCCACCCCGCCGTTGCTTTCCGTTTTTTCCGCTTTTTTCGGCGAAGGAAATGCTCGAACGCCGGCGGGTGCTTTGGTGGTTTGGTGGCCCGGGACTGGGGGGGCACATCCTGCCCCGGCGAGACGGCACCTGCGCCCGCAGCGCGCCCCGACGTGCCCGGCTCGGCTCTGCGGCCGCTCGGACTGCGAGTCCCCGGACCGAGCCGGGGCAGCCTGCGGCACCGTGGTGGATAAGAGCTGGAGGAAGGGAGCAATCCTCCCTCTTGGTGCCAGACATCCGCAACGTGACTCCGGGCTCGGCTCTTCCCTTCCCTTCCCTTCGGCCGGTTCCCGGTGCCGTGATTGACACCATCGACCCCTCCGCCCGCCCCGAAGCACATCCCATCCCTCCCCGCCGACAGCTCGCTGTGCCCGGGAGGCGGGGAAGGGCCTCCCCAGCCCTTTGACACCGTCTCGGCAGGAGTTTCACTTCGCTTTCGCCGCTGCCGCCGCGGCTTCTGCAGGCAAACACCCCCGGCTTCCATGTGACGCCTCCCAGCCACTGAATGGGGGAAAGCGCCTATAAGGGAGACACTTTCCCTACGTGCAGGCGAAAAGGAGGGAACGGGGGGGGGCAGAAGCAGGAGGTGGTGGTTGGGGGGAAGGGAAAAGAGAAAAATAAATTAATAAATAGCAGGGAATGAAGTTGAGGGGAGAGAAACCGAGACCCTGGGGAAGAAATTAGCGGGGATATTTCTTTATTCATCCCCCTATCCTGTCCCCTCTCCCGACAGGGATCGATCCAGCTGTTGCGGTGCTCGGTGCTGGCTGCAAAGGGGCCCGGGGAAGTTTCTTGCTCCCCAACGCCCTTCCCGGGGGGGACACTGAGGCTTTAGGTTGTTTTCTGGTGTGGGGTTTTGGTTGCTTTTTTTTTTTAAGGTTCCCTCCCCCGCGTCTGGAAGGAGGGGGTCTCTCTCGCACCTCCCTGGATGGTGTGGTAGAAAGGAGGGGAGTGAGGGGGTGAGAGGGGGGGCTCGTGGTGGGAGGCTGTCGCGGCTGCTGCTCCTGCATTGGTGTCTCCCCTATGGACGAAAACAGCCCTCTGTCTCCCAAGGCAAATGCTTTCAGTATCGCCTCTCTGATTTCAGTCGCCGCCGCCGAGCAAGCAGGGAAGGGAGCGCTGGAGGAGCGGCGCGGTGGCCGCAGCGCGCCCGCCCGCCCCGGCTGCCGCCCGCAGAAGATGCACTTCAGCACCGTCACCAGGGACATGGAAGGTGAGCGCTGCTCTCGGCCCCCCATGGCCTCGGGTCAGGATCCCGGCCACTGGGTCCCGGGGTGTTTCTACGCATCCCGGCCCCGCGGCCGGGCCAGGGGGAACTCACAGAGCACGGCCTGCCCGCGGAGCCCTCCGGAGGGAGATTTTGCCGGGCCCCCTCAGCCTTCCTATGGAGAATGAGGCTCTGCCCGTACCCCGAGTGGCGGCTTTCGACGGCTCTGCCGCTTGGATCCGCGTCTCCTCGGGGGTGCTGGAGCATCTCCCGGCTGCGCCAGCCGTGCCCAGGGCAGCGGCAAGCTGGGGCTCGGCTCCCGCAGGCTCTGTAGCCGCTGTTCGGCCTGGGAACTGCGGCGGAAATAACTCGAGAGACCCCCAGGACCTCGAGGAGCCCTTCAGCATCGGAGGGGATCCGAAGGAAACGTCTGATCCCCGGGGCGGCCTGTCATGCGCCGCAGGGCCCGCTCGAGCAGGCGCCCAACGGCTGCTTGGCCGGGGCCGTCCCTGCGCTCCTCGGCGTGGGCCCGCAGCTTTGCTCTGGTCCCCGACTGTTCCCCCTCTCTCGCCCGGGGATGGAAATAAGGGGGGAATTGCCACTCGAGGTCTACCTGCCCCTGTCAGCCGTGATCCCAGAGCGAGGGACGTTACCTGCAGCACGGCAGCTGCACGGAAATAAGAACCGGTTTCTGTCTTTGAGTTCCCCCCACCTCCTCTTTTTTTCTGGGGGGGGGATGTTAGGCGGGGAGCAGTGTCTGTGGAAGTTTGCTTTGTCCCAGATCGTATGCAGCAAGGGAGGCCTTCTGCGGAGATCGCACGGGCTCTGCACCGCCGCGGCTCGTGGCAGATCTCTGGGGTTTGCAAAGGGGAAAAAAAAAAAAAAAAGGAAAAGGAAGGAAAAAAAAAAAAAAAAAAAAAGGAGCCGAGGCAGGCAGCGGGAGCAGCGAGCTCCCCGCCTGCCCCGGGGGGAGCGGGGCTGGGGCCAAGCAAAGCGGAAAGGGGGAGGCGCCCCGCTGGGCTGGGCGCGGGGCAGGAGAGGAGGCGGAGGGCACCCCGCGGAGCCGGCCGGAGGCGGGGGCCGCACGGAGCGGCACGGAGGGGGGGAAGCGGGAGCCGGAGCGAAGCCCTGACCGCCTGTTTTTGGAATGATTTCAGCTATCTCCAGCCCCTGGCTCACCCAGCTGTCCCATTTTTGCGATGTTGCAGCTTTCACGGCCAACAGCCTGAGCAGCCTGAACGCCTCCGGGGGGTACCACCTCTCCCCTTCCCCGGGGGACCCGTACGGACAGCATGAGCCACCGCACTACGAGCCCTGCACGGCTCAGCAGCATCCGCACCCGCCGCCACAGCCCCAGCACGGCTACCCCTTCGGCGGGGCGGCGGCAGCAGCCGGGGCCAATCCGCCGCCCCCAGGCCCTGAGCCGCCCGAAGGCGCCGGGGGAGCCGCCGCGGGGCCGGCCGCCGTCTCGGGCTGCTCCGCGGGGTCGGCAGCCGCGGCCAAAGCGCCGGTGAAGAAGAACCCGAAGGTGGCCAACGTCAGCGTCCAGTTGGAGATGAAGGCGCTGTGGGATGAGTTCAACCAACTGGGCACCGAGATGATCGTCACCAAGGCCGGCAGGTCAGTGCGGAGCCTCTGAGCAGCCCGGTTCTCCACCCGATCCCTCCGGCCCGGGCACCCTGGCGCACCGGGGCGATTGAATTCGCGGCTCGGGGGAAAATCGAGGCTGGACAAGGGCGAGCTGCGGGGCGGCTCGGCCCGGCGATTGCCGTCATTTTATCCTAGCTCTTCTCCCGGGGCGAAATCTGCGAGCTCTTGCGGCCCGAAGGCCTTGGGTGCTGCGGGGAGGAAAGCGCGGCTCCTGCAGGCTGGAGGCGAAGGTGTGCGGAGGGCGGCCCAGTTCGGGGAGCCGCGCCGTGCACTCCGCCGCCGACTTTCACACCCGCTGGAAAGGGCGCTGTGCTCCTCTGGGAGCTTTCGGCTTTCGGTTACCCGACACGGGACTTAGATCCGTGTTTGCGGAGGACACTGCTCTCGGGGCGGAAAGCGATGGCACGGGGCGGGGAGGAAAAGTCAACAAACCAACCCGTGCGATACCTGTAACTCATTTTTTTAGCACGGGCAGAGCTTTTCCCGCCGGCGGGGAAGCAAGCAGACCCTCATTCTGCGCCTTGAAAAGTCTTCCAGGACTTTTGCATTTCCCAGCTCTTCCCGTAACGAGCCCGGCTGTGCCCGGCTCTCCTCGGCCCTGCTCCGGACGCTCGTCTCGGCGGGCCGGGACCCAGCTCCCGGACAGGGAACAAAGGAAGAGGTTGATGCGATCGCGTTAGAAACCAGCAAAACTTGTGGGGGAGAAGAGGAGCCCCAGTTACGGTTGTTAATTACTGCATTTAGCTGCAGACTCCGGGCAGCGCCGTGACCGCGGCGGCTTGGGCAAAGTTGCGAAGCTTTCCCCGCGCGGGCTGCGGGCAAACGCTGCCTTAGGAGGAGCAAGCGCATTGCTCGGGCTCGGGTCTCTTCCCTTGGTTTAAAACGATCCGGCGGGGAGGGGGGGGCGGGAAAGAAAGGAAAAACAAACGAATTATCAAACCCCGCGGTGCCGGCTCTCACTGAGCCGCAGGACTGAGGGCCCCGGGCGCTGCTGCAGCCCCGTCTCCGGGAAGAAGGGCGCAGCGCTGCTGGTTGGGCTCCGCTCCGAAAGGGCCCAGCACAAGCGGTGGCCGCGGCCGTGCGCTCCCGCTTTCCCTCCAGCGGTTTTGAGGGTCTCGAAGGTGCAAACAATGAAATGTTTCTGTATATACGCAGGGTGGAGGGGTTGTTTGGTTTGGCTTTTAATTAGCAATTTACTAAAATCCCCGCAGTACCGGGCGGAGAGGCTGGCGCGGCCGTGCGGGACCCCTGGCGTGATTTCCCTTAGCCGGTGCCTGCCTCGGCGCCGGGCTGTGCAGCCCGCTGTCTCCGGCCGCGGCCCTTGAGCCCGGCGCCGGGATCGGCGCTGCTTTCCTTAGCGGAAAAGGTCGTTGAGACTCCAGGCGGAGGCTCTCTGCAAATAGGAGCTCTTCGATCTGGCTTTCTTGGCTCTCCCAGGACAGTGAAAGCATTGCGAATATCCCACTCCAAAAGGGCTCGGAAATGAACCAGCTCGGTTTGAATGAGAGGCTTTTCCCCTCTTCGCTTGTTTTCTGACACCGACAGATCTCCAGACAGTGGGGTAAAAACAGGGGAAACCGAGGTAAAACCAGCCGGAAAAGAAGGGCTCAGCGAAGGCGCTGCGAAGCCTGTTCTCTCCCAGCTCCTCTGGGCTAGCCCTGCTGTTTGTCTAGGTGGGCCTTATCATCTCGGGTTGTTTGTTTTAAAACTAAGTTTTAAAACAAGAAACACCGGAACTGGAGCTAATGGGGGCTTTTACACCTTTAAAAATAATAATAACAGAGGAAGCAATTGAAAACGTCCGTCAGAGTTTGTTAAAGCGTTACAAAGAGGGAGGCGCAGCGCCCGATCCCGATGGTACCGGCAGTGCCGGGCCTGGGCTTGAAGGAGCTGCGGGGCCAGAGCCCGCTGCCCATCGCCCTGGCAGCCAGCCTGTCCTCGGCGGAGAGCAGTGGCGCACAACCAAAAAAGCTCCTGGAAGAGGCACAGCGGGTCCGGCCGCGCGCCTCGAGAATGAGCCGGGGGGAGGCTCTATGCTCGGGTTTAATCCGGGTTGTTTTTACTGGGGGTGTTGGGAGTTCGGTTTTTCAACGGCTGCAAACCACCTTCCCGAAACGCTGCCCGCTGCCGCTCGCTTCGTTTCCTACTCGGGACAAGAAGCGTACCAAACAAAACCGAAGCCGTAACGAGCCCAAATGCGAAGGCGCATCCCTCCAGGGAGCCGCGGGCCAGGCCTTGTCCCTGGAGTGTGCAGAGGGAGGTTGGGGGTGCCCGACCCCATCCCTTAGCCCACCCCCGATCGCATTTTCCTTACAGCCCCTCGAAGGGATCGTGTCCTCCCTGTGCGTGGGACCCGCTCCCCCCGGCTATAGCCTGGGGTCTGCAGGGGCCTGCGCAGACTAGAGCAGTGGGGACAGCCCCAGGGGGCGAACTGCCCTACCCGGGAGCCCAGAGCTCCTTCGCGCTCTCATTTCGTCCCTCAAAGTTGCGTGGACAGGGAGCTCGACAGGGCTCTGACAACGAAGCGGAGCCGAGAGTGAATTCGCTGGGGATCCCCATTGCCCTCTAGTCCCTGCCCGCCACGGGGTGTGTTTACCCTCCAGGCTGTGGGAAGTCTCCCGCTGGCCCCAGAGACCACCGTGCTGGTGTAACCGCTGCTTTAAAACAGGCACAGATTTGGGGGAGAAGTTGCAGAAGTGGGAACCTTCACATTTCCCGCTGGAGGTTCTAGATATGCCCCCAGGGCTGCCCGAGCCTCCCAGGGCTCTGCCAGGCTCGGTGTGGTGTGTCTGGAGATGGGGTAATGCCTTGCATCTGCCTCAAATCAGGTCAGCTGGAAAAAGGATGAGGAAACTGCGGAGAGAAAATTCTTTTCACTTGTGTCTCCCCATGACAAAGGCTGTGGTGGTACTTGTTTCTCCTTCTCCGGTGGGGCATTTTGGGTGTCCAACCCAAATGGTCCAGGAGCTGGCAGGAGAGGCAGGTCCCGGCTCATCCTGCTGGATGCTGCCGAGGGCCAGGGGACATGGCAGCCTTTCTCCCCACGCTGCCTGGCAGCATCTATCTTTTCTTCCCATTCTGGCCGTTGGTTCCTGGGGGGAGGTCGAACATTGCAACTGGGCAGGAATCAGGGCAGCAGGAGGCTGGAGGACTGGAGAGGTTGTGGGGCTCCCGTTCACAGCATCCCCTGCCAGGGAGGGTGCGGGTATCTGTGTCAGCCCCTCAAGGCTCCCACTGCCCCTCAACTCAGTTCTGCTCTCTCTTTCCTCACTGTGCCAGGCGCATGTTCCCCACCTTTCAGGTGAAGATATTCGGGATGGACCCTATGGCTGACTACATGCTCCTCATGGATTTTGTCCCCGTGGACGACAAGCGATACCGGTAAGTAGCACGCGGCCCGTCCCGCGGCTCTCAGTGCTACGGGAGCTGGAGGGTCGCTGCCCACTTTCTGTACCCCCGCGGCTCAGGGATGCGCTTCTGGGCCTGACACATATTGGTGTGAGTCGGGGAGAAGACGTGGGATGTGCCTGCCCCGGGGTCTGTTTCACATCATTACAAGTTTGGGATCGGGAGGGGCTCGGCTGCACTGGGCACAGACCCGTGGGGCCTCCTCGGCTTTCTCACAATGCCCATGGCTGGTCAGGGCAGGAACTGCCTTGTCCTTCCAAGAAAATCCCTCTCATTTCTGCTGCTCCATGTCTCCACCCTGCAAAAGCCCACTGCTCCCTAACGAATATTCCCCGGTGGTCCTCGAGTGCTGTAGCCTCTCAGCTGGGGCCGGTGGCTCAGCAGGGCTGTACCATGTCTGCCAAGGAGCTCACTGGGTGCTTGGGTGAAGAGAGTAGGGTTTGTGCTCTGCAAAGGGCGCCAGCCATCTGAGCCACAAAACCCTGCCCTTGTTTCTAGCGGCAGTGTGGGAAGGCCTTGGAAGCTGGTGACTCGCAAGGCAGCGATGGGGTCTGGTTTGGCACCCCTTTAATTTGAAGACAGTGAAAGGCACATTATGTATTTAGCTTCAGATCAGGACGCCGAGCAGGCAGCCGTGTAGGAATCGCAGGGTCCAATATATAAATATTTAGACAGATATCCAAATTCTCAGGGCGTCCTAGAAATGTTTGCTTGTCAAGGGAAGTGGGATATATAACATCCAATTGAGTATATCTTTAAAAAGTAATGTTTCTGCTCAAGTCCAATGGTGTCTAATTCCCCCTGTGCAAACACTGGCTTTTAAAGTAAACACGTGTATAGAAGATTGGTTTCTCTGTTTTAAATGTTACTGTTTAATATGTACTTTGAAAGAATGAAACAAGGGTGCAAAACTCTGGACCTGCTATTAATCTACACATAACTTCCCAGTCTTCACTTAAAGCCAGAATATTACTTATAGAGGGCTCTCTTTCACCCTTTAAAATTTTTTTTAGAGGAAGGGGGAGCTTTTGTGGCTTCTCTTCCAAATCTGTGCAGGTAGCTGTAAATTTCCTCCGTCCTGCAGATTTTTCTTCTGCCAGTTCCATTAGCGACCTGCTAAAATATTAGTTCTCCCCTCAACGAGTCTGGCTGTGGAGAAGAGCTCACTCACTGCCGTAGGACACAGAGGGATAGGGGGGACTGGGACGGGGTACCCCCCCCCCCGGCCGGATCCTGCGCTGCCCCTGGGTGCTGGGTGGGAGCCGCCGGACTGCGTCTGAGGGTGCGTTCTCCCCCCGGCAGATACGCCTTCCACAGCTCCTCCTGGCTGGTGGCCGGCAAAGCCGACCCTGCCACCCCCGGGAGGGTGCACTACCACCCCGACTCTCCGGCGAAAGGGGCGCAGTGGATGAAGCAGATCGTTTCCTTCGATAAGCTCAAACTGACCAACAATTTGCTGGATGACAACGGGCATGTAAGTGTTGCCGGGCGAGGTTTCACAGACGCCCCGTGCCGTGGTTCCCGTGGGGTGTCCCTGCCCGCACCCTGCCCCTGGGTAGGGTAGCCAGCAGGACCGGGGGCTGCGCTCTCCTCTCTCCATGCTCCGCCTGAATCAGTTATTGTCTCCTTGCTCGTTTTATCATTCAGATCATTTTGAACTCCATGCACAGATACCAGCCGCGTTTTCACGTGGTCTACGTGGACCCCCGGAAAGACAGCGAGAAATATGCGGAGGAGAACTTCAAAACCTTCGTCTTTGAGGAGACGCGCTTCACGGCCGTGACCGCCTACCAGAACCACCGAGTAAGGAGGCAGCGGGGCGCGGGGTGACCGAAAACAGGGGTTGGGATCTCCGCGGAGATACCGCTGGTGCAGGCGCTCCCTGCTCCGGGCTGCGGGAGTACGGGAAGGGGGGAGTTGTTCCCGCCGCCTCCTCCCCGTCTCCTAAACGCTATTCCGATAGCCAGGCAGCTGAGCTGAGCTCTGCATCGCTGCGCACCGAAGAAGCGATGTGAGCTGCAGCCCCACGGCCGGCTCCCCCCGACCCGGGGAGACCTCATTACCCGAGGCTGGGGCTAGTTGGGAAACTACAGGCTTCCCGCTGTGAAATGTCACTCTCAATTTGTTAGGATAAATGTGCGATTTTACTTCTCTAAGCTCGTAGTGGTCAATTCCTCCCCAGAATACAATTACATGTTTAAAAAACGAAACGAAACAAAATAACCCACCCTCCCCTAATTTGATGCGGATTTCTGGACAGCAGTTAATCCAATTGCTTCTTTAAATCGCATTAGTGTAATGTAAAGAGCAGGAATCCCAGCCGCGAGTGCAAATGCGGATTCAGAGCAGGGGCTTTTCAGTACTGCTCAGAGCCGCCTTGCTCTGTGCCGGGGCCGCAGCTGGTGCCACCCTCTGCCGCGGCTCCCGTGCATCAACCCGGGATCCCCGGGGGTCCCTGCCGGGGCCAGAGCACGGCTGTGCCTTTAAGGGGCTTCGGAGTCCCTCCCGGTTGGCATTTGCTGATGGCTCCGGACAGCTGCTCTTTCTCTCCTGCTTTCTATCAGTTTGACCTCTAAGGCTGGAACTGTCACTGAGGGGCTTAAAGTTTGTTTTTCAACCCATTCCGGAAACTCACAATCACTTACTTTATCCATGGATTTGCTTAAATATAGAAAATGTCCTGCCTTCTCCAGTCTAATTAAATAAATACATAAGTATGATTTATCCAGTGATTTGCCTTAGCTGCTCCAGTGGTGACCCATATGATGTGGCATTTTCTTACAAGTGCATTTACACAGCTCTTGCAGCTAATGCAGCCGCCTCTCCCTTCACCTTGAGCTCCTATTAGATAGTGTCCTAACCCACATTTTCTAACAGGGGGAAAGCATGTTTGTGCTCTGTGGCAGAGCATGCCCAGCTCCCAAACCAGCTCAGGGGCACGCTTGTTGTCTGAGCAGAGGGCCTTGTATATGCCACTTTGGGACATTTCCCTGCCTCTCCCTACAGATCACGCAGCTGAAGATCGCCAGCAACCCTTTCGCCAAGGGATTCAGAGACTGTGACCCTGAGGACTGGTAAGGCTTTGTCTTTATTGACTGTCACTACACCCCACACTTAGCCCCAGTTCCGCATGCATCTTTCCAGCTCACATCTGTACAATGCTTGCATGGAAGCTCAGGGGATGCAGTGCCCCATTTGCCAGCTGCAACTCACTTCAGCAGCACTCCAAGTGCTCATTCTGTTGGACCACTGGTATCACTTCTGTCTTTATTGTTCCAGGCCCAGGAATCACAGGCCAGGGGCCCTTCCTCTCATGAGCGCTTTTGCCAGATCCCGGAATCCAGTCTCTTCCCCAGCACACCAGAATGGGACAGAGAAAGGTGAGAGCCCGCAATGGCCTGGCCAGCCTGTCACCCGGGACGACAGCGCGTGCATGCTCGGGGTCAGCCCTGCTTACCATGCCGGCGTACTGTTGCCTGCAGCAGGCGCAGCTACAGTGCTAATGAGCTTTGCAGCACCACCTATTTTATTTAACAAAAATAGCCACCTTTGTAGCCTAATTCACTCACCCTAAGCCTAAAAGACTCACAGCTGTTGTGCTTAAGCAACTTTGCTGCTTTAAAACACACCACCCTCTTCCTTTAGTGTCTCTTTTTTGGCTTTTTGGCAGCAAGTTCAGCTTTTCAGGCAGGGATACAGTGATGGCCACTGGCTCTCCTCACAATGCCCTTTTGACGTGCCCCAGCAACACATTCAGGGCCGACCCGCTCCCATTCAGGAGCTTCAGTCAGGTCGAACAGCATCTCTGCCCATTGACTCCTTTTCCATTACGCTGAGCAAACAACTGCAGAGACAACCAAAGGCCTTTCTTCCAACACACTCCAGGCCTGTAAAATAAAGGGAAGTCTGTATTTATTTAGTGTTACACAATTGCAAAAATTTCAGGCGTGTACCAGCTTGTCAGTCAATTCAGCTCCACTTACCTCAGTCAGAAGGTCCTGTCCCACAAGCCCCGGTTCCTGCTGCATGCCGCTGCGCACTCCGCTCGTTGCAAGCCTCGCTTTTACGGTCGCGCACCGCTTTTCCGTGTATTGAAGCGAGCCGCTGCACGGTGGCGCTGACGCTGTGTGCTCCCGCAGATGCTGCCGAGAGCCGGCGGGAGTTCGAGCGGGAGGCGGCCGGCGGGACGGCGCTGCACGCCGAGGCCGCTCACCAGCAGCTCATGTCCCGCGTGCTCAGCCCCGCGCTGCCGGGCGGTGGCGGCGGCCTGGTGCCCCTGGGCGGTGCGAGCGGCGGTCGGCCCAGCCCTCCCCACCACGAACTGCGCCTGGAGCCCGCCGCCTCGGAGCCGCTCCACCACCATCCTTACAAATATCCGCCGGCGGCGGCCGCCGCCGCCTACGACCACTACCTGGGGGCGAAGAGCCGGCCCGCGCCCTACCCTCTCCCCAGCATCCGCGGGCACAGCTACCACCACCACCATCACCACCATCACCACATGAACGCGGCGGCCGCGGCGGCGGCGGCTGCCAACATGTACTCGTCGTCCGGCGCGCCCGCCAGCTACGACTACGGGCCCAGATAACGGGGCCGCCGGCGGCGCGAGAGACTGGCTGCGGCCCCGCGTGCCGCGACCGTTACCGTCCGTTCCCCCCTTCCCGCCTTTCCCTCTCTCCCCGCCTCACGAGTGAGCTGATAGGCCAGCCTGTCCTGATCGACACCCGCCCGTCCAACCGCAGGAAGCCGGAGCCCCCGTCCCGCTCCCCACCCGTCGGCGAGCCGCGAGGCGGTGTGTGGTGAGGGGCTGGGGTCCGCCGGGCGCTGCCCTCCGCGGTGTGACCCGCAGCTGCACTTTGATAAATGAAGCCATATGTCGTTCTCTACCTTCACCCTGCCCCCCCGCGCCTCCGTTATGCGGTGCCCTCGAGCGCGCCGGGCCCTGGGGGCCGCTGGAAGCGGTGGGAGGACGGAGAGCAGCAGCGGTGGGGTGACTCGCCCCCTTCTCACTCACCCGCCGGGTCTTTCGATGGAGGTTTGGTGTTGCTGCCAGTTTTGGCGGTGCCGCGGATGTTTCCCAGCCGAGCGGGGTGTGTACGGTTAGCACCGAGCAGGGAGGGCTGCGGGGCTGGCCGTGAGCACCGGCGGCACTGGGCTCCGGGGTAGGGTGTAATTCTGCGCGGGTCGGTGTGAGTCTCGGCTGGGGAATGCTTGGTCTCGTTTGCAGGTAGCTCAGGTGGTTCTGTGAGGACTGTCAGAGGAGGCACAGTTTAGCTTAAGGGAACACTTTGAATCTTCACTGTCAGAACAAATTTCCCACTTCTCCTCCGGTCCCGACCTGCCCGTGAGTTTTGGGGCTCATTGGGGCGGCTTAACCACAACAGCATTTTCTGGAGCTGTTGAGAAGAGCCCATGGCCAAGAGCATGCCGTGTACATCTTCTGGTTTTCACAACAATGGATGCTAAGATTTAGAAACCAGCCTGGGGTGAGGGAATACTCACAGAGTTTAGGTTGTGTATTCTCAGCAGTGGTTTGTGAACTGGCTGCTTCCCAAGCAGCTTCACAGTAGTGCCTTTCTACATCCTTCCCCGAGCTCTTGATCTCCCATTGAGAGGTGCCTTTTAGAGGAACTTCAGGGTTTTCCCCCCCAAATGCCTCATCCTTTATATTTGGCTGACCCAAACTGCAGTAGTCCCAAAGCACCTATTCTGCACCTACCTGCTTGCTGCATCTCCCCTCTTAAAGCTGGTAAGTACTTTTTCCATTTTTCCCTTTAATATCTTCCTTCAGTAGTAGGCTTTCTGTATTGTTGAAAGGATGGGCCTGTTCATCACAGTTTCTCTGGTGATGTGTTTTGGACAATTGGCTTGTGTTTTTTGTCAGATGCTCACCAAGTGGCAGGCCCTTTGTGTTCAGAGAAGGTATTGAGCAGCCCTCAGCTGTGTTGGAATACAGTATTATGAACACTTCTCATTCCTCCACTACTCTCTGAAAAGGAGACGGTTGGTTTTTTAAAGTTCTCTATTCATCCGTGTTTGTGCGTTTCCACTACAAACCTTTTAAAACATATCTTTCCCTCGAGCAGGTGGCAGTGTTAATAGCAATGTTTATTCTGTTTCTGGCAGTGGGCTTTGGGCTTCCAAAACTTTTTGGAAGGGTTTAAGATGGGATACAGGCTAACATGAGTATTTTATATATTTTTTTTTCTGTTACAAACCCCCCATATATCTGGATCCATGAGAAAGACTTGTGCAAGAAATATGTATTTTATTTGACATTTGCAGTGAATTGTGAGATTCTTAGTGTCTGACTAAACCATAATTAATGTTCTCAGAAAGGTTGATGTAAAATAGCCTTGTGCTTATCATTAGTCAGTGGGAAATGGCTCTTGGATGTGCTCTGTTGCTTTGCCGCTGTTATTTCAGAGTTTTCAGTATGATTTGTTATCTGTAAGCTGATTAGTGCCAAAGCTTTGGTCAAACGTTTAATGAAGTTGTTATATTTATTGTTTCTTCCAAAGATGATACAAACACTTTTTTTGTTCTTGATAGCTGCAGTGTAGGGAAAAAGTGAAGACAACCAAAGAATCATATCTGCAAACAGTGTAGATACATGTAGATACCTGTATATAAATGTAGATTATCTTATTTCATTTAAATTGAAAAGACATTGGACAGTGACATTTATAAATGCCTGCCTGCCTGCCTGCCTTCCTTCCTTCCTTCCTTCCTTTTTCTTTCTTTTTCTTTCTTTCTTGTTAGATTATTTTGGTGTATTTGTCATTTTGGCAGCTTTAAGATCTAAACCTCCCTTACAAAATGATATTATTTAAATTAGGAGCGATACTAAGCTGGAGTTGTTAAGTCCTATCAAAGAGTGAATTTCCATAGGTGATTGCTCCCTCCCTTTCCTTTTCCTGGTTGCCGGAGCTGCCCATGGTTGTGATCTGTCATTGTGCCCCATTTGGCAGCGTTGGGGTCCCAGGTCGGAATGGATACCATACATTTGTGTTGGTAAACATTTGCTTTCTTTAAACATACACAGTATGCTGCAAGAAATGCAGAATGGCCACACACCTTTCCAAACGTACTTCACTGCACAAGAGATGAGGGGACTGCGTGATGCAGGACACCAGGACTAAACTGTGCTCTTATAGAAAGTGGCTCAAGGCCCTTGCCTTGACAGTAGGATTTTCAGTTTAGCTCTGTTAGAAAAGCACGGAACTTCACACTATGCGTGTGGACCCTCAGGTTGTTCTGTCCTAGTCTGTTCCCTGTGCTATGGAAGAGCTGCTACAGAACCTCTGTGTCTGAATGGGAAGAAGACACCATGCAGTGGTGTCAAGGCTATAGTTTGGACTAAGAAAATGGTATTTCTGGCCTTGCTTTTAGGCCACCAACATGCAAGGTGCTTGTTATTAAGCATGGTAGCAGTCCATTTCATGTCATGTTTTAGTCCTTAAATCAAGCTTCCTCAGGGCTTTGACTGCTGTTTTCTCCGTGTATGGCTATGCCTGTCTCGCTGGATGGAAAGCAAATAGGGTTGGTTTCGTATCACAAAAAAAAATCCACTTCAAACCAACACCCCCATGTCACTGCACATTGACCAGTAGAAGCCTTTTGAAAGTTACAGCAAGTATGTAACACTTCGATTTCATGTTACCAGTCAGCCAGTTAGTCACCATATGTCATGTATAGGCCATGCCTTATCTATGTATTGCAGTTTTATTTGGAAAATGACTTGGTATGATTACATGGATGTTTAAGCTTCTCTCAGTACATGCTGTTACCAAGGTCCATGGCACACACTTGGAAAGTATGTTGCAGCATTTCCAGACAATACTTTCACTTATGGTCACCTCAAGTCACATATAACACTGTGTGTTTGAAAGCTGCTGCTAAAACACACCTGAGCACAGAGGTTACAAGCACCCTTTGTCTCTTCCAAACAGGGCTAGAGAAAAAAATTAGCCATGTGGCTCCATCTTCCAGAGGCACAGGCTGAATTTACTGATTGCTCCAAAGGTCTGAAAACTGCATCACTTACCTCAATGGATAAATACAGGATTAGGCACTCACAGGTGAAACAAGGCAGGTCTTTGCTTGATCACTTACCCTAAACACTGGGATAGCTCAGGTTTTCAGGAATGTTCTTTTGCTGATGGTGGTTTTATTTTTTCCTTGCTAGCGGACCTGACTACTAGGTCAGGACATGTAGTACATGTCTTCCACAGGTAGGACAGGAGCTGCGGGGCTGAGATTTCTGTATGCTTGCAGGTTCGTGCTCACCATTTACTCACTTCATGAGTGTTCTTTATAATTTTTCCTCCTCGTCAGGGAGACACTGGAATTACTTTGGATGAGATGGTGAAGGTGGTCCCCAGTAAATGCATCCTGGGACTTTGGCATCTCTTGAGTCAATCTCAAGCATGCATATGCATGGCTATTGTCAGGGGAGCAAGTACTCTGGCTTCCTTTGTGCTAGTCTGTGTAACAGTATCTTGCAGGGTGGAGAAAGACCCGAAGTAAGCAGTAAGCATAAAAAGGCATTGTGCAGGCGCCAGGCCGCTGGGGTCTCCCAGTGGCTAGAAGCTTCCTAGCGCATCCCTGCAAGGAGCCATGGCTGGTGGTGCTGCATGGCCCAGAGCCACCTCAGCTGGCGCGGTGTCCTCCCCTTGCCAAACAGACTTCATCCTCTATAGCAAGAGGGTTTCAGCTTGTGATGCCTGGATCCCTGGCCAGGGGATCTGGTCTGAAAGGAACAAGACAAGCCAGTTCACTCATGCTGTGTGACATTCTGCCTATGTAAAGGGATCCCTATAACCGCTGGAAACAAGTTAGGTGCCCACAGGTTAGGTTTGGGGGGCAGAAGCTAAGCCCTGCTGCCTGGAGCAGCTCTGGGAGAGCCAACGAAGCAGTACTTGCAGAGCAGGTTTTGGCACCTTCGTCCAAGGAATTCAAAACGTTGCTGTGAGCCTGTTGAGCGCGGCTAAGGTGGAGGGTGCGGGAAGGGTGTGCGTGTGCGCATACATGTGCAGGTTCTTGTTGCTTTTGCTTCTATTGTTCATTTTCATGATGGACTGGAGCCAAACCCGTTTGCGGTGGCCGAGCGCTGAGCCTGTGGGTGCAGTGGTCTGACCCGCCACTGATGTTTAACTCTGTGTAGACGGGAGAGGCCGTGTCACCCCGGGGGGGTGGGGGTGGGGCGGTTTTGGGGGTACGCGGGTACCGCCGCGCCCTGGCTCCTGCGGACGCGATGCTGCCCCGTCGCCGTGCCTGAAGAGCCGGCTCCCTCCAGAGGGAAGAGCTGCGCATCGCACGGGTTAGGTCGCGGACGCAGGGGAAGTGAACCCTTACAGAACTGTAGCCGGGGCTTGCAAATATGCAATCTGAGAGAAAATATAGATTTGTTTTATAAAGCAAAGGTCTGATCTTTGAAGCACACAGGCGTAAACAGGGAAAGGCAGTAATCTGTGAGTTAGAATTTGAGGATAATCAGCCAGTGGTAATTCAGCTGTTGCTAGAAGCTGGTGTTCTGGAAGCGCAGCCTACTAGTGCAGAGGCATGTATATGTATATGTGTAGGTATGTAACTTTTTTCTAAGTGTATCAGGTTTTTTCTTCACTTAGTTATTCTGATTGACCTGATCAGTCAGATATTTTATTTACAGGAGTGTTTGCCACAACCAGGTGAAAGTGACTGCACCCAAAGATTTCTGTTACTGGCCATTACCATGAGCACTGTGTGTGCTTATGAAGTGTTCTTAAGTTAAAGCAAAACATCCTCATTATCTGTGGGAATCTAGTTAGTGTCTCAGAGGCTTTCTCATTTCCAAGAACACTGTTTCATTCTTTTTTTTTCCCCTGCCCATTGTACACCTGATCAATGCAAAAAAGCAAGGGCTGGTTTCAAAGATCCACATTAAGTTTGAAAGGTGTGGAGATGTCCCACATACACTGTGTATGTACATGTACAAGTCTGCTTTGCAAAGGTCCACCTCCCTTCAGGAAGTCTATGTAAAGTACTGTATGTGTTGCATATGCCAGAAAAATGCCCTTATTGCCCCCCATTAGTAGAAATGACCTATTATAAATTTACCAAAGATACCATAGTTTTATAAATTGGCCGCATATGTTTGTGTAATGTATTTATTATATCACATTTCATAGCATTTTTGTTTTATGAAATTCAGCCTTGAATATGTCACATATGTTTTGCATATATGTGCAATAGTTGGCCAAGGATATCCGAGTAAAGTATGATAAATGTGTTCTTTCCATATGGGAAATTAAATGTTTTTCCAGATTAAAAAAAAAAAAGTTTATGAAGAGCAGCCTATGCAAAATAATTACAATAAATCACTCTTTTTTAGGTTAAATTATAAATTCGAACTAGTAACAAAGTGATTAAGAACAAAAGCCAGAGAAGTCATATTTAGGACCTAATTCTTTAAAGAGATGGTGCAGGACAGAGGGGAATGGAGCACACACGTTTTCCAGGCAAGCTGCTACATAGTGTAAAATCATGCAGACTTACACAGCAACTTCCGTCTGGTGTTCCTGGAGTGATTCTGCAGCCAATAAAGGATGGTCTCTCACCACCTCTGGGAGAGGACAAACATTTTGTACGGTGCGCCTCACTGAGAAAGCAAGTGCCCCAGAACATCTGTGCTAGCCTGAGCTCCACTTAGAGTGTTCTGTAACTCCTGTATGAACAGCTCCCAGTGGTCATTGGTAGATGAAGGAAAGGGTGTTTTTCTACATTCACATATGCTCTCACTGTGGCTGGTTCTGGTAACTAAGCACTGGTAGCTTCAATGGGTAGTGCAGGACACCTCTGGTGCTAGTGCTGTGTTCTGTACCTGCCTGCAATAGGAGAATTGCCCAAGTGCCCACGTACTCGGACTGCAATCCTTGGGCTGTACATGTGAATTGCAAAAGGAAGTTAAAAATGGAATGAACAACACATAAAACTTAGAGAAGCTCTTTCCTGTGAGGTGTTTGCACTATTAGTCTTCTCAGTGGTTTTAGCTTGGCTGATGGACAAGGGCTTCATGCTTACTCTTTTACTCTGCTTGCTTAGCACTCCCATTGTCCCTCATTCTGGGGGCAGACAGTTCCCCTTCCCCCTTGGTGCTCCAGCCTGGCTGCTTCAGCTGCCTTTTAGGGGGCTGAGCACCAAAGGTGGGCAGGGAGAGCTCACACTGAGTGGAGGGGTTGCGGGCAAAGCTGTCCCATTCCAATCATCTTAGCAGGGCAGGGAGGGGTGCTGAGTGGGGGGTGCAGCAGCCCTCCAACCAGGCTGATTTTATTTGAACACTGCCTTACATATTTCTTTTATTTCAGCAAGCATGAAGTGAGTCTTTCATTTTATTCCCTTTCCTGCCTGTTGTCAACTGCTTCAGACCAGATGGGCTCAAGAGATAAAACTATAAAGACTCAATGTCTCATTTAGTGTGATGCCAAGTCTGCATGCCATCAAAATATTTGAGGCAAAAAAATCTGAAAACACAATACTTACTGTAAGCCTTATGTTAGAAGCAGCCTAGATGCTTTCCTGTGCACAATGTATCCATGAATCACTGAGATTTTTCTATCAGCAATTTTTTAATTACCATCAAGACAAATGCCATGTCCACCTTCTCTGCCATGTTCGAAATTCCTATGTGGACCCAATGCACCAACCTTCCTTCTACCTATGTCAGAACATGTTTATAGCAAGTGGTGCTGTAGGTGCCTGGAAAATGTACCTTTGCATGTGTGAGATGCCAGAGTTATAGAGCAGAGTGATGGCTCAGCAGTTTAACATCCTCCCTGGACTCCCTGATCTGGTCATAATCAGGATCAATCAACCCTGCAGCTGGTAGGAAGGAGACATCATTGCTGTCCAGAAAGTGCCAAAGGATTTCTGTATTTGTTGCTGTCCCAATTTAAATATACTGTGAGTAAAACCTAGGAGGAAAGGGCACCCAGCTGTAACAGCAATCCTCATGCAGCAGCTTTTTATTTTTCTTTCCCTTTTTTTTATTTTCCTTTTCTAAATTACAACTTCAAATTGTAACAGACAACTGATAGAATTAGTATCTTTTCACTGCCGTGTCACTGTCCTGTAAGGAGATAGTATTGTTCTGGGATGGTTCTAATGCAGTGCATGTGGCTGCTTCCAGACCCCAGTCCCTCCTGCTGCTATCTCCCACGGCACTGTAACAGCTGGCATTGTGACTGTTCATAGTAGAGAAATAAACATCCACTCCTCTGGGTGAGCACAGAGGTGTATTCAGAGGTGTAGGCTGTGGTTTATGGGATTTCCTAGTGTTCCAACACCTTTAAAAAAGAGTGCTGTGGTTCAGCAGCAAATACATCTGAAACTGAAATGAGTTGGTGTGCAGGTTTAGAAAGACAAGTCTCACTGTGTGCTAACTCTAGGAACTTTTCCTCCCTGTCACCCTCATCCTTTTCCCATAAGGAATGTGGTGCCTTGCTGGAGGTGTTCTGCTTCAAGGACCTTTGTGCTTTCCAGAATCTTTAGATCACCTAACTTACAGGGGCAAGTTGCTTCTTTGTTTTGATTCCCACCTTGCCCCCTTTTCTTTTACCCTCTTTTAATGCTGCAAATCAAATTCCTCTGAGATAAACCAGAATAAAGCAGCACACAGTAATGCTGATAGAACATACAGATACAATTCATACTATCAGTCAGACGAGCAAAGCATTCGCAACTGAGGGATTATGTTGCTGTGGTCCCAACTATGTGTTTTAATAGTATATTACAGTGTTGAAGTTTTTGTGATGGATTGTATTGAAGGGGAGTAAGCGCCAACAGCTGAAACAAAATTTCCCCCCTCAGACATGAGCAGTGAGTGTATTTTGGGGTGTGTATCATTACTTGGGAACAAAATTCTTAATAGGCAGCATAAATGCAGCTGATGATAGCTTTAAAATGCAGAGGGGAGAGGACGGCTCAAGCCAGAGCGACCTGTTACTTCATGGTGTTTGATAAGGGGTGATGATAAATACAGCCAGACACCAGGGCAGCTGTGACTAACCTGGACTCTGGCTGCTGGTCATGTCTTGACCAAAAGGGATGAGGTCAGTGGGCAAACAATTTGATATCTAAAATATGGCTACTTGCTCCACACTTACCTTGCTGTTGTTGTTAAGTTTCATAATTGGTATGCTTCAATTTAAGTCTATTGTAGAAATGGAACTTTTATCCGCTGTATCTGATAGTGCCGAATTTTAACTTCTTTTCTGAGTTAATTTTGTACTGTGAGATCCTTAAATGAATTGCCAACCCCCCCCCCCCCGTATGATCTTAATTCATGATCGTTTTCTTCACATTGTAAAAGAAACTTCCAGCATGCCCCAGGAGAGCAGGGCATGGATTAAACACAGACAGGTTTACTTGGAAAAATTACTCTAGTAGAGGGACCCAGGCTGGAATTTCAGACTACAACCAACAGAAACCTCATTCTGTAGTCATCGCCATTGCCTTCTTGGTAGCACACTGGTCATGCTTACGCATCAAACTCTGTGTCTCTACATTGCTGTAACATTGTCTAGTATTAATCCAGGCAGTCATGTACCATGTTTGATGTAATGATCCACACTTTCACACCACAGACACAGAGCCAGAAAACCAAACACATTGATTTAGCGCTCGGTAATCCTTGTTTAATCCCCAGTCCTTTGGTTTGCATCACTAACATGGCTCCTGTAGCAGTCAGTGTTCTATCTTTGTTCTTGGCAGACTGAATTAAGGGAAAGATTTATTAATTTGTAAGTTGGCTTTGTAGATGCATCTTAAATGTGCTAAAACCTAAAGCAGTCCAGAAGCCAGCATTGACTTAACTATAAAAATCTGCTGTTTAAAACTCAAACCTTTGCAACATTCCAAGTCAAGCTGCAGAGTAATTTATTGGCTTACTAAAACAGTTGCATTGTATTGGGCTAAATTAAACAACTCTCATTGCAGGCCCTTGGCCCACTTCCTTTTTCACTCATTACTACAAACACAATTAATCTCCTCTTCCCTTGCTCATCTACACCCTGGTCTGCAATGCATTATGGCTCATGTACTGATCAGAGAAAGGGGTTGGAACTAATGGATTCATTTGCAAAACATGTTGGAGGGTCAGAGATCACCATTCATTGCAGTGGTGATAAATATTCCATGTAATTGCTGCACAAATGCTAGTGTTTGGGATTTATTTCTGTTAGTTTACAAATGCTGGTTGCTTTCCTCCCTCTCACAGTGCCAAAGATGGTGATTCTAAGGAGGAAGCCTTCTGTAGTAATTTAGCTGTCATCACCTTCACTCCTGACTCCTCTAGGCCAGGTACAGGCTAGCCCTATTCCTTTCTGGCAGGTGAGATTCCAGACCTCACTTCAGCAGCTTAAGGTGGCTCTTCACTCCCAACCTTCCTGCTGTCAACTCAGCTGCAATCTCAAGTGATAACCATGCTCACGATGCAATTGCAAAGAGCTTTTTTCTTGTTTTTTTTTTTACCCTGGAAAAAAGAATTGTTGATTTCCAAGATGCAGTCAGACAAAACCAACTGTATTTTACAGTCTATAGAGATGTTGAGAGTCTTCATCGACTGTCCTTCCTGTTGGAAATCGTTCTACTGTGGGGAAGTCCAGGTCAGTTCCTTAAGCAAATAAACTTTTAGAAGACTGTAATTCACATTCAAACTACAGCATTTAGGCTCAACTGTAGATCAAACTAATGCTGTCTCGTTGCTAATTTCAAGGAAACTCTAAAGTGAAAAAAAAATCCCTTCACGGAGTGTTTAAATCGAATCAGTGGTGATGTAAAGTGTTAATGGACTGATTATTGCAATGTGCAAGTTTCACATGGGTAGTGCTTTGGTAATGGGAAGTAAGTAAGTAGAGGATGCCACATATAAGTATGGGAATTCCTAAATATAGCAAGTATTTGTAAGTATAGGAAGCAGCTGTGCAACGTGGGTCCTTCCTCTTGAAGCTGGTGAAACTCTTTACCTCTGTGCCTGCCTGCTAGTAGGATTCCAGCTGCAGTTCATGCCCTCATTTTCAATTTATGCTTGCATGACTAAGTCTATTTTTAAATCTACCTAGTCAGACAAACAAATATTTAACCTCAGCAAAGGGCGGTAAATTGGATGCGAAGGCACATTGTGATCTTCATCCAAAAAAACCCATTAGAAATCTATGAGTCTCCATCATTACTTTAGACACCAATGTTGACAGTAAAAGAGATTTTTCAGGTAAAATAATATACTCGGGCGTTCCTGACTTTCAGACTCTGATCTCGTAGTATGCTTATTAAGACAAGGGTTATTAATCTAGTCTTCCTAGTGATCTGCCACTGTGCCAATATCATAGTGTTTGCATCTAAAGTTGTTGCCCACAGCAGATGTAAGATGCACAGGCCTTCACTAAAGATGCATTTTGTGTACTGCTTTGGGATGCAAGGTCTAGAACTGTGTGGGGTGGCTGTGAGCCAGCCCCCAGCCACCATGCCAGGAGCAGAAGCCAGGCTGCATCAACACCGTGGAGCTTCATAGTGTCCCTGGGGTGTTAGGTGCTCATAACAGGCATTCAGAACGAGGGGTGTGCTGAGCATGGAGCCACTCCAAAATGCTGGAGAGGTCTGCACCTCAGTCCTCACCCCAGTCTTAAAACTGGCTTCTCACCTCTTACACTATTCTCTGATAGCACAGCTGCCTTTATCTGTCAGGAGGGTAAGAGGAAAGAGTGGTTACTTCTCTGACAGGACCAGGCTTGGCCCTTCTCATTTCCTACAGTAACCATATGCCCAAGGTGGGTGAGCTCTGTGTTCCCTTTGCTTTTCTGGTGGAGGAGCATTAAAGCTACAGCTCCATTCTGTGGAAATTGCCCAATAGTGTAGGCTGCAATTTGCTGCCATGGAGAACTGGAATACTGGCATGCTCCAGGCCAGCCACCTACCCCCAGAGCCACTGCAGACCAGCTCCCAATCCATGAGGAAAAGGGAGAAGAAGGAACTTCTAATAGCTGGGATGCACAGCTGAGAGGAAACAGTATGGGTTCACAACACAGGGACTGACCATGTGTTGATGGTTGGAGTTTCTTTTTTTGGGGGGTTTTGTTGGTTAGTTTGGGATTATTTTTGTGTGTGTTTTTTATTTATTTTGTTGTGGTTTTTTTTGTTTTGTTTTTCTGGTTTCGTTTGGTTTTGTGCGTGTGTTGGTTGGCTGTTGGTTGGTTTAGTTGTTGTTGTGCTAAGCTGTGGGCACACAGGGCAGGGCGTTCTCCTGAGAAATAGAGACTTACTTAGATAATTAAATATTTAACTGATTTATTTATTATCTAAGTGGAGAGGAGACTGAAGTCCCAGCATGTGTCCACTGGGTTGGGTCCTTTAAAAATGAATTGATTGTGAGATTGTTCTCATACAGCACAATTTCACCCAGTTCTGTTTCAAGAGGCCCATGCAGAAGGAACACACTATCTCAAGGCTGCCTGACAGGCTTCATGTGTGGTGTGGGATGAGACAGGACAGCCAAAAGGAAATCCCTTTGCAAACTCTCTATGACGGGTCCCTGGAACACACACGACAATGTTTTCCGTATTTATTTGCTTATTTATCTATGTCAGTTCTGATGTACATTAGGAAATGGGAAAAAGAAGAAAAGGTTTCTTCCAGGAGCAGGTTGTGGACAAGGCCTCTGCTCACTCTATAAGGCTGCTGGCTGGAGCCTCATGTCCAGTGTAGGTGGTTCCTGGGTGGGGGGTGGATGACAGAGCACACACTTACCATCTATGCAACTCTGTCTGGTAGTTGTAATGAACACCAGCACCTCCCGTTGACTTAGGATCACTCAAAATTAGGCTTTAACTTTCAACTGCAATGTGATCCTCCATGCAGCTACTGAACAGTAAAGAAATAATCAAAGAAATGCATTATTTAAAGTGTCATCACACTTAAATGTGTAAGGCCAAGTTTTATTTCTAAAAGCCCAGGAATAGTATCCTGTTTCTGTGTCTAATGGAAAGAACATCGGGCTTGATGCTAAGACTTTTAGTCCAACAGTATTGTCTGCCTGTAAAGCACAGCTGGGTAGCAGACCCAGACCTTAACTTGCTTCTGTGTTTTCCCTGAAATAATTTCTAAAGTCTTTTGATGTTGCTGTTCACTACAATTCTGGTGACTTTTTCTTTGATGTTCAGCTCTGTACAGAGGCAGAAACAAGTATTTCCAGTGAAGTATCAACAGCGCACAGCCTGGACACAGAACACTCCAGGCTGTAAAGCCGAGTTCTAGTTTCCAGGCCATCTCCCTTTTCAACAAACCAGCCCTTGCTAATTGCAGTTGTAACTGCAACTTTGTGGGGGAATACAACAATGAGATGCCCATGAAGAGACTTGTGTATGTCTATTGCTAAGAGTATGGTGTGTGGTTTAAAAGAATGCAAATGTTGCTTCATGATTCAAACAAAAAAACCCTTCACTGGATGAATTTCAGCCTCCATGATTCTACAGCTGGCAAGTTAATGGAGCCATTCGCACTGTGTGGATAAGGATTTATCTGTGCAATTCTCCTAAATGTTAATGGGAGTTGTGTAGCTGAATCCCAGCCTTGCCATGCTGAAACCTACCCCTAACTCTCCAAGGAGAAGGGCGCTAATTGGATTGCTGAGTTTAAATCCTTCAGCTAGTCAGTCTGTGGAAAGGATTTAGCACTGGCTCTGAAAGGCTTTACATAGCTTTGCAGTGCAGTACAGGGGAAGATTTTTTTTACCCCTTTCTTTCTTGTGATTGTGAAGGTCGAGGTGACAGGAGACATAATGAAATTCATAAATGCCAAAGGCCATCCCTAGTCACGTTCCTGGCTGTTGGTTTAAGTTAAAAACTGACAGAAGTGTGAGCAAATCAAGGTTGTTCTGCTAGCCTTTCAGTTATGGGGAATAAAAAGTAACTGACAATGAGAAACCACTGGAGGTGGTTTAATGGGTATAAATTTTCAAGAACAAGTGACATTTTACACTGATTCAGATTTTTGGATACATAAGTGCCTTATAGACTTCCCTGCCTATAGCAGGGGGTGTGGAGTAGATGATGTTTGATGGTTCCTTCCAACCCCAACCATTCTGTGATCCTGTGCTCTATATTGTGCCCCCATGGCAGTCTGAGGGATTCCTGTCCTTTTTCACAAAAGAAGATATTGGCACAAGTTATTTCAGCAACCTGCTAAAGAAAAGCTGTTTTAAAGCCTGTAGCAGAACTCAGAGTGACTTGTTCTGTGTCTTCATTTGTGACTGGCCTTGCTCTGCATGTTACAGATTTAAAAAATCCATTTCCTCTCTGGAAAACAAAACTTGCAGCTTGAACAAGCAGCATAAGAATTAACCCAGGACTCTCACTTCAGCCTGGAAATACATTCTACTACTTCTCCACATCCAGGTTTAAGTTAAAGTGTAAAGAATGCTTCACCAATCTTGTTTTCCTAGTCCCTGAAAGTGCAGAACACATCACGTCTCAGTATATATTGACCAGATACTGATGCGGTGATCTTTTGAGCCAGCTGCCAGTACTCTCTCCCTGGGGTTTTTGTGGTTGGAGAAGGACACACAATGGACAGTTGCTGTGTGATAGTTCAGCACCGCTAAGGGCTTCAGTTTTTTCCAGCCAAAGATCCTGATGCGATGATCCCACCCTGCTGTTGCTACAATCTTCTTGTCTGGACGGATGGTGATATCGGATATGCCAGCGTTGACAAGGTTGTGTGTTTTGTAAACCTGTGTGAGAAAGTTAAGAGGTGAGCTCTAATTGTTTAAAACAGAAGAAAAAGGAACCTGTGGGGATTTTAGAAGGCAGAGTGACCGGCAATATACATTGCTATCACTCAGGTAGCGGGCAGCTTTTCACTACATGGCAGATGAAAACTTATAGACAGAGATGCAATAGATCTTAATTTGATCCTATCTATCTCCAGCAACATTCTCTAAAAATAATAGCATTGTGTGTATGTTTGTAGTTTATACTGCATTTGAAGGTATTTCTATTCTGTCACAAGTGAAGCTCAGAGTCAAGGTTTGAACACCAGACTACACAGCTTTGCTTTTCAAGCTATTCTTGCATGAGCTGCAATGTTCAGTGCTAAGGCCAGATCTTTTCCCTGCCTCTGCAGTGTTCCCATACTGAGCTGATGTTAAACTACCTGCTACTTGTTTCTACTACTGTGGCCCCTCACAAAAGCACCAATAAGCTGTGGTAGCATTTACCACAGCCTTGAGAAAGGAATGCTTCCAGGAATTAGGTTACAGCGTCAGGAAATCTGTATTTCTAGCACTCTCTCCCAAGAGACTTCTATTTACACCAAATTCCAAGAAGGGGATTACGACCAAGTTATTGATTTCAATCTTGGAAGCCTTTTGTTACTGTTTGGAGACTACTGGGCCACAAGTTTCTGAGGGGCACAATTAAATAGGAAGGCATTTAGCTTCTTTCAGGAGGCACCGGGGCTGCACAGGACTTAGCCCTTAGAAAGAAAAGTTTCCACTTCAACGACAGAAGTTTCTCCTGAAGCTCAGTGTAATACACTTCTGCTGTGATCACCTCATGTAACTTGTATTAGCAGTCTGCTGCCGAAGCACAGGCAGTGCAGGCACCAGTGTGCGTGCACCCACGTGTGCGTCTGTGTTGAAATAGCCCAGCTTTTTTCCCAGTGTGGAAGACACCTTTGGAGCATATGGACCTTGAAGTGCTGTTATTTATAAGCACAACTGGAAATGACATGTTAATGCCACCACCTATTTCAGACTGAATCTGTAGCTATCTTGTACCAAAGCCTAATATAATCCAGTGCTTGTTTTAATAAGATGTGTGGTATTTGCTGTTTTTCTGAGTGGGAAGGAATTGACAAGCATGTTTTACAGCTAAGTAGCTTTCCTCCTCAACGGACAGTCCATGATGCATAGGTGGCACCGGGTTAAAAAGGATATATTCATTACAGATCATTTGAACTACAAAGCTGATGAAGAGTAGGAGGCTGTATTTGGGCCTTTTTGTGGGGCTGCTACTGCAAAACCTGTACTTTTTGCTGGTATGCATGCTCCCCAGTTAGGCTACTGCAGTGTGGCTTCAGCAGGATTGTTGTTGGCGTATGCATATTGGCAAGGGATGGATTTCTTACTTACATCATCAGCCTGGCACATGTAAGCTGGGCCTTACTGTGTAACTGAGATTATTAGCTAATGGCTACAACCAATCCCGGGTGTGGTGCTTCCCATCATTACTGTCATTATGTGGGCAAGAGCCATACAGCAAAATCAGGGTGACTGGGAGAAATTGCATGTCATCAGCAAGCTACAGCTTGAAAGTGAAGCCTATAATGGTGATGCCTTTTGGCTATGGAACATGAGGGAACAGTGGGCATTTGTGCATGATCTGCAAATACAAGAGGTGAGAGAGAAAAACAAAACAAAGTAGAACAACTTGCTCAAAGTACATGCAGCCAGGTGAGATCCTAGTGCCAGAACTTGTGCCATCCAGTCACTTATGGGCAACTACTGTAGTCAAATGCAAACCAACACAATTTCCTAACCAGAAAACCATCTTGTAATTGAGAAAACAAAGAGGTAAAAACAGGTGAGCTACTTTAAGCCAGTCATGACGAAGGACACTTGCATCTACTAGCAGATGCATTGAGGTATTCTGACATGCTGAGGCCAACAGATACCCACCTGCTGTCCCCTCCTTAACACAGGCTAGCCAGGATTTTTCTTTTATTTTTTTTTCCTTTTTAATCCTAAACCTCCCTCTCCTACACCCAAACCATGACTTTAAGCCCTGTTTTTTATTAAGAAGAACAGCCAAGATAGCAGCAGCCTCAGCTTAAGCATTTGAGGGAAAAGCCTCAGCAACCCAACCACCAAAACTTGTGCACTTACATTGCTGCTTATAGAATTTTTTTCTTGTCACGTACAAAGGAGCTCCTGTGATTATCAGATTTCTCACTTCTGCTTTATTTATTCACCTGCAGAAGCTGTTTACCTCCTACATTCTACTGCAAATATCATCACATAATTACACTATCTTGTCCAAATTAGAAGGCTCATAACCAATCCAGTCATTTGTTGACAGCGATGATTTCAGCAACTTTCTTGCAGAAGACAATACACCAAACTTTCCCCATAGCAATAAACTATGAAGTTACCTTCATCATCTATTCATTGACAAACTGGAACACTGCCACTTAAAACAGAGCTGAAGTACCATCATTGCATCATTATTTCTCCATCGGCAGATAGCTCTGCACCACAGTTACTTATTAAAACCTTTAGAATAAAAATAATGTGCCACTGAGTGGCTTTCCAACATCTACCATTACCTCAGGCACCTGGAATGTCAGGGAAAAAATCCCCATCTGGTTTATATTATTAATGCAATAGTGGAAAAAAAACCTTAATCTATGTCCTTGACAATCTCTAGTGCTCATAAGAAAGATGCATTTTATTATGGCATTCATATTCCGTGTGAAGCACAGAAACATTACTTACAGTTTATAATATTTGGCGTTTACATTAATTCTGAGAAAAGCTACTATCTCAGTGTGTGATGTGCTGAAGATGAAACTAATCCGGCATCTCCTGGGAACATGAATACCCTGTGGAAAACAATACCTGGAATATTTCAGGTGAAAACCTGTTTATTTTCCCCATGAGTCACACCTGTAGCCCTGCCTTGCATTATGGGTAACTCATAACTGAAATGTGCTGTGGAGAACAGTATTTTCTTTGAATCTGGGAGAAAGCTTTGCTATAATTAATATGAAAGAATATATTAACACCAGACTATGTGAAGCTTTAAGAAGCCTGTCATGTTAGATTTCTGACACCCTGGCTTTAGAAGACTAGTCTCAATACCAAGTTTTTTACTGGGATTTACCTGCTCACCTTTCTTCTGCTTCCTTGAGCGAAGGACAGCAGGTGCAGATGTGTGGAGAAAGGCTGGGGCAGGGGGAGGGAAAACATGACAAAAAAACCACCCCCAAAACCATGACAATTGTGTATCAGACTTGTTAAAACGCTATCATACTGGCTTAGAATACCTTTGCTACTTATTCAGCATCCAGCGTGCCTCTTTTACTACATGTTGTATTGCTTATTAAAATTCAGACGTTCTCCTCAGTGAGCGCTGTGTCCTCCAAACTTCATCTCAGTTGGATATTTTACACTACATGTACTGGGATTTCAATGTCCTACCACTCCATACATGCTCGTTTAGGCTGTGGTGAAGCCCAGCAGATTATACACCTTCACTGCAGCCCCAATGTGACAAGTCATCATTGGCTGCCCAAGCACTTGCTTTTCTTCCAGTAGCACTATTTGGAAACAGCGCTAACTTGCCACACTACCTAAAAAATGTCCAAAAAAAGCTGCAAGAGCAATTACTGTTCTTTCATGGATTGGGGTATTCAGCAGCTGTCCTCTCAAGGATGGTATGGGGCATACAGGGTACTCTTCATTATGTGCTTAAGGGACAACTGCTGCTTAATAAAGGGTAAAGCACTCAGCAGTGGAGAGGCTATGCATGGGCCATTTTAATTTTCATGAGCCTTTATTTATGCACTTCATTTCCACACCTAGTTAAAACCTACTTAACCCCGGCACTTTTGGAACACTTGCTAACGTTGTCTAGATTAAGCAATATTTATTGCCATTCACTAGCATAGCCTGAACTGGTGATCATGAGACCTCTAAACCAGCCATTCCAGGTATGCAGAGCTCAGACACCAATACATCCAATGAACTGATTTTCTCTGTCTCCAGCTGAGGCTCTGAAGGTGCCAAAGGATGCTGGCTGCCTAAATCTCACAGCGCTAGCTGTGCTAGCCTACTCCTTTTGTTTGTGAAATATGTCATGGAATATTTCTGTCTTTCCCACACTGGAAATCTCTAACCATTCAAGCAGAACCTTTGGAAAATCAATCCTTTGTTTCTCATTTTTGTAACTCATTTATAATGTTTAGGACATTCTGAGAGCTGACTACTACTAACATGATAAATGAAGATACAGAGGCAATGGCTTGAGTAATGCTGGGCTTGTGTGCCTGTTGCAACTTTGGTAAAACCAGAAACATGTGAGACAGGGGTTTTTTTGCTTTTTTTTTTAAATCCTCACCATCTTGTGCTAAGTCCAGTCACATAGCACAGACATTCTAACCAGTCTGTGATTAATTAGCTAGAGATCTGCAACAACTCTTCTTCATGACTAAATATTTTTTTAGTCTATCAAACTGTTAGTGCAAAGTGGGATAAATGACACTAGAGGGCCAATGATCCTGACCTGGAGGTTCTGTTGCTCATTGAGGCTCCAGATGCTAAGCACCTTTTCAGATGAGCCCGAGATCCCCTTGGCCTTCTCCGAGTCAAAGTCAAGGCTCATCACTGGCTCCTGGTGGCAAGCAAGTTGGCTCAATGCTTTTCCCATTGACATACTCCAAAGGACCACTGATCCATCTTCATAGCCAGCCAGAAGCAAAGGTTGTGAACCATCGCTGAGCTGATCAAGGGAAAAGTAAAATTGTTTGAAAAGTAAACAGTCTCTTAAGAAAATTACCATCCCCAGGTAGGTTTCAGTCCAAGCACCAAGAAAATAAATGAAAATGCTGATTGGTGAGCAAGTGAAAAGTTTACAAGTCTGAATGTCAAAGCTTCATAATCCATCCATTTACACAAAGTATTACTTGGTAACTGCTGACATGCACCTATTTTTATATCTACAGATAAAGTCTATGTGTATATATATATACACATATATATGTATGTATCTAACGTGTACATATATACACATACAGAGAAAACTTCTCTCTGAAAATCCAAACTGTTGACATCTACAGCACCTGACGAAAGGCTGCCTGAAGTTTCCAGAAGCTTTACTTCATGGCCTGAACTTTGTGCTCCTTAAAAAAAATTCCTAGAGCAACTGAGTTACTCTCAAGCAACACAAACCCGTATGGACACTGAAAAAAGTGCCATGCCCAAAGATTCCAGTTTCACACTGCCAAGTATAGGGTTACACATAGGGATCAATTACCCAAGTGCACCACAGTGCTTCAAGGTAAACACTGAACCTCCCGTAAGGAATCTCTGGGTAAGTCACCAAGGGGTTAACAGGCGCCCGAATCCCACTGTAACCAATTGAGAGCTATTTTGATTAATGATGTCACAGGCCAAGGGCCATGGCACCCTGGGCAGACACCTAATTTATTTAAGCCTCTGAAATAACTCAAAGAAGGGAACATTACTGGATTACATGTCACACTTAAGGAAAATATTCATCATTGCTCCAGCCAAAAGACTAATGACCCTGTAAGCAGTAACTGGGTATGTGAGTGAAGATGCAAATCCCTAATGCAAAGCAACTACAAAACAGGCATCTGCTAATGCCAGCTATTTCTTTGGTGTGAGATGAAACACCAAAACAAACATTGGGATTACAACCACCTCATGCAGGCACGTCTAAGAAATGTATCCAGGTTATTCAGCTCTTTCCAAACACTCTTAGATCCTTCAGGATATGCTTACTTCGTATTCAATTCAAAATTAAGTGTAAGGACATTTATAAAGACTTGCCTTTTATTGGTATTGCATTATTGAATGAAGTTCTTCAAACCTGCTGGCTGTCAATGGCAGGATACCAGCCTGCAGTGGTCAAAGGCTCAATGCTTCTATTAATGGTCCAGACAATTCTTCCACTGGTTACTATTTGTTCTAGGGGGAGTTAAACTAACAAGAGATGGGTGGTCTGGGTAACAGCACTGCTGAGTAAAAGCCTCGTGTTCTTTCCTCAGATTTATTCAGCCTTAAGAGGTGTTTAAATGAGGAATGGATCTCACTGTGTCGAGAAGAAAACTGCCTCTTAGGAGGAAAGCAAAGGGAACCCCTCTACATCACCTTTCTGAACTGGGATCCTGCAGGAGCCTCATTCTTTGCTTTAAGATCCTTTTTTTTTTTGAGAAGGCCGGGGGCACGCTCTCCGTGGGAAGGCCCACAGGGAAGGTCTCCGGTAGTGTCCAGAACTGTGCATAATTTCTCTGTCAAATTTTTGATTTGTTAAAATAAAACATGACAGCAATGAATGTATGTCGATACATACGCATTGGTGTTAAACCATCAGGCATTCTGGATGAAGAGCATCTGGGTTTTAAAAGTTAAAAAATCTGAATGATACAAACATTCCGGGTTTAATTTATATTCAGTAAAGGGGAAAACCTTAAAAGCAAAACAAACTCATGTCCCATCCACCTCCCCCTTATTTGTACTGCTCTTCTATGAGCACAGGACTCCAGAGCCCTGGGGCTCTACAGCAGGTACAGCTTCCATTAGCCAACAACACAAGATAAGATATGGGTGGGCAGGGTCAGCTCCTCTGCCTTACTCAGCACTCAACAGCTGATTTTCATAGGTGCTCATAACCCTCACTGAGACAAAAGTGAGTGCTCAGCATTATGGGAAGAGCAAAGCAAAACCTGTTGTTGTCATTGTTGGGTTTTTTGGTGCTGTGGGTATCTTAGCTTAGATTTGAAACCCAGTAACTTGCAAGTGAGATTTAAGATTGGCCTATTTTGAAAGCAAAGTATTGTTTTCTATGAACTGAAGGTCTCCTCACTACTTCCCAACTCTTCTTAACTGTATGAAGTGTAGTATTCTGATAAGTACATGTACTTGAACTTAAACAATAAAAGCCATTGAAAGATGAGGGAACCTCTCAAGCTGATGCCTGGATTCACCAAGCAGTGGTTTCACAACAGCCTGTTTATTTCAGTTCCTTGTAACGGACACTTCTGGTGAAAAGTCTTCTCTATTCACGTTCTGTTTCAGTGGAAAAATTAAAATATAAATCATTGTTCTTCCTAAGCAGAACACTGTTGTTGCATTTGGATAACTGTCAAGGAAGGAAGAAGAGGTGATCTGCTGTCAGCTCAACAGCAATAATTGCTGTAGTTTATATAAAGTAATAACTCTGCATTTCCAGTTTCTACATGTATTATTCCTGTTGAATTTTTTTTTGCACTGTTACGCAACATGATGCCTTCCCCAAGGAGTGCAAAAAATTTAAGGGAAGCCTATTCTTACTCCTGCAAATCCTGCTCCACCCAGTTAGTAATAGCAGGAAGGTGTGAAGCTGAAGGCACAACATATTTAAGAATATGAACATTCACAAGGCAAAAACCTGTTGTATGAACTAATACATTTAAGGACAGGCAGAGTAAAATAAAGGGGAAAAGCTTCAAAACAACAAAATAAACAGCCACAAGCTTTTTAACTGCTTAGGTTAAGCTGGTGAGGCTTAATCTACAAGCCTAACCTAAGCCTCAACTTCCTTCTGCTCTATAGTAACATTTCTAATTCACTGTGCTGCTGTTAAGGTGCAGTTTCCCTGGTACACGGATCTTTGTTTATTGGCATACAGAACAATATAATACATGGCCATAGCCCCCAGACTCTTGCTGGACAACAACCACAAGCATACTTCCTTCAGACCATTATATGGTTCTCTCCATTTCAGCTTCTGTTTCAACTTGTTAATTTACTGTGCCATAAGCAACATCAAATAATCTCTTAGGCAACACATTGCCCGTAGGCAATGGGTTGGGGAGAGCTCATCTCCCGGGTATGTCTATATTGCCCAATATAGTAATGCACAAAGGAATCCTGGACAGCCTCTATACAGGAAGGGCTTCAGCTGGGTTAGCTCATGTTCCTCTGCTTTTACGGTTACAGGGTTACTCAGTGTGCCACTTCCAGTGAAACCACAGAACAGAATGCAGAGCATCACTTTGGTACACCACAAACAATTATTTACCCTTAAGAGTATTCTCCTCCCCCACACTTTTAAACCAAGTTGCACTCATTTGTAAAAGAGCATGCCCTGCTGTGAAACTGTGAGGGATTATCTACCCTGGCCTGCTGCAGTCTAGGAAGTTGTGGTGGCTTTCCCAAGCTAGAATTTGCATGGAATAATTTACCTCTTCCCAGTTCTCCACTTCATCCCCACTGGCAACAAAATTAAAACCTACATAAAATTAAGACTCTGCACCTGCTCTGCTTCCTAGAGGAATAGCAATATTAGTGCATATAGAAAACATGGCAAGACAGAGGACTTTTTATAAAGGCAACAAAATTTTCAACACTGATCATTTCCTCAGTTATCTTCATCTAATTAAAAAATGTCCAGGAGACAGAAAGCCCCATTGATTTCATTGAGCACTGAACACTGATTGCATTTTTAGGAGAAACTTTCTGTTTAATAAAAGCTTAATCAGTCTATTTCATTTTCTTTCCTAGTTTTTAATTACAGCATTACAGGGACTTGAACTGTGGCCTCTCCTAGTTTTGTCTGAATTCCTCTAGACTTCAGTCACTCCAGGACCTTGTGTGAGGACACTAAGGCCTCAAATTCACAACTGATTGATAACTTTTTCAACTGAAACCAATACAAATGTTCAGATGAACCTGCAGGAATAACATGCCTGACATCAGCTCGGATGGCAGTGCAGTCCTGTAACAGTATGTGGTTGGGAATCAGCCAACTGACTAAACTGGGAATCAGCTCTGTCACCAAATCCCTCGAGATTTAGAGCCAATCACCTAAGCTCCTTCTTCCCTCTACTGCCACCTTTTTGTATTACATGGCTTTCATTGTAGGCACCCCATAAACATGACGGGCAGATTCTCTGCAAATATTTTAGGGTTTTATTTTTTTCCACTAACTGCTTTTATTTACCTTTTTGTCCAAAGTCAAACCCACCATAAATACTGTTCCTATTGTATGTCTGGAATAGAAATGTTCATAGAGTGCTTCCTTGTCCTGAGGGCATTGAAGTGAATGTAACCTGCCATTAAAATTGCTGTTTTTAAGTAACCCAATCATTTCTCATCATTCTTAATGCAGTGAGAAACCATATCAAACAACTAGCTTTGGTAAGTCACTCATTTTCCTCTTGATTGATGCAAAAACCGTATCTATCCTAAGGATACAAAGCTTTTCCTGAGCATTTGCAAATCTTCCATTAAAGCTTGGAAAGCTCTGAAAGTTACATTAAGGATGTTCACAAATCTTTCCCCCCTTTAATAGTATAATTACTTGATTGGTTTGATAATAAATCAAAATCCAAGTGAAGAAAGATTCATGTGCTTCATATAAAATGAATCACAGGGAAAACATTTCACAATTAGCAGGCGCTGTTGCCTTACCTGCCATAACTTCAGACACATGGGCATGCCCAGCTTGGCACCCACCTCTGGCTTCAAGGTACAGACTGACGTCTTGGATGGCAGCTCCAAAACCTGAACCTGACATCAGGAAAACAAGAGTATTTGGTCCAGCTCCAGGTCAAAATTCTGCTGTTAAAAAACACAAGTCTTTTAAGGTGATTAAGGTTAGTATAAGCTCTTCCAGTAAAAACTGTCTGGAGGAAACAGGAATGCATGTGAAGTTGGAACTGTAGGGGGATCTACAGCTATCTAAATACAATCATTGTTTTAGGAAAGACCAGACAAAACTGCTAGAATGAACACATCCTCTTCTTTCCCCCTTCTAGTTAATCTGTGTTAGTGTTCTTTCTGTACAGTAGATGATATTGTGCATACAGTAGATGATACTGCAGAATGCTTCATCTGACAATACTTCCCCAATTCCTCTCCCCTGCCCCTTTTTCCATCTCTGTGGCTAATTTTTTGTTATGTTTGCTCATGGGCACTTGCACTGTCTCCTCTGTTTCTGTCATGGTAACACAGAGCTTGCATGGGCACTATGTATATATCAAAGGTGGATATTTTATTTACTAGCTGACTGCACTAACAAATGTAAACCAGAATTTGCTAATGCAGGCTGGAGCAGGGATGCACACACATATGTTCAACACAACACTGTTCGACCGTGCTTTGAATAGGGTCAGACAATGTTGTGTTAAATACCTGCTCTCTGTCTACTCAGCAGCTTCCACTGTTACTTGCGCTGATGGTAATGAATTATGGATCTTTTTTCTTTTTTTAGCATTGGGCAAGTCTTTCCCCTGCCAAGGAAGCAGCTCATTTCCACCCCAGGACGATGGCAGGCAAGATCAGGGGCCTGCCTTTACAACTTGGCTCAGGAAGGTTTTGAGTCTCTTGATTGACACAGCAGTGTCTCACTATGGGCTGATTCTCCAGCCTGGAACTATGGAGAAATAGAAGTTCTTACGTATCAAAAACTTGCTGTCAGGGGCATTGCCATTTCTCATATGCATACTAAAATCACTAAAGTGATCTTTTATTTTAGTTAAATAAACAATGGTCTGCATTATCTCATAAAATTAAAGGACTTAAAACATTTTATAAATCCAGCACCACTAGCCATTCTGGGCTATTTCAGAATGTGCAAAAGCCCAACAGTGCTGCTGGACAGCCCCAGTCACGCGAATTTCCTTAAGCATCTGAGATGAAGTATTAGACAAATATGGCTCCTCTGGGAGCCATCAGTCAGGACCATGGCAGCTGCGATGGCTTTCCAATCCTATACCTTTAGTTCAAAGCTTGCCAGAACATCTTCCTATTTCTAGGGGTCGTCAGCTAGCCTGCCAAAAGTCAGCTGCACTCTAGGAGTGCAAGTCGACAAACACAATATACACTTCCTAAAGCCACTTAGCAATGGGGCAGGAAACTATCTTCCAGATTTAAGGAATGGAGGCTACAGTGAAGATGCAGACCAAACCTATGAACAGACCAAAGTTTAATCATCTGGGAATTCTGGTTCTTTGGAACTACACTCTTAACAAAAGATGCTTTTCTCTTGGCAACTTTCTTGCTATCAACATAATGACCAAGTTAGCTGTTGCAGGAAATGGGCTATAAATATGGTGACCTGCTCTGATCGTGCATCTTTCATCACTGGCTCTCCAAAGGGCATTGCTTCGAAGACAACACTGAAACTGTAACTTTCACGTAATAAGGAAGGATAAGTGCTCTATGATAAACACAGTTCTGTGGGTTAAAAGCGAAAAATCCCATCTCCTTCACTTTACCTTGATTAAAAATGGACAAATGATAAAAGGGCTTCAGCTAGGCTTGCAAAGGACAAAGAAAAGCACAAAGATGGGAAAATCTTTCTGCAGAAGGCCAGCAGGCATGAGCTGCCTGTGTTAGATTGACAGTTCCAGAGACCGTCTGCATTAGAGGCAACTGAGCCTTAGAAATAAATACTATTTCACATATTTTGACAACTGTAACCTAAAACTTGAAGTTCTGTGTTTATATTGGTTTTGCTTAATAGGAGAAAGATTTGCCTTTGCCTGAGGTTAATAGTGTTCCTGGGTGGCTAAAACTGGCCACAAGGAAACACACCCTTTTTCTTTTTCACATTAATAAAGCTTTTAACATGTTTCTGGCAAATTGGCAAGAAAAGTGCATGTAACTCATAATTGGTGATTTAAATGCAATCATGAACAAATAAATGCCTGTTCAGATCTCATTATTTATGGACTGAACCTTCTTTAAGACAAAATTACTCTTTTTTTGGGCACCAGCCAAGCATAAACACTTATTAAGTCTTAATTTTAATCATAAGCTGCAAATGTACTGTGTTTCACACAGTGCTGCCTATTTGGAAGAACTATATATTATAGGAGCTTTTGTGAATGTCTTGAAACCCGACACAGTTCTAATATAAAGGTTCATACACCGAGTGGAACTCTTACCTCAAGAGACAGCAAATCATTATCAGTTTGCAGGGCCCAAGGACAGAAATGAAAATAAAACAGAGACAAGTTGTAAGAGACTTTGGGGTAAACGCCTTTTCTCTTTGGATCAGGTGGTTATTCAGTTGTTCATTACCAGAATGTGTGTGTTTGTACTCTCTGCCTGATACAAAAACTCTTCTCTGGCTGACACAAGAATGCACTTGCCAGGCTTTTTTTTTAACTGAAGTATTACGGAGCACTGCTGTAAAATGGAGAGAGGCCTTTGTTTGGTCAGAACAAGGTATGGGAATGGTTGTATTTACTGGTACAGCGGTTGTGTCTACAGGCTTACTCAGTTCTGTAAAAGGCTGAGCATTCTGGCTGTTAGCCAACAAAGTACTTAAATATGTGCTTAACTTCTGAATAATAAAAAATTCACATTTTCTTGCAATACAGGCACCATTGCCACTTATTACTTCATCTATAAAATATGCAGCTTTCCATTTCAAGATACATATCCCATAGTCCAGAAAAGCATCTGACCTTGCAATTAGTAACAATATCTTTTCATATTTATGCCACTTTTTTATTTTTTCATATTTTTGGTACTTTGATGTCAAGTATTTGAAATAATTAATTTTTTTATGATGTCCTCAAATAGTCGTTCACAGAAAACAAAAATACGATTTCTCCAAAGCAGAAGAGGAAATTGCCAACAAAGCTGTCAGTCAGTGATTCTGTGATAATGGGGTTTAGATGTGGACTTACCCAGTAGGAACTGAAATGGACCCTACAATTATCTCACACTGAGCAAACCTCTGGCTGCTAATAGTGATTCAACTATTTCCAGCCAAAGTACCAGTTAAAGAATTAGCCCGGGGTGAAAGACCACGTATTACATTACAAATCACCGACACCTCCCCTCCTCTCACCAAACACGACTTTCAGCTTTAGATGGAGGATGAGTATCTCCATCTGATGACAGACTTTCTGACCATTAGTTCCTACAAGGACTCTTTTTCCCCTTCAACAGTATTGAGCAGCACCAGAAGAGTTTTAAAGACTCCTGCACATGAAAGATCAGCAGCAGCTGCAAATACTTACATGTTAGACAATCTTGGGGTGGTATCCTTGTTATCAGAGCTTGAGTTATAGAATTCAGTCATCTTTCTGGCAGGTAAAATCAGTGATTAGGACCCTCAAAAGCTCCTTGCTCTGCCCTCTCTCGAGCAGAGTAGTGAAGTTTCACCTTCTCAACTATCTCCTTTCAAAAGCAAAAGCAATCTCCCAGAAAAAAACAACCCCGCTTCCTACCTCCTCCAGGGCTTTGGCTGCCATGGCCATTAGCCAGCGTCCCTGTGCCACCATTAACAAAGAGCATCTGCAGAATCCCACATTCTCCGTAAAGACAGAATCCATCACTGCAGTCCGTCCTTCTGCCAAATCCCACAAGCAGATCCTCTGGTCACGACCCTGACTGTTACAGTAAAACAAGTTATCCATGAGCAGCAGGTCTGAGAAAGCCTGGCTTCTGCAGACTAGTATCTCAAAGTAGGGTCTTTAACATGCAGCAAAGGAGTGAGCTTTGTACAGCTTCTGCGGAGTATTGATGGGGTCTCTCATGAAATGTGTGGGAACTGGGAATCACCAAGACAACCACCGTTCTGCTGGCTGCACAACTGACCAGCAGGTTCAAAAGTTCCTGGGAGGAGGAAGGGCCTGAGGGGGAGACAGGTACCCTACAGTCACAGCTAGCCATGTTTCCTTGTGAAAAGGGACCTGATCAAACACAGTTATGGTATTTATATGTGCGTGTGTATTTCTGAAGTTTCATGGCTATTTGAGCATATTCATCATAAATGGTAAAGTGTAAGTATTTTTATTAGAGCTAATCTAAAAGGAAAAAAAAGTATCCAGAGAGTAACACATTCAACACTTTCACCCTAGCAATGAAGTAGAAATGTCAGGTATGTTGACATCTGAAAGACAAATAGCAAGATAACAAAGACCACATCAAAGATAAATAAAAGGCTACAGTTACACAATGGTCAACTTCCCATAGCCACAGGGAGGGCACAAAAGACTTACAACTCTGTGTGTGTGGCAACACAAGAGAGGGACTGGTGGTGCAGTGAGTAGCAGGAATTAAACAATGAAACACCGTGGTTAAAATATCCAAAACCAGAGAACAAGCATCAGCATCACTGCCTCACCACAGCAGCTCACAGACTCCTCTGCACACCCCTCCATCCCACCGAAAAGTCTGTGTGTTGCTCCCAGACAGTAAAACCAGACAAAGGGCGCAGCACTAATTGCTACAGATTTACATGATCCCACTGTCCCTGAAACAAAGCTTCCAATCCACAACCTATAGTAGCACAGGATACGTGTCCTTATGTTATCACCTGGGACAAGGAGTCATGAAAAATCTCATCCATTGCTTGGTTTAATTAGCAGTATCACCTTGTGGAAGTATGAAACCAAAACAGAGGTAGATGCAAATCTACAGACTGCTGAGACTTTTTCAACAACAACACAGAAACTCCCACCTGCTGCTCAGCTGAGTGACAAACTGTCCAGATATTTATAGCACTGGGCATACAAACAATGGGGTACTGCAAAGAATTGTGATTCATTTAGAACAGAAAAAGTACAGGTAACTGCTGTCCTAAAATTGCACTGCTATGTGAACTGTTATACAGAAAAACAGAGGTATGGAAAAACTATAATTATACAAACAATGCTCCTTCAGTATGATTTTATGGGGGAGAGTTGATAATTGTACTTAAGCAGATAACAAATATAAATGCTAATGAGTTCCACTGTATATTATAAGAGATGTCGTCTCCAGATAAACATGTCAGAGCACCTCCTAGTCATACAGACACCTTGGCATCTACTCTAGATCACCTGTCTAATCCAAAGTACACAAATCTTCCCCTTCCCTTGCTAAACAAGAACAGAAGATATTTTGCAACAAAGCAAAAGCATACAACTCAGCATTCTTGCTCATTTTCAGTCTTCCATCCTCCATCTCTGATTCTTCTTTTCCTTACCTTTTCTCCCTCTCCCCTCTATTTATAAACTCTGTATATAAACTTTGATCTTCCCTGAGAACCAGTTGTGAAGCACCTGTCAACTTCAAATCCAATTGTATTTCCTTTACACAGAGACCTCACCTATCTCAGTGCAGTAATAAAGCCACTATGGACCCCAACTGTCATGATGTCATCACATATACATCATAAAGAAATTAATCACATCATTTTTTCCACTTTTTGTTCTACAGTTTTCTCTGTATTTTTGTACTTCTCTACATTTCCTTAAGCACTGGAGAGACTTTCACTGACTCCACAAATAAAAGACTCCTTTTTTCCCCCTTTTTTTCCCCCCTCTTCAATCACATACAGCCCAGAGACAAGAGTACTTTCACTAGGTTTTGTCTGCTTTGCTTTGCTAACCTGAGGAGCCTGTTTTTACCACCCATTGTATCCACGCAGTAGACAGATTTTCTCCCATGACCATCCAGTGCTGTGTCCACTCTGTGTGTTTTCAGGTTCCAGACATGGATAAGCCCATTTTCAGACCTGGCAGTAAGAACAGATGCTTTCAGTGAAGCTACTGTCTGATAACAGTCTGATACTTTTTGATTTTTTTTTTTCCAAAGCTGAAGCTGTATGTACAAAGGTAATACACTCCTCAGTTGCAAACCAAGCATTTTGTTGTCTACTCCAGATACAATGTATTATTTAGATAAATTGTGTTTTAAACAGAAATGTCCATATGATGTTCAACTCAGCCAGAAATCATGGTTTACTTACCCAGAGAAAAGAATAGGGACATCGGGCTCCTGGCCTTCACAGGGGAAATGCAGAGTGTGGACTGCAGCACTGGTACCTCTGAGAACAAATTGTGGATCTGGAGGTGGCCTAGCCATCTGAGCGATGAGCTGGGGGAGTGAAAAGATGACACAGATGTCACACAGGATAAGGCAGCCTAAACTGAAATGACAACTTTAAATATATTCTGATCAGGACATCTGGTTTTCCTAGTCACTTCCCTTTCTCAGTTATCATTATTGGATGTTATTTCTATTTGCCATGCAGTGCAGTGCAATAGAAAAGTATTTCCTCTTAACATTGACTCATCAAGCAGCTGTCAAATCTGCTTTTTGCTGCATTCCTTTTTAAGCAAGTTAAGTGCTGAGCTGGCCATGTGCACACAGCTCGCACACTCTTCGAAATACTAAACTGTTCAGCTCTTTTCCCTGCCACAAAAAGGAAGAGCTGCAAAATACAAGAAACTGGACACCCCTAATTTCAGTGGGCAAGCGATTTATCATTCCACTTAGCCCCTTGGCAAGTATTTCCCCTTCCTCCTCATAAAAGTACTACTTCTGCTTTTTCCACCCACAACCATTTACAGAGATGCACTGCAGTGAACATATCAACTGAAAAGCATTTCAGGTGAGATTAGTTATGATCATTTTTACACAAGAATCCCATCACTTCCAAATGCTTGAGTTTTTTGTTCCAAGCATGGTTACTTTTTAAAAAAAAACAACCCTCAGTAATTCACACTGACTTAGTGACTATTGTGTTAAACACTTTATTCCAAGGGGTTTGTATTCCCAAAAAGACCAATAAAGAGAGATAGATGCTTTCAGCTTTATGTGATCAGTTCAGATGTGAGCTGAGTCAGTGCAGAACAGGGCAAGAGCACAGGAGAGCATGGTGCCCTGTCTAAGATGGGAAATGTGAAGGACAATTGATTAAAAACTCACAAGGATAGTTGGTGTGACCCACGTAGGTACACTCTTACTGATCTGGCACTTTTGCCAAGTATTCCCACTCACATTAGCACAGGCACCAAAGGACAAGGATGACTTTCCTGTGTTCTGACCTGCTGCAAGAGCCCCTCCAGACCTGTGCTGGGAAGAGGTAACCAGCAGCTTATTTGACTGTAAGTACAATGTGCAATTCATTGGAAAATGCATTGTAACATGCATTACAATAAATATTTTCACCATGAAAAGTTTTTACTGTTTTATCTGTGACTAGCCATGCTTGCATTTCTGCTTCTTTCTTGTTGACCTGACCTCATATAGAAAAGGACAGCTTTTACCACTACAGATGCCACCGCTCTTTCCCATTCATGCATATATTACACAGGATTAAAGAAAAAGGTTTCTAAATTCAGTAAGGGAAGATCAGCAGATGTTTCTCTGCCTACTGGTTCACAGCAGAGGGATTGCAGATGATTGCAGCAAAGTGCTAGAGCTAAAAGTCAAATAGTAAATTAAAACAGCTCAACTTTTGTCATCTCACTTTAGTATCAGCTTTTGAATTGTGTTTAATGGATGCACTTGCTATGGCACCTCATTTGCAGGTCTACCCTGAGTGTTTACAGATCAGTAATCACCATGGCATCCGTAAGTCCTAATTAAACACAATCATCTTTTAGGACAGGTGATGAAATGGGATCTTCAGCATAATGTGCAGTTCTCCCTCAATAGCACTGTGTAATTAGGTATGAAAATAATGAGATCAGTGGATATCCTCCTTGTTTTAGTGCCCTGACTCATTTGGTTTATGATGTTGTCTGATGATCTAGCATCTTGACAGGCTGGAGGAAATTTTCAGGTGATTACATGATGGCTGTCCCCCATGGTGAGATCCAGCTCCTGACTGCCCGTCTGTAACATGATTCACTTCTGTTGTAAACCTGTTAGACTAAGGATTTTGTCACCAAAGGCCACCTCTTTGGGACACTACAGCTGCATGCTATTGCCCTCAAAATGTCACTCTGTAGACCCATGTAAATAGAACAGCAGCTGGGCAGCTTGTCAGAGGAGTGGGGTCCTTCTTCACAGTGCAACGATCATGGGTTACTGCACTGAGCAAGGAAGACAAAATAGAACTGAGTCAACCCAGAGGCTATCTGGGATTACAAGGCAGGTTTTTAATAGCATTTTTCTAATTGCTGACACACAAGTTTTTGCTGACAGACAGCAAGTGTGTGCGTGGCTGTGGGAAGGGTTTTACCTGGCATGAAACAGACGCTACTAATGCATGTCTTTACAAGGACGATATTTCAGAAAAATTCTCAGGCTGGATACAGGAACAAAACATGACTACTGACAACATACTTGCAAGCTGTAAGCACATGAAGTGACGTTTTGCTCCTTGGAGCCTGGTTCTTTGCTTGCTTTTTTGCTAATCAGATATGTGAACCTGGAAATTGGGCTTAATATTGAGCCTATGTCATTTTTTATTGGGGTTATGAGATGATTCATTATTAAATTCCTATTGTGACTCAGGAGATGAATGGCAGTGTGACAGTATTAAGCATCTCATTTTTCTTCCAGCAAGTGCTGAACTATAAAACTGCATCTGTGCTCTCTTCTTTATCCATGTGCATGGACAAGTCACTTAAAACCAAGATTTAATTAAAAGTTCTTACATACCTAAATCAACAGGAAGTCCAGTGAATCACAAACAGATGGAAATTTGGTGCACTGGTTCCTTAAAAACTCCAGGAAAGTATTCCTCTGTTCCCACTGACACTTAGCATCCTCACAAAAATGACATTTAGCCTACCTTGAACTCACCAGGTAGCTCACTATTTCTACTTACAGGAATAATGAAGTACATTGTAGTATACTGATACTAATAGACAATGGTTATACCATGCTTTGCTAAGCAGACAGCTACAAACATGCTAAATATGATGACTGTGGGATGGATAAAGCCTCTGGGTATATTTTTCACAAGTGCCTAAGTGATTTAGAAGCCTAAGACTCATTTTCAAATGAATTTTCAATCCTAAATCTGTAGGACTTTTAAAAGTTTCACCCCAGGTGTCTGAAAACGAGTTCTCTAATTAGCACAACATTTATTTTCTTGTTAACTCCGTCTTGCCTCAGGGGGACCAATCTGTTCTTGTTAAGTGAGGATATCTGCAGCAAATTTAATTAAGTGAATTTGCTTAGTATTTAGGCTGGTCTGAGAGCACAATCTGGCTCAAGGGCTTGAAGAAGCAAAGCACAACCTATAGAAGAAACTTCATTTAAGAGTCTCAGGGCCAGACTAGTACCTGAGATATCCTCGTGCTATGACTCCTGCCTTCTGTTGAAGTATGTTAAAAAATATGAATCATTTTGTTTACATCACTGTTTGTTTGCAAGAGGGTATCACCAGTAAGAGATTCAACACCTTATCATCATGCTCTTGTTTTTTAAAAGATGTTTTATTTCTTCCAGCCTTTCCTGTGCTGGTAACAGCATCCTCCTTCAGGGGCTAGGCTACACTCCCACATGCTACAGGCTACTAGAAGTATTTTTCACAGAGTGCGCTGCAAACTCCTGGTCTCCTGCATAGATTATATCTGCTGTGTGAGTAAGGAGTGGAAACCCCAGCTGTTCAGATCAGTGTTTCAGTTAGCAAATGGCTATGCACAGCACACATAGATACCAAAAAGGGTTTTTCTAAAAAAAAAAGTTTCTATTAAACACCAGAACAACTGAGTTTCCTTCAAAATTATGTTATTTTAAGGTACTGCTTGTTATTAACATCCCTCACAAAACCTACTTTGTTTAGGTTGCAATTAGGATAATCTTCAAACCATTTGAATTTCTATGCAGTGGTATTCCAGTATCATCACTTCAACATTTGATGTAAGCTTTTATTTAATGAGAGTCATTTCAAATATGCAAATGTCAAAAGGATTACCTTAGGAAAATCTCTCCGAGAATTAAAAACATCAACAGATTCCCACAGGAAAAATTCCAGCAGAATTCAGCAACTCTCCTGTTCCCACTCCTGTCATTTGTATTTCTATCACACATCGAAGCAAAACCAAATTGCTATTAAAATATCATCCAAACACTCACCTCCCCTACAAACTCCACAGTTCAGTTTGAGATACCAATGGCTCAAGCAAAGACAAGAAAAAATCCTCTTCTTTTTTTCTTTAGGCTTATTTAGAGTAGTAAAAACTCAGTGGTAAAAGAGCTTTTTCAGGTATAGGAGAAATAAATCTCTCTAGGCATGTCTGGCAAACTGATTTGGGACTGAAACCAGCAGGTGTGCAGACATAATTACTACTGCAAAATATTCAACACATCCAGGTGTGCTCACAAATAGATATATGAAATCCCTGTTATTTTTTGAAAATTCCTAGTCTACCAGGTGCCACCCTCCCAAAGGAAAAATCAGAGCAAAGAATGAGAGAGAAAGACGTGAATAAATTGTTCTTCCCCCTTTTCGTTCATACAAAAGGCCTCTTTCAGCCTGCACTTCTGTGCCTACCTGCACTCACTCAAGTTTTGTGACACTCTGCCACACTGCATAGCATAGCTCTTGTGCATGAGTGCTTTGAACTGGGTCACTAGCTTCAACTGCAGAGGAAGTTGGTGGAAACAAAAGATTACCCAAATTATTAGTGCAGTGCAAACAAATTTGTTTATTCCATTTCATTCACAATCTCCAGCATTAAAATACAGCAGGTAGCCCTTGCAGTATGAGCTTTAGAAACGGTTTTCATGTGTCCAGCCACTACAGACAACTGGGTTTCATAGTGGTGAAACTGAAATTTCCTCTGCCCAAGCAACACCCTTAAAACACGGCTGCCTGTGAATATCGTGGCCCTTCCTCATGCAGCAAGCTATGCCTAACTGTTGTGTGAGTTGTCTGAGTAGCAAAAACAGATCAGGAAGGTCCCAAACAGCATCCAATTCATCTCACTGAATTACGCCAGAACTCAGCAGGACTTGGAACCATCTTGGACATCCCTGGTTGACACAGAATGCTGCCTGGTTACATGGCACTTCCAAGAAGTGGAGAACAAGAACCCACTTATGAGTAGCATTTCCATACGTAATTAAAAGAGATGCCGGACAATGAGTTCAAGTTCACTTCATCTGACGGCAAAAGTTAATTCCTATAGGTTATTGATTATAAAAGGTCTGAAAGCAGGTATATGGTTTGGGAAACTTCTTCATACATGTTGTGACAAATTTTTAAGCCCAGCTTCTCATTTTGCATGTACAAATCAAAAAATGACAGAACACACTGAAACAGGGAAGTCAGCAATAGAAAGGGATGTTGCAAGACCATCATCTGAAGAAATCTCTTTACACCTGAGGTGAAAAGTAACTGACTATACAAAGAAATACTTTTTTGTGTCCTGTAACAAGCTAACACATACAAAACACTTCAGGAAGAATGAAACAGCCACTCTGGATAAAATCCAAAATATAAAGCCAGGCAGCCAGCTCTTTGCATTCGTACCCCAGCTCCCTGAAACACACCTTATCTGTTGTGTGCAAAGACAGAAATATGCACTAGTAAAAGTAAAATTGGTAGAAGGTTGTATAGCAACTGCATAGATAAGAGATGTAGGAGTGCTAAACAAATAATTGCAAAAGTCACAGATCCACAATATATGAAAATTTACTCAGTCAACTAACAGTGCAGCTTTTAGTTTAAAGCTCCCTTTGCTACCTTTGGTGCTGAACTGAGATACAAACTGTATTATAGGATTTCTTCAAAGCTAATTAAAAATAAATTTCAAGTGGAAATTAGAAATCAGTAGAAATCTTAAAATCTAGAAATTGATTTCCAGCAGAAATTAGAATAAGCAGAAATTTCTGATTTAACCAGTAGAATATACTAATAAAGAACTCTTAATTTTCAGGAGTAAGGATAACCAAATCCTTTCTCTTAAATTTGTTATTTTCCATATAACCACCTACCTATGACTACCAAAGTAAAGACCAGGCACAGTGATGTACATATTTCATATAAATTTCACATTCTACAACCTAAAAAAAAAAAAAAAAAAAAAGGAAAAAAAAGAAAAAAGGGAAACAAAAAAAAAAAAAAAAGAAAAAAATCACACTGGCGGACTCATGCATTCATGGGAGCATTCATGAGCTTGTGTTTCCACTGGAAAATACAGTATCTAGATGCTGCATTTAGATTTCTAGATGGAATTCAATGGCTTGCAAAACTTGCTAGTTAGAGACAAATCAATGTCAAAGAGAATGCATGGATATGATGGAGCTACATGATCCTTTATTAGTTCATATCATAAACCTGTTGCCACACAGCCAACATTACAGCTGACAAGAGCCTTTCCTTTTATAGCTGGGAATATTAAATGCTGTCAGAGTTTTCATTCTAAATAGTCACCAAATAATTTCCAATGACTAAGTGACTGCCTGCTCAGAAAAACACTTTAGAAGTCTCACTTTGAGAAGTTCCCATGGACTTCAAGGGAAGTTAGGAGTTCATCCTCTCTCAGGAGCTCCTGAAAAATTACCTTCGCTCCTAACATTTAGACAATGAATGATGGAAGTTTCCACACTTTAACTGTAATAGTCAATGGACAGATAGATAGCAAACAAAACTGCTTATCAGCAATCAGTGATATGCCAAGAAATCTGATGGGAACAGAAAATGACTAATTACCATCATGCAATGCAACAGCTTTTTAATGACTTCCACTCGGATATAGTGTTAACACCTTTTCGTGTCTTCAAGCATCCCCCAACTGAATGAGGCTAAGCCACAATATGATTTTAAATAATGAAGCTTACAAGGAAAATGTATACAGATGTCAGTGTTTCACCTTCAGGAACACCAAACCCAGGCTGTGTCCTCCACTTGCAGTTTTTAAAAAACATTCGTACTTTTTTAAAAAGTCACTGCACAATAATTATTTTCTATATGAAAAAATAAATTCAGCCTGGGAACAAACCTAAGAATTACTGTAATTACTGGAAAGACACTGAGTTAGCATATGGATCTCATTGCCACTTCCACATTTTAGTCACTGAAACAAAAAGCTATTAATCAATATGTAAAAGCCATAAATTAACATAAACATTAATCATTCTAATACTCCCACTGTGTCGGACTGATAATTTTTTTTTCAGTCTTTCATTCTGACATATTTGCCCTCAGCTATCAGCTGGTTGACCTTTGTTAGCACAGTTAAACATTTTGGGTATTGCAAATCTTACTGATGTAAACATTTTGGAGACAGCCAAATATCATGGGTATATTTGTGCCAAAAATAAGGTGTCTGAAAACGTGAGAGCCACTGCCTCCCATGTCACTGCACTACCTTTTAATGGGAGAGTCTAAAATTCAGCATGAAATGCAGCTGAATCGGATGAAATTCTAGTGTTTAATAAACAGGTTCCTTTTGCAGATGAGGGAAAAGACGCCCATCTTGTTTACTTTCTGAAACCATTAATTGCTTGGTAAAGTGCAAAGTTATAACTACAGCCAGCCTTGTTTGGAGAAAGAAAGCAGGCATAAAAGCTCACAACAGTTCAACTTTGCAACACACTCTCCATAAAATTAATGCAAGCAAACAAACAAAGACAACAAATGCCTAAACACTTTGAAAACTTGAAGAATATGGAAATGTGCAATATAAATGAAAAGAAGTATCTATACAACTGTCTCTGTACAGCATACCACCAGATCCCAAATGAATTTAAGTTTGTACACTTGATAAATCATTGTAATCTAGCAGCAAATTGATAAGCCAAGGACCATCAAATGATTGTTTCGAGTAGCCTCCAGTTCAGCGGTGCATAGCAATCTGTCAGCCACGGAGCTCTGTCTGCCCATCCTCCTTTATTAGGGGTGCTGCATAGTGCAGCATCAGCTACAAATCTTTTGGTTTCAAGAACTAATGTCCTCAGATAGCATGGGCTTAATTAAACATCTTCCAGACATTTTAGCAGACATTCCTGCAATAATCTTGTTTAGTAACAAACTATTAAAAAGAATTGACAGAGAAGAAATGCATCAAGTTGTTACAGCAACTGACGTTATTTGGGCCAGAATTATATGTCTGCAATTAAGGATTCTGTAACTCTGAGCAATTAAAATATCACTTTATTTGAAAACTAATTAATTCTAAACACATATTTTTCCCATGACAAACTTTTATGATTATTTAATTTATTCCATTTTAATTATACTTTAATTAATCTACTCTTGTATAATATTATACTGTTATTCTGGCATTTGACCAATGAAGACAATAAATTGATTGCAGTTCCATTGTGCAAGAGCAGAAACTGTCATGCCAGTTTCAACACCGCGTTTATTTATTTGTCTGTTCTATTACTTTTCTTTTCCTCCCACAGGGCATAGGAACATGAAACACAGCACAAATCACATGACATTTTGACTACTGTCCTTTTTTCTTCAAAGTGTAAAATATAACTTAAGAGTTTCTTGTATTAAGGAAATGTGTATGTAATGTGATATTACATAATAAAAATATAACCTATAGTAAATTAATATGCTTCTAAAATTCATCACACAATGATTTATCAATTGATTCCTGATGGACAGGATCATATCCAGAGTTGCTAGAAATTAAGTTATTTCCATTGACATTGAGCTCTGCTTGGGATCTAGCCTGGTACATTCAACAATAAGGGAGAATAGATCAAAAATCATTTTCATACTTTCCTAAAAATTACATTCATTTCAGTATGTCAGTAAGTTTTATAAGACTGCATTTGAATTTTGCATCATTATCTTAGATTCAACTAAAACAAAAGTATATAAATTATTTTCCTACTCATAAATATTATATCTGGATTAAACTCTGATAAAAGATATATACGTTAATATTTGATTACACATGGACTTAGTAGTGCTGTATTTTATTTTGCTTTGGGCATACTCAAAGTAAATATGACTATTATTTAACAGTCAGATGCCCTCAAATTTCTTTGAATATGAACTGACTCTGAAATTCACAGTTCTTGCAAAGAGAAAGTTCTCCTCTTTGGTGGGAGAAGATACTGAGTAGTGACTCTTATGAAGACACAATGAAGCAACCTACTTTACATGTGCTTTTAAAACTCCTGCTCGCGTTTCTGGCTGTACGCTTTCTTCCGCTTATGAAATAACCCCCTATTGTATATGCCTTACCAAGAGTGAGACGCATTGCAGAGGTAGGCAATTAAATTAAAATGCACTGCAAATTGAGCTCTGACAATGCTTTCCAAAATACTTCCTTTACTTTAATCATGCAGTTTACATTTAATGGAATTAAGACAAGTACAACATACCTTCACAAAATACATGTTCATTAAAAGAGGGAAAATAAGATTCCGCACTTGACTGAACAGGGTAAATACTTTACCAGCATTGCCATAATGGGATATACATTTATATGAAAGTATTGTAGCTGCTTATATTCTCAACATTTGTTTCCCAACAGTTAAAAAATATACTTTGAAATTGCAAATAATAAATGAGATAAATTAACGTAAACACAGGAGGAGTATTAAATAACCAAAGGTAATTCCTATTTGTACCCTGCTCATGTTTCAAATTCCAGATTTTGGAGCTGATCTAACGTGTCCAAACTGCTAGATTATATTGGTAACGTGTCTTGCACAAGGAAGGGTTTGCCAGGATTCAGTCTTTACACCAGTACTTCATGCAAGCATTTTCTCTTTGGAAGGTTTCTGCTATCTAAACTACAGTCTGTCTCTAAGATCAGCATTACTATGGGTCGCTCTTTGTAGATAAACCAATGCAAGGACAGTAAGTGACTTCCTAAGGTGGCAGTCACTAGGACTGGGGTTAGGACTCCACTCACTGACTCCAGACACGGAGAGTCCCCTTAGACAGCCAGTGAAATTCACATGGCACATAGTATTTTAAGCAACAAAGCAATATGGACAATACTTTAATCTGCATCAATTCACTGACCTTTGAAGGTTCTTTCTAGCCCAAACCATTCTACGATTAGGCTGAAACTTTAAATCCATCAATGAACTCTCAATGTCAGAAGCAACTGCATTTCAGTAAAGAGCATATCATTTGGTACATACATTTTACCTTCTGTAAGAACTCCTTCAGTATTTACAAAAGGGAAGACTTAGTGTTATATATATAACTTTCAAATATATGACTCAAAGCTACAGATTATGGAGTATTTTTATGCTACGAAATATCCTCCAAAATTTAAGCTTAATCACAAATAGTATGTGTCTTTCGTCTATCAGGATTCCCATCCAATACAGCATAAGCATATGGATAAGCCAAGTTATTGGAGAGCAAATTAGTCCAAGAAATCTAATAAGGATCACTATAATTCCAGCGCAAACAGGAATGACATTTACAACGCAAACACTACCTGAATATCTAATAATAATAATAAAAAAAAAGATGTTTATTTTAACAGTTTAGACTAAGCTTACACTTCAGATACAGCCCCACAATTGTTCTTTCATGCCAGTTTGATGTCTATATTCATTTTGCATACGCACGTAGGATACATTAGTTAAATTTGCCCATCTCCAAGGCTCTGAGATAAAGGTAATCGTTCGTTAAATAAATTGTTTTAATATGAGCAATATTAATAAAAAGCTTGTCCTATATTTAACAGCAGTTGACTGATGCTCGATTCCCAGTTCCTAGCACTGTTTCCTAGGTCTGCAATGTTCTGGTCAGTTAGTTTTCCTGTGTTTTAAGGAGTAACCCTAACAACTTGTTCAGCAACTAGAGAGAAATAAAACCAAAGTTACAAACCAGAGTTACATAGTTTACACATGTAACAACAAGCTTCATTCCTCTCATCAGCAATAAACTACTAATGACTAAAAATGTACTGAAAAATGCAAAACTGTTTTACTGCCTTCATTTGAAACTTTGAACAATTCTACAGTAGCTGAACTTGAACTCCCATCTTTGAATGTGTGTTGAATAGCCCCCTATTGTACCACACTTCTATGCTGGCAGGAACTGAAGTGTCAATCTTTCATCAGATAATCAGATTATGTCATGTTCTGACCAAATTCATTAGGAAAACTTTTACCAACCCTATTATCTCAACCCAGAAAATCTAGATCAAAGTATAACCGATTTTACAGCACAATAAAACTGTTATAAATATTTAAACACTAATTAAAAGGCCTCTTGTTAAAAAGTAAATAAATAATTGAAGGCTACCTCTTCTTACAAATGCAACCATATTTATCTCATGCTTCTTAGAAAAATAGGACCAATATATAGTGGAGTGCGAAGAAACGCACTTAAAAGCAGTCATTCGAGAAGATGGAGGGTTGCTGGACTTTTAAATCATTTGCCTAAAGTAGGTCACACTGAGTCTCATTCTAGTGACAAAGCATTAACCCCTGAATGTCTCTGCTAATTGCATTTCCATTGGACAACTGTATCTACTTTCTTCATGTGGATGTACATCCAAAAGGAGAGAAGAAATACCTTTTAAGGAAATGCTACATCAATAAGGAATTTCTCAGTAAATGCCTGAATGCCACTATATCGTAATTTGGTTTCTTCCTAAAGTATGAATGATCTTGTCTCCTAAAAAGGTAAATAACCATAAATAAGCCAGGCAGATGTATTTTCTGCTTTTTGAGCAGATACATCTGCATGAAACAAACAACATAAGAGTACTGAACACTTTCCCTTGTCTCCATTTCAGGCAGGTATCACACATAGCATAAGAGGAAATCAAAGAATTCATATTAATATAAGTAACAGCAAGGAACCGAATTTAGACTAATCCATGTGCAGGAGCAGTGACAACAAATAACAACAGGACAGTCATCAATACTGATTTAATGTATTTTTCAGTATTACAATCAGATTCTCCATCTGTAACTCAAACTTGAAAAGTATGATAATTTACGGAAAGGAGATTAATTTAGCCATTTTGAGTCAAAGCCTTATTTCATAGCTTCATCCCAAATCCTGTATATTGTTAGGATCCCTTTCCCCTTTGAAGACTTAGTGAATGATTGAAGCTTCTACTTTCTGAGAAACAGATAACACAAGACTAGTAATCTGACTCTAAGCCACTGGATAAAGGCAGTTTGTTTCCTCTTAGCCCATCTGTCAACACCTCTTCAGTAATTAGTCCTAATTATTACAAAGGGCTAGCCTCCCATTCGCATTATTAAATCAGAAATAGTATCATAGCCAGGTACCTTTCAACGCCTACCAGACTGGCGACCTTCGATTTCATTGAATCTTCATCAGTATCCGCCTTTGGAAGAGCCTCAGCAGTAATTTTAGCATCAGCTTCAAAGATGCAGATCCCACAGTGGAATTCCAGGGATGCATTCATATACACACCCACATCATGTGACAGGAGAGCAAGCAACACAATTGACCTTTGCATTGTTCTCTAAACTCCCGTGATATAAAACACACATCTCTATTTTATACAATAGAATTAGGTTTTGCCTATGTGCTTAGAAGTGCTCCTTTGAACTAAATGCTGAGAGGAAAAATAGTGAAACAGTGTCTATAAAGATGAAGGTCAAACCTTTGTTAAGAAAACAATACATCTGATTTTTTTTCAGACTGAGATAAATTTGCAAGAAGAAAATAGTAACTAAGAATATGCACAAATATATTTAAGTGTGAAGAAGATCTAAAAGGTTTATTTTGTTTATTTTTGCCCTATAGCTGAAGTACTTCCCCAGAAAACAGGAAAACAAAAACAAGGATGACATTGAGACTCTCATGGAACCAAAGCTCAATTAGCTGAGGCTTTAGTCAGTTTTAAGCTCTTCATTTGTGTTAACATTCATTTAACTGACACAACAGAATAAAACAGATACTCTTAAGAACAAACCACTCCATTTCTTTTGATTAAAAGCCAAACATGTTTCCCATCAGCACATCTGAGAGTACTAGTGAGGATTTGTTTACACTGGATTTCTCATCAACAGCAGAGCGCTACCAGTTTCCTCAGATACCATGAGCCGACCTGAGCTGCGCTGGTAGTTTATGGCTAGTGTAAGTATCTCAACTAAAACCTTGTGCCCAAAGCAGAGAAGACAGATACACAAATATTCAAAGTCTCCATGTGAACAAAGCCCATGTCCTCTAATTAAAACACACAATGTTGCTGATATGGTTAAGGTTACAAAAAATAAAGCACACAAAAGACAATTATTTTCTATTACCAAAAAAAAAAAAAAAACCACCAACATTTTAAAGAACTTTTCATGTCCTATATTAAAGTGAATTAGTGAGTCAGTTGTTTATTTTTTTCCTCTTTGCAGGTCTCCTCTAAATGCTGCAGATGTTAATAACAAACAATAACTAAATAGATTTTTAAAATAAAGAATAAAAGTGCTGGCTGCTGTATAAGAAGCAGTAGCCTAAATATTTTGGGGTTGATCAGGGGCTGGGCAGGCACTGAACAGTGTGCATGGGGAGGATGACCCAACCTACAGGGATGTCACTGCAGCTCTGTGATGTCACTAAAGCCCAGAGCCTGGAACAGAGATCACATCCCAGATTCTGAGTCCTTGATCTGCAGATGTGGTCAGCCCAAAGTCCTTCTTCTGCCTCATTCTCTCAACTTAGCCTACTTGGAACTAGCACAAAGACATCTCAGTAGCACACAGTACTGGAGCATGAAGAAACAACTTCAATTCAGCTTCCTACACACTTGTCCTGCATACCATCCTGCTAAAGTACTCATGGCACCATACAGCTTCACTGCACCTGGACAGCTTTTCACATCAGAGATAACTAAAACTCACTGCCAAATAAAATAAACACACAAACTTAAAATTCATTTTCCAAGTTGTACGTTTTCCAAGTAAATGCCATGTTACTAACACGTACAGTGACAGGCAGGCATTTGACTATCAATGTATCAGACGTTAAAATACATTAATATTTCAGGTATCAACAATGCAATATTCACACAGTTGCTACTATTTTTTTCTTGATTATCCTATGAGAATTCAATGTACTAACAAGAACCTTTCAACAAAAAATATTGTATGGCTCTAGTACTGCAGAAAAAATTGCCCTGCAGGGTCTGACGACTGGTCCATCTAGCCTAATATCCTGAATGCAACTGTGGCATGCTATTTAGAGATGCTATTTAGGGAAAAGACAGAAGAAGCCTGACTGCTGTTGCAGTCCATTCCCTCCATACTCCTCCATACACAATTGCTGCATTAGTGATGTAACAGGGCACATAATTTCACTGTCCACCAGCAGTCCTGCTGTCTATGAAATTGTCTGATTCCTTTGGAACCTGCTGTTACCACAGCCTATACTCCTGTGGGGGAAAAAAAAAAAAAAAAAAAAAATCACTATTTGAAGTTTCAGAAAATGAAGTTTTTTCTTTTATTTGTTTTAAATCTGATTTCCTACTACAGTCACTGAGTGCCCTCTAGTTCTTGCATTGTAGGATTTGGAGGGCAACACTTTCATATATTCAACTTTTTCATCACTCTCATGATTTTGTAAATCTCACTGATAAGTATCTGTCTTTTTCTAAACTAAAGAGTACCAGTCTGTTCAACTTCTCCTCCTGTGACATTTACTCCATTTCCCTCTATCATTCCAGCTGCCATCTTCTGCACCATCTCTAACTCCACTAGCTTCATCTGGAAAAGCAGAGAACTGAACATAGTATTTCATATATGAGCCCAGTGAGGTTTTCCTTAGTAGCAAAATGACATACTCAACAAGATAAATCTTCACTGATCTCAAAAATCACAAGTCACTCTCAAGAGAGAAGTTACTTCTTTCTGCAACAGATATAATTCCAGCTAATACACCTGGCAAAGGAAGTTATCTTCGCTCTCAATAATTGAGGATTTCTGCTGCAGGGCATGCCAATAGAAAAGGCATAAGTATAAGTGTACTGTCCAAGGATCTACATCCGGAAGAAATAGCATAATATTTTAATAGCACTTCCTGCAACTCCTAGACTTCCTGGAATTACTAGTTAAAATCCCAGAGGAATTGATAATGTTCTCTGTCCATCCAATCCTAGCAAACTGCTTCCCTATACCAATGTGTATTTTTTGGAGAAGAATTTTAAAGGTCCTATCTGTTCTACATCAACGCTTGAGAGCTCTGGTCCATTTTTATAGCAATAAGCCCTGTAGCTTCTCCTGTTGTCCTGGCCCAAAATCCCTCTAATACATCATGCCAGCAGCTGTTTCTTTCCATTCCCAGCTACACGCATTTAAGTGGTATATTTTACAGTAAACGAGAACCTTCCTCTTTTTAAGGCTACTTTGTACTATGAAGAAATGTTGGGAGTGGCAATGGCTGCCTTCATTTCATGTCATTAACTTTTGTGGAAGTAAAAGTGGGTCAAAAGAGGCAACAATTATAAAAGCATATGTGCACAATATAATCTCAAAAGAAAATAAGAAATCAGACCTCTGCAGGAAGAACAAAAGGAAATGTATCTTTCCTCCAGCTGCATGAGCCACTCAAGCACTGAGAAGATGGAACTGAAATCTCCTGAAGACTGCGAACGACATCTCTGCAATGTAACCACAGCCCTGCCATAGCCTTGCTTATGCCCCTACATGCCCAAATCTAGCAGCATGAATCTATCAGGACACAAGAGCCACCTCTCCCTGTGGTCACCCAGAAATGCCTGTCTTAAAATGGCAACAAGACAGATGGATCCCATGGCCTTAATCTGGCAGTTTTGTCCAAGCGTGGCGAGGAAGGTAAGACCCCATGTTCCCAGTGCAGCCCTTGCGGAAGGAAATGAAATCTGGATTCATGAAGTTGCTAGTGAACTACCTCTGCAAAGCAGATACTGATTTTCAGATACTACACATCAAAATGTTTGATATTAAAGTTTCTCCAGTTTCCTCAGTTCCCACTAAGGTCCAAAATACTTACATACATCAACAATTACACAAAGGTAACACCACTAAACCAATGCTGATTTTAAAGAGACTACTCGCATAAAGAAGATATTTGCACACATCTGCAGTAGCCATGGAACATTAACTTAGCAACTGGCTTTAGCTCTCTCAAACACAAAAGTCTTCATAATAATGTGTTTTGTATAAAACCAGATTATAGTTTAAACTGCAAGGTCTTTGGTATGTTCCCTTTTCAAATTCACAAGTACTAGTTTCAGGGAAGAAGTCTGTGCCAAAGTACATTATACCTGCTATGGCAATAAATTCTTCATGGATGAGGTTTTATACATAAATTACCTCCATTTGCAGTCTCTGAATGCTCTCCTAAATTTTGTGAGATAATATGAATTATGAGCACCTATGTATTTCTTGTAGGCATGAGACAGATTTTTTTTTTCTACTACATGCAAAAGATTATGCAAGTGAGTTGCACTTTACACCTCTCTCCACCATCTGTAATGAACATATATGATAACACAGACCAGTCAATTGCTTATGAGAAATGTACAGCCTGCTACAAAGACATGTATGTATGACTTTGGTCTAACCAGGATTAAATATGAATCACATGGTTAAACAAAAGCATTAAAAATATCTGAAAGTTTTTTTCTAAAACATATAAACTCAGATTTCTTAATCTGTTATTTCTTGGTTTAGTTAGTGGTACATTTATGGTTTGGAAAAATAAATCCTTTTAAATAAGTTGTACATTTAAAGTTTACAATTCATATTTAATTGAAGCTACCATTGTAATCTTTACAAAACTTGGCTGGATTTAAGTGGCTGGACTTTATGTATTTTGCTGGTTCTGCTGGATTTTTAAAACCCTAGAGATCTGGGAATGGAATAAGTCTGTTCACTGTTATTACTAGTCTGTAGTAAATAGTGTCAGTGACCCACTAGACCTAAATCCTGCCCATTCTTCATATATCTGTTGAGCACTGGGTGCTTTGGACTCAGTTCATACACAACACTTGCCTCAGAAACAAAGTTCCAGGTTTCCATAGGAGCTCTAATTTTGGTAATCACTATGAATGTTAACTGGCAAACAGTACCTGGACCCCAGTTTTGCAAACTGCCCTATCCCCACTAATCTGAACCAGTTTAGTAGTTTCAAAGAGTTCACAAGATCAGATCCAGGATCAGCCATTTTTCAGTAGGGACACACTCTTGGTCTGCTGTATTCAACAGCAACAATACTTCGAAATGCACCTACTCACAGCCACTGAAACCAAGAGGGAAAACAGCAGGAACAGCACAGACGGTGTGGGAATGCTTGCCCTGCTCCCACGACAGCGGGGGAAGGATCAGGCACGATGGCTCATCAACAAGATCAGACAAAAGAGAAAACACTGAATCATATTAAAGTAATTACCAGAAAATAAGACTTCTGTAAAATATTTGCAATCAGCTTGTTCAAGCCTGAAGGCTCAGTCTTGTATTGGGCTGCATGTAGTGGCACCACCCCAGGAGGTGCTCCAGGAAGAGCGGGTGACTCAGTCACAGTTCCTCCCTGGCTCCTTTCCTCTCACATGGGAGAACAAATAATTTCACCCTGACCTGAATACAATGTACTCCCACGTTACTCCTAACTACCTTGATGGTACAAAAAGCCATGGCCCTGTTCCCCCTCTGCTTGCCGTACTTACATGACAGCGAGGAAGAATTAGGCATGAAGATCTCATTGTTGCTCCACCCCATTGTCTCTTCTTTCCCATTTCCCCACACTCAAACCTGCTGTCTAAAGCAGCCATATGGGACACATTTACTTCCCACTCCTGCCCTGAGGTGCTGCTAGGGACAGAAATAATCTAGCATGGAGATAGTATCCACATGAAAGAGAAGAGAATCCTAGTTAGGAAGAACAAATGTTGTCACTAGATAATGATGACATTTAATGGGCACAAGCAGGAAGGCACAAATTTCAAAAATTTTTAAAAATAAGGGGTTATTATAAAAATGCCCAATTATAACATCAGGCACTAAAGAATACTCATGGTATAAAATCACTATAATTAAACTCTAAGTGCTGATGTCAATTATTTAGTAGTGGAGCAATAAAATAAGTGCCTTTAAAACATTATTTTCACTGAGTAATCACAGAATACAAAAGGAACTAAAAAATGACCTGTCAGAACCGTAACCATCCCATGGCGAGACATGAGATTTAAGGCACGAGGATTCTTAGGCCCAGTGTCACAATTCAGCTCTACAACCCTCAGGTCCACTTTTTTGCTGCAAGCTTACAGTAAAGCTAACGTATGAGAAAAGAGAAGTGTGAATTCCTGCCCTGACTGCCTTAGAATTACCATGTCACCTTAAAACTAGTCACTTGGGAAAAATAAAAGCTTATATACAGACTAAAAATATTAAAGATCTGAAGCAGTGAGATAGTTCAGTCCACAGTGCCATGGCTGCACATGGCTCTCCACTGGAGAAGCTGGGCTCCTAGACTGCTTTCACCTCAGCTGTGGTCCTTGCAGAAGTCGGGATGGACAACACTAAAAAATTCTTCACATTTGGCATTATCTTAATTATTTTATTTTTTTTTAATAGAATGCAGCCCATTCATGCTTCTGGCAAACTTTTGTTTTTCTAGGTGGGTTTTCAGCTAAACAAAAACTGAGCTGGAAATGCCCAGTACAAACTAAATGTCCTATAAACTAAATGCAGATGATTATTCTTTGCTTCCTTACATGCTTCTCCTTCACCAAGAGCAAAACACAACTTGTTGAAGAACACATTTCAAAGCAAGAATAATGACCATTCCCGACTCCACAGCTCCATTTTTATTTTAAGTAAAAAATCCCCCAAAGGTCTTCCATTAGCTTCAGTGGTTGCGGAGGGAGTGGGAAGAATGATGTGTTAAGCTGCAATGAAGGAAGTACATACTCCAACTGGAAAAACGGACTATAAAAAGCTTTTCTTGCACAAACACAGGAGGAAGTAACCAACACCCTCAATTGTTGAAGTGAAAGGTGGGGGGCCTAAACACACAACTAGGGGAAAAAAATGAAAAAAGAAAAAAGTAAAAATTAAAAAGTCCTGAATGTTTCACATGTTCCAAATTACTCTCAAATTTGAGAGCCTTGTTCGACAAGGTCAAACTGTTCCCGACAGCTGACATGGCAAATCTCATGCAAAGAGCGTAAACGCTGTGTAACAGTACCAGGCTACAGACCTTTCTGCAGTTAAGACTGTGTACCACCTGTTTATCTTGTACAGCACTATGGGCTCTCTCCCTCTCTGCAACTTACCCCAAGTCGGGTGGAGAGCCCTCCGCACCTGGAGAAAGGGATCAGAGTGCAAAAGAAAGGCCACGGTGTTGTGCTGCAGGGAAAGCATGTGCCACCATGGCAAGCCACTACTGCTCCAAGGGCTTCTACTAACCAGCACACTCCCAGCGCATCCCCTCCAGTCACACAGTAACATGTTCATCCGGATGGGAACCAGTGTGGCATCATCACATATGTCAGAGGACATAATAATCAAATGGTCTAATGCAGGTGTAAGAACTCAAAGTACAGCTTCAGAGGGTCAAACAGGCCCATCACTGAAGAGAAAATTTATTAGATCAAACATCCAAATACTGGCAGGCCGGAGATGCAAATTGTAACAAAGCTGATGAAGGAAAAAGGAGGCAGACAATGAAGTTGACTGCACTGATTATACTTCTTCTGGAGAGACTGCTACATAGGCCGTTGCACTGGGCAACATCCCGCTGGTACAAGCCATCACTGATACAGACTCATACATTTTCCTGTCCCAAGCAACAGCCCCATACACCAAGTGTTCTGATCCTAGCAGACCGAAAGTCTTGAAAAGAGATACAACCAAAAGAGAGTGATAATCTATTACCACTTCAGTAGTCTCATATTTTTCTATTAAGGTCATTTTCCTTATATTGGAAATATATTTGCTCATGGCATTTAGTAAAGTCATAACCTTCTAGTTACAGAGCTTGAACTTGTCAACAATTATTTAGTGAGTAAAATGGAGCTAGGTCAGAACATAGATGCATAGTACATAGATTCTACAAATCTTTACAAAACCCTTCCTTCCCCAGCTAGTCACTGTACAAAAGGAGATAAAACTGACCTCAAATTAGGTAGAGGTTTGGCTTTGTAATGAACCTGTAGCTTCAAGGTCATTTCATTTAAATTTTTTTACATGGCTTAGAACATCTAACATTTATAAATTAATACAAATTAAAACCAGAGGAGACATCACACGATATTTAAGTGGAAGCAGGCAGCCTACATTCTCTCCTGCCTCCAGAACACGTCAAGTTAATTTGGAATTTTTGATAGTAACCATGAGAATCCCACTTAATGCTTGGACAACAGAGACCTACCAATGTGGGATAAAACTGCATTTTTCTTCCTCTGCTGTGAACTTAATGAAGATATTAGCATTGCTTTGTGTAGAATAACAAAGGCAGCAACATAGCTCAGCACTTTACACACCAGGAGAGTTAATACAGAAGAAATCAATCTGCTTTGTCCCTAGTATTAATGGCCAATGCAAAACAGATCATGATATTGGGTTCTTGAATACATTTTCTTTATTCTGCAGAATGCACACAAAGAACTTTAGTGATAGGTCCTTCTCCCTCTTGATTTCAAATTGAGAATCCACAGCTTTCCAGAGGTCTGGAGACACGGCTCTCAGCAACATCATTCCTAAATTGCTCCTATTCTCCCACATTTATGGCTGTGCTCACTTTATCTCATTGTTTTGTAAGGAAAAAAAAAACCACCAAACAAAAACAACCCATGTTAAGTGTGTCCATGTGTCTTCTCCACAACTCACTCTGTGTACACTCAAAATCTTCAATATATCTTGTTTTCAGGTCTACTTCTCCCACCTCCTAGCACTAACTAGGACTTTTATCCCCAAATAGTCTCCGCACTTTGTCATGGCAATATTGGCACTGAAGACTGTCAACTTATTCCTGACAATTTATTTATACGTGTAGAGCATCATGCAGTTCTACAATGTGAATTAAAAACCCCAAATCCTCAAATGCTTACACAATTCTCCTGTTTCTAGTTCTCAAGAAGTTACTTTCTTGATATTCAAACTCAAATCCCGATGACAGAAACTTGCATTTTAAGGAGAGGCATGTAGAAATTTCTCATCAACTGAACAAGCTGGGGTATGCTTCTGGGTATGTATCACAATATCTTTTTCACATCACATCTACTCTACTAAATATACAAAGCACTAAGCAAGCGATAGTTTTGTCAGCCACCAGCTAATCAAATGAAAAATTATTAGACTTAGAAAAATAATATAAGCAGAAGCCAGCTGTGCATTTGTTGGATGAAAATCCCAGTATCTCCCATGTTAGCTCATGTGTATTTCAATTTCTGGGAAGAAAATAATAGGAGTTTCTCCACCCTTTCTCATGTGAGCCATAAACCAGATTTATTACCTAGGATATATTCGGTGTTTTCTCCTGAGGAAAAAAGAAAGTGGTGGAACAAGTTCATTTTTTTCCCCTCTACAACTAGGATTTTCTTTATAATAAACACAGAGCTTAATTTTCGTATCATATGACCCTTCTGTTTAATGCTCTGGTCACACTTTTTGCCTTTCTAAATCTCGAATTGTAGCATTTTCATTTCAGTGGGGAATCTACAGCTGCTCCAGCTGTCTGAGTGCAAAAAGTCTGTCCTAAGATTCCTATCTGGTATGTTTTAAGGCAGAATCCTTCCTTCCCCCCCTTAAATCAAAGAAATATAGCATCTACTGAAAAACCACTGAATAATTAAAAAAGGAAAAAAAACCCCAAACCAACCAAACCAAAGCATTAGTCTAGGTTTCTTTCCAAATAGTTCTTGCCCCACTTTAAGTTATAACCAACAGTCACCCAGCAGCTCTGGGAAACAGCCTGCAAACACAGAGGTTTAGGACAGGGTTGCACCTCATCTGGGAAGGTTTTCCTGTACAAATCACTATTTTTTGACTGTAACAGTCACCTTCTGACCTTTAAAAATAAATCATGAAAGAGAAAATTTGCTGACTAAAAGAATTTTTGCTCCTAAGGCTCCTAATTTGCTTACAGTATGATGTTACAATTCTAAAGACCTGCGCTGGTAAAGCCATTTATAGAAAAGGTGGTTTCCCTATAACTTTCACTTTTGACATGGAGAAGAGACTGATTCATATCTTAAATGCTTCTGAATTATGACATAGGCTGGACTCTCCAGTTTAGTGGTCTGGAAAACTTTAAGGCTAACATATGCTTTTTTAAATTACACGCAGTAATACCTCTTTTTTTAACTAAATCTGTTGATTTACTATCTAATATTTTTAGCCCAAACATACACGACAATCTACTCTTGATAACTACCACCTACTGTTTAATGAGCCACTTTTCTCAACATGGCAAACCTGACATGTCACAAAGTTCCAGTTCTTTCAAATAATCCTATGACATATAAGCATTTACACCAAGCCATAAATGCTACTGAAACAAGTCTGGAATGATGAGCTATGCCATCATTAGCTGCATATAACTAAAACGTACCATAGGAAGTGCATTCATTACAGTTGTGAAATTATTTTTATTGCTTATGAACAGAAAATAAAATCCACTTTTTATTGTACAACTGTGCTAGTACAGAGCTCCAAAGGAAGCTGGCTTGCCTGCGCAAAAATTGCGCAGAGTTTTCTGCAGATTTATTTCTTTCTTATTGTTTTGTGATCACTTTTACTGCTCCACAGATACCAGAAATTTGGGAAAACAAACAAACAAACAAAATCAAAAACTAATAATAAAAAACAACAACAAAAAACCCCAAACACAAACACCCCCCAAAAAAAAAAAACAAAACCAGTAGCTAAGGTAGTTTTCAAGTTATTACTAATTTGAAACCTTCATTTGTACTACCAAATATATTTGAAGTCTACACAAAAGTAATGTATCAGCACTATAACTCATAAAAGGTATCCAAAAAAGAAAGTTCAACCTTTTATTTTAATCATTACTAAGTTTGTCTTCACAATCCCAGAAATCTCACTGACTAAAACCAGATCTATAATCCAATGTAGCTACAACAAAACAATTTATTATAGAAGAGTAGTCAGAGTAGCAATTTTCCACAATGAAGACAGTGCTTCATAGAATATGATTTTGGAAAAACAGAATATTCAGCATTGAATCTCCCATATAAACTAATCAGCAACAACTGGTTTACAGTTCTAACTGTTCCAATGAAGTAGTACGTTGCTATGGCTGAGCTTACAGAGAAATAGTACTCAAAACCAAAAGGTATGAAAAGATAAAATATAATATAGTCCAATGTATTACATGATAGCCAAAACACTTGTATATTTAGGATGCAAGAACATGTACAGTTCAGGAGTTTGCCTTTCTTTGCAAAAAGAAACTCACGACATTCTAAAGTGGTCAACAGGATCAGCAAAGGTGCAACGTACTTAGTCAATAGATCCATTCTCTAATATGTTACAATTCTAATATTGTAAGATAAGTCTGTAGACCAATTAACCAAACCCAGACTATCTGATATTAGAAACTGACATCTATTCCTGTGCATGCGCCAACATAACTTCCATCTGCAGAATCTTTATAACTGATAATGACACATCCAAGCCAGAACAAACAGAATTAGATTTCATGATCACAGGATATTCTTACAACAAGAAAAAACTAGTTTACCTGTAAATCAATAAAGATGTTACTGGGAATCGTTAAAAAACAAGAAGTTACTCCAGTATTTTCTTTAAAATGTAGTAATTTTGTTAAAAATAAATAAAATGTCCTTTGTACTCCATATAACTTAAGCAGACAGGACAAATTATTAGTGAAATGCATCCTGGTCATGAAGGCTCTAGAAGCCTCACAGAAATGCTACTAAAATTGGGGGTTGGTGGAAAGAGCTTTGGAAGAATGACAGGTCACAATGAGAGTGCGCTGAAAGCATGGAGAAGTGCTCTTCAAAACGGCTCCCAGAGAAAGAGTAAAATCTAAACACAGATTTCCAACTCTCATGTTCTCTGTTTTTCCCAGAGCACACACTATGCCTCTTTTTATACCTTGTTCATTTGAAAATGAAGCTACTGAATCTAGCCATTAGATTATTTTATACTGTAAAGTGAAATATAAAGGAGTTGTATAAGGCATTTTCTTCATCTCAAACAACCAGTACTATTGAGAAGAAAAATAGTGAAAGAATAAGAAAAATAGTGAAGGAATACAAACATCAGGTATCAGTATGCAGATATCATCCAAACACTGCAAGATTACATTCAGAACACTGGCTAGATCTATAAAATGCTACATAACAAACAAAGTCCCCATGTAGAAAATACCTGCACCATAGACTCTCTCACATACTCAATAACTGGGCAATGCTTCGCTGCAGAATCAGAATGCCAGTAGAGGGAGCAAAAACAAAGCCCCACTCCCTGAAAACTGAAAGCACCAGCGCTACAGCTTGTGAATGAGGAGCAGCACATCCGGGTTATGTACTGCATGAAGATAGATGAGCAGTCTTGATTTCTTTCTTTCCCCATCAGTGAATCAATCTATGCAAAATCCATTAAATCAATATTTCCTTCATTTTCTTATAGTAATCAAAAGCAAACCTCTAGGGATTTGAGTCATCTGTTGAAATGAGTCTAGTTTTGTAGATTTCTGCAGGCTATATTTAAAGTTTGCATTATGAAATTACAGTGTATTAATTATGCAAGCCACAGAATCACACTGGATGGAGGGCACCTCAGGAGGTCGGCAGGTCAATAACCAGCTCAAAGCAGGGTCAGCTATGAGATCAGACCAGGTTGATCCAGAGCTCTATCCAGATGATAAATACGATATTGTTTTTCATATTATTGTATGTATTATTAACAATACGCATGTTTTACTTTTTAAAATGCTTTCAACAGAAAGGTATGCAAGCACTTTAAAGCCTTCCTGCGGACTGCCATTACAACTTTGCAGATGGCGGCGGGAGGCACCGAGAAGCAACGAGCCAGCTGAGGCCGTCCTTTCCGCGGGCAAAACTGGGTTCAACATTCAGCAGATGCAGTTCTCTGCCTCCCCTCGATCTGCTCAAGCAGTGTTTGTGTAAGCTTGCTCACTATCAGTTACTTTTAAACACCTTGAAAACATTCATTTCTGTTGGTCATAAAAGAAAAGCACTGGATTATGGAAAAGTTGTAAAATTCAATACATTAGAATTGTAAGCTCCATTACAACTAGGTTTGGTATTTATGGCTCACTGATATTAAATATTTGATGGGGTGTACTCTGAACTCAAAGCATCAGGCATTAGTGCTACAGCTGCCACAGGAGACCTTGCATGAAGCCTCTCCAGGCAAACCGCTTCAGAGTGACTTAACCACAATTAAATAGGTGCAGACTTTAATCAAAACATTACTTTTCTCTAGCAGAAGCCTCACGTTCGCCGCCGACGCTGCATCTCCCTCAAGCATTCGTCCCGTCTCGGGCGCCTTCTCACCCGACCTCCGCCCGGGACACGCTCCACCCGCCCGTTCGGTGCCGGCGACCGCAGGGGCACCCGGGCCGGGCCAAGCGCGGCCGCTGCCGCCTGTGTGAGGAGGCGCGAGGCGGGCGGGCGGTAACGGCCGCCACAGCGCGCGCCCCGCACGCGGCGGGCCGAGGCGCAGCGCGGGCGCTCCGCCGTTGCCGTGGCGACGACCCCGCGCACGCGCACATAACCTCCCTTCCCCTCCCCGCAGCGCGGCGCGGGGCAGCGCCGGTGACAGCGGCGGGCCCCCGCCAGAGCCGCCGCCACGCCCGGGCGTTGCTTGCGTCTCCTGATCTGCCGAGCCCGAGCCCCCCCGTGGCGGCTGGGCTGCGCGGGACATTCCAGCCGCCTCTCTCCCCCCGCCTCTCTCACCGAGCGCCGCTCCGCCCGCCGGGGAAGGAAGCGTGACAGCGATGAATCGGCGATCTTTCGCTTTACCTAAGCGGGCACCAGGCACACACAGAGGAGCGCCGAGCGCCGGCGTGATGCCGGCTGGCAGCTCCGGACGTCACGGGGAAGCGCATGCGCTGCCCGCGGCCGGCCCTGTGCCGGTAACGGCGGGGCCTGTGGCCTGTGGTGCCGGTAGCGGACGGGGAGCTGCCCCTCTGCGGGCCTTGGGGCGGAGAGGGGCTGCCCGCTTTGTAACCGGAGGCACGTTGTTTTCACCTGGGGTGAAGAGCTTGACGCGTGTCACTGCTCTATACCGGCAGACAAGAGAGCTGGACGTGTGAAGGAGTAGAGAGCTGCGGCACCGTGAGGAGTGCCCGAGCTGGGAAGGCCTTGGCTGTTTCAGGCTCTCTTAGGCTGCTGAGCCCAGGGTTACCGTGTTCCTGAGTTCATTTGCCTCTTCTGGCAACCCCTGCCAATCTGAATTTGCTCTGGGATAAATACAGCTGAATTTTTCGGTGTGACAAAGCAACGCTTAGTGTTCCAGGTGCTGTCCTGCAGGAGAGCTTGTTTAGATAAGAAAGTTGCTTCCTGACATGGTTTCAAATGGTAGTTAATGGTTAGGTATCATAATTGCACTAAATCACCCAGTATGTATTGTTGCTACTAGAACAAAAATGCTGCTACATGGATGGGGATTGTACCCTGCTGACATACCCATGCACCCTCCTCAGACAGGTGATGGCGAGCTCAGTGCAGGCATGTACACGTGACAGCACTGCAGAAAGGTGTAGTCTTCCCCTGTTAAGAGCCCCCTGTTGCTCTAGCTACACCAAGCCTTGCTTAAGGAAAGCAAATAAACCATGTTTTGCTTGTGTCACCTGGCTAGGAGAGAAAAGCTTTGTCATTTATGTAGCTTCTGAGAAGGCTATACTGCTATAATTGCAGCTGGAAAGATCGGTACCTCATAGAACTAATGCTTTTTGGTTTTTCTACCATTTGTGTATGGAGCCAGAGTCTTTGAGGGTAAATTACACCTAGAGTACCACAATGCTGTTAAGTAAGTGCTATTCTGTTCCATTTCTATTTGTGAGATTGCGAAGGTAAATCTGGGGTTTGCTTTTCTATGCAAATTATGTCAAACCTGTCATCAGTAGGAATGCTGATTTCTAAATCCTTGCTCTAAAGGGCTCTTAAATGGCATTCAGTGGATATGAAAACACAGTACACTGTGGAGGCTCATTATCAGGAATGTCCTAAGCACGGATAAATACCTTCAATATTGTATAATGCACAAATATAGCCCTGTATTTCCCTACATGTTTTGCTGAAATGACTCAAGGGATTTAGAGCAGCAGATTATTGCTATAAAATGCTACACATAATGAAACCACAGGTGCAGTATACTTCCAGGTCTTTAATTTGTTAGGAGCTAAATGTTTATTAAACTATGGTACAATTAATATTCCCTACAGTCACCTTGAAATTTAAATACCCCTTCCATGACACAAAGATAATGAGTTATATGGCAAGATAAGATGGTTACCAGAATTCAGGAATGACAGAATCCAATTAATTTAAAATGAATTAATGCAAGATCAAATTTATTACAGTTGGATGCAACTTGTAATTGAAAGTTCCAGTACAGTGCACATTTTATGTTATCTCATCTATCACACATCTCATATCACAGTGTTATCTCCCATCAATGAGAGCTCTCAAGATAGCACATTCTCCATTTTGATCAACAGCAATGCTATTATATCACAAATAACTCTTCTTACATGTTTGCTGTGAGGAACTTCAGCAGCCAGGAGCCCAGTTGTGCTCAAGGGGCTATGCTCTTGCCTTTTCTCATAGTGGGCCATGACTGAGGCTTAAACAGAAACCTGTGCTTCATTTTCTTTAGCTGCTTTGCTGGGCTACCCCTGCCTTGTTACTTGTTCATCCCTTTCCCCATTTTTCACTCTTCTAGGGGATCACCCTTCTTTTTTTGGGTGGGAGGGGTAAAACCAGCCCTGTAGTCAAATAAACCTTTCAACCTCCTGTCTTCAAAATAAACACTTTTATTGTGGACAGTCCAAGCTCCTTAGGTAAAACCTTAGGTCTCAAATCCAAAAGATACACTGTGTCCTTCTAATAATTTCATAGTGGAAACCCTTTATTTGCCCATTCCTGTGGTGTTATGGAGGTTTTCAATGATTCTGGCTTAGGTTTCGGGATTAGGTGAAACAAGAGTGCTTTAAACCTCTTTAGAGGTTTGGGATTAGGTCTGCATCAAGCCTAATATAGCCTTTCTGTGCAAGGCTAAATTAAATGGCAGGAATATTTGTTGTGCACTGATTCACAGGTGTTTGGCAAAATACCAGAAAACATAAAGGAACCACTGGAAGAATCATGAAGGCAAAGCCATCGAAACATGAGTATTAGCTAAGTACTGCAGTATCACTTGCAACTGTGGGGTCTTAAAGACTGCTTCTAAGTGTTTTTAAGCATGGGTATCATTTTTATGTGTCTCTTTCACATGAATGTGAGTAAATTGAAGATCTGTCTCACAAATGGATCATGGATTTTTATTTGGGTATCACATTCTGGTAATTGCTGCCTGTTTTATAGCAAACGTACATTAAAATTCGTCAAACAGCTGATATCACTGAAGCTCTATTGTTTTATTGTACACATAAATTCTACTCCCTTCTCTGGGGTATGCATTGCCCTGACAGAATACACTAGGTCACAAGGAGAAAAGCACAATAGATTTATGCCTATTATTAAAACACCACCCTGTCTGGCCTAGGAGGCAGACACATTTGCCTCATTGATGACCATGGACTAATTGGAGGAGATAGTTTTGTTGTGTAGGCTGTCTACTGTGAGCCTTTTCAGCACTTTTCACTAGCCTTGCCTCCAGCAGGGGTATTTTTCCTCTCACTGCTTAGCTCCATGGTTTGTAATACTGGCAAGGCCTGACTAACCCTAAGGTACTGTCTAAGCTGAGCAGATTAAATCAAGCAGAGTGAAGAGCAGCTCTGTGCTGTAGTCTCAGGATCTCTGCAAGCTGTAGCAGCTGGTTTGGCTGCATTTGTAGGGAAGAGTTGAGCTTCAGAAGCCTGGCCTTGGTATCAAAAGGAGCCAGATACGTACTTATGGGAGGCAGTGCACATTGCTCAATGGCTTAGTTCCTACTGCTGTCCAAAATCAGTTACTACCTGAGCACAACTATATCCCTATACTAAAGCTTTCCCTTCACTGATTATGTGCCTGCCAGCCCCCTCGAAAAATATATTTTGAGTGCATTTCTCTCCCCAGATAGATTTCAATTCCAGTTGCAGACTTGCCTGAATTTAGAAAGTCAACTACATTTCAGAATTACAGAGCTTTCTCTGGAGTTTTTTTTCCATGCCAACAATCAGTTATCTTGCAGACAAGCTTGCATTCCTATGGCAAGTCTTCCAATCAGCAATGCATACAGCCAGCTCCTGTCTTCTCCTGTCTTCTTGCAAAAGTGAAACACAAATAGTTAAGACAAGTTTCAAAAGAGTATGTCCCCTTTAATCAGATGAGCTGTAAAAATAAGAGGGAGGGTAACTAGAAGGATTTAATAATCTTAGAATCTGTATGAAACATTATTTATGGCATAAGAGATACATAAGGCTTGAGCTTTAAAATATAAGTTCTTTTCTTCTTTAATGGTGCATGTAAGGAAGAACAAGAGAGAAATGTTCCAGTCAAGGACAAAATCATAAAATAATGAGCAGAAGAATTAAATAGAAGTATTAGGGGCAAAGGGAGGCTGAGTGGGAGTTTGTCTTCATACATGATTGATCTATACTTGAAAAGAAGAAAAAAAAGACTTCTCATGCTTAAATGAGATGGTTCTTTGAGCATAAATAACAGTCTCATGTCAAATATGCTGCTATTCCCAATGAAATCTTTTCACTACAAAACCACAACATTCTCAGCCCTAATCTCCTCACCTAAAACAATACGGCTGGTGGCTGTGAATCAGCACTTTGAAATCAACCTTTGAAAACAGCAACACGTTCAGGGTGAAAAGAAATGGAGGAGACAAAGAACTGCTGTTTATAGAGCTTTGCAAAGTGAGGCCCCACCTTGCCTGCTTGGCAACATGCTGTAACACCCGAGAATTGTTTTTCTCTTTGGGTGGGAAGTCCAGCTCCACGCAACAACCTCAAGAGACTGGGGCTATTGATGTATCTGTGTGTTTAGTGCCACATCAGGTCTAGCTGTCACTGAGATCAGGAGCATTGAAACACAAAAATCCTCCTGGATACTTAAGCCTTGGATTATTTCACCTTCTAAACAACAAAGGGCTCTGACCAGAAATCTGAAGGCTTCTTGCATTTTTGGAGCTCATGGAAGGTGGTCAGTGATGCTAAGCAGCAAGAGGGGAAAGGAGACATGAAAAGTCAGAGACTTGCTCAGCTCCAGCCTGGGGAGGAAGGGTGTGGTGAGAACAAACAGCTGGGTGCACTGTGCCAAAATGAGCACTCCTCCTTTCCCAACCTATTTGCAGCTATATGGCCATGTCCCCTCCCTTGTGCTGACCCTAGCACTCATCTGAGGAGCGTCAGGACTGATGCAAGGCGGGAGCATGGTGCCAGGAAAGGAGAGGGCCTGGGAGAGAAACCGGTCACACTGGAAGGGACCTGCCCTGAGCAGTGGCACCAAAAGGAGCAGTCCAGCTGGGACACAAAGGTTTCCATCCAGCAAATGACACCTCACCTTAAGCAGGAAGCTCATTTCCCTCCACAGCTAGTGAGGAAAAACAGTCTTTTAACTACATGGGAACATCCCATCCACCTTTTTTTTTTTTTCCTGATTCCACTGTTTCCTAGCATAACACACTTAAACAAGAAGCTTTGAAATCCAGAGATGCCATCCCATGGGAAGTGGAAGATGACTTTGGTCTCAGCACAGCCCCCAGTACTGCTGTGCTCTGAATGGGAAGACCTTGTACTGGTTATCAGGGGCATCCCATGGCACAAGACCTGGAGCAGGACCATGCAGGGAAACACTGGCATTCACATTTTCATGTAGGTTCTAAGGGCACCGTCTATAACTCAGGGAAATTCCTAGTAATTTTTTAAGTCCTTCTCAAAAAAAAAATATATAAAATGTCATTGTTCTCATCAAAAGGATTATTGGAAAATGGCCTTTGGACATGGTCTGGAGGCATCAGCTGCACAACCACTCCACCAGGGCTACCCTTGCAGCAAAGCTCTTGAGGCAGAGCTCAAATGAAAGGGGGATGCTGACAGGATGCCAAATCTAAACCCTTTGGAACAAGGCAGAAAAGAGGACTAAGGGGCAAACCTTTATCTGTGTCCAGCTGCCCATGCTCCTGTTAAGTCTGAACAAAACCCTTTGATCCAAATATCCCCACTTTTTAGGGATTCCAAACTCAAGTGAAAACACAGCAGTTTCACCTTTGTTTGAAACACAGCCTCACACCTTTGATTTCTCAGGACAGGTCATTTTTCTTGGGGTGGAGCACGTGGACAGCAAAAGATACCTCATGTCTGGTTCAGACGGACCAACCAGAAGGCTTAAGTGGACACACACACACCAACAGCAGCATGTGATGGGATTTAGTGCAAAGAAATCAAACTCTCTACCCCACCTCCTGAGCTTATGCTTTAAAGACCAGTCCTGTGCTCACAGCTGGAGTTTATGTGAGTCCTGCCTTATTAATTAAGTGTAGCCAGTGCCTTTTCCCCCTGAATTCCAACAGAAGCAATTAGAAAACAGATACTTCACACAGAACAGCTGGTTCATTTAACACCCTCACCATGCTATTTGCTCCCCTCCCCCAGCCAACTCATGTCTCACTTTTCCAACCTTTCATGTAATGGAGAAGGAGAGTAAAATCAAGGTGGCAAAACCAGGGGCAGCAGATAACCATATTCTTACTAAAAAATCATTTAGTGCTATGTTGAAAGCAGAGGAGTGTTGCTCAGAGCACTTTCCTGAGCAGGGAATTGTAACATCCACCTAACAGATGGGAAAAAAGAGCCTTGGCTGTCTACTGTGTCCTTCTTAAAAGGGGATCTGTATCAAAGTAGCAACATATTTTCTTCACCACAGGCTGTAGATGTCATTAGAGCAAGTCTCGTTTTTATTTAGCACCAGAGTTAAGAGTCACATAAAATTGGCACAGGTGAAGGCACCAGGCCCATTAAGTTGTGCAATGTGACTCTCTGAGAACTTTTTGAATGTTCATGCACCTTCAATTTATTTAGGCTTAGGCAAGCCAGCCCCAGAGCCTCTCCTCCCTGTTTCCCAGTATGAATACAGCCTCAATCCTGCCATTAGACCTGTAAGAACCCCACACAAGCCACTAAACTTCCCCCACTCCTGGGAAGAATCCAGTTACAGAGAGGTCAGTCCTGCCCCTCTCTGTAACATGCATCAACAGGAGATGCTATGGAAGTAAAATTAAACCCATAGCCAAAATCAGTGAAAGTGAAATCTGCCCTTGCCAGACAATGTTAAGTGCGTGTTCTGTTCCCAGACAGGTACTCTAGAGGCTGGCTTTTGATTAAAGGTAGGTAGAACTTTCCAGAAGGAAATGAAGTTAAGTGGAATGAAGATTAATTTGCCTCTGCAAAGGGGCAGGGACATAATTTCAGTGTATCTGAAGCAAAGGGGTGCTCAAGAATCGCAACATCTCTTTCCCTGGCGCATCTGACATTTTTTAATGTAGAATTTTTAAGTAAAATAGAGATCTGGTCCCACACAGGGTATCTGCTCATGGCATTGATACAAGTAATAGAAAAAGAGCAGACAGCGAAAGTACGCAAGTGCTGTGAGATTTTACTGCTAGATGATTCCTCATTGATCCTGAAATGAAGTAGACATTTTCAGTTGTAATATGGGGAAGATTTAGGTCCAGCCATAAACTTCCAATTTTTTTTCTGAAAGAGCTAGCTGTCAGAGAGGCTGCTATTGCAGCCATCCATCCAGATGTTTGCCATCTTTATTACAAATATTCAGGAATCTTACAACACTTACACACTCTACAGCCGCCTGACGAGATAGCTATCTAATACCTATATTACAGACAGGGAGAACAAGTTAGTAGGGATTAAATGCCCAGCTTCCCACAAAACAACACAGGTGTGGCTAGAAATCAAAACTCCTGACTTTCAGTCTTTGCTGTGTTATACTAATCTGCTTATGTGCTTTGCTGTTAAAAATCATTTCAGTAACATGTACTGTAAACTAGTACTCCTAATCAAACAGAAAGATCAGCATATGCTAGAAAATCTGAACAGTTGATTAGTCACCTGAACACCCCTCACCTTCCCTTTTTTTCTGGATCTTTCTAGAAGGAGAAAAATAAAAGGGCACCCCTTTATCACTGCAAAGGCTTCAGCTAATGAGAGCAGAAATCACATTATATATTTTGGCAGTTAGTAATAAATACTGTTATTAAAGCTACAATAAGATCAGCTAATGCTGTACGAAATACTAGTGATGTCTGAGCACAAAGTGGAGCCCCCATCTCTTTAGTTAAAATTACAAAATGATTAACAGCCCAATTAAAAACATTTTTGTTTTCGACATGATGAATTATACTTTATCTACCTATCTTTAGATATAATTGATTATTTTATCCGTTTGCTGTTGGCTGTCATTAAAAAAGACAGATACCATGGCTTTCTGGCCTCTCTCCCGCTGAGAGAAAGAACAAATCCTGCTATTAACGACAGACAGGATCATTATGAAAAAATTCCATTTGCCACTAGGCAACATAGCAGAGTTCCAGTAATTATTGTATTAGTCAAGCTGTTGAGAAGTTCCATAAAATTGAGAGAGTTTTTAAGGAGCATTCAATGTTATTTGGCAACTTTTGTGATGTAACAATTAAAACCATGCTCCAGGCCCCAAAATGTGCGGGCGATTGCCAAAATCAGATAAAACCCAAGAGGGCCCCTGACTTGCAAAGAAGAAAAAAAAAAAATCAAACTGTTTACTTTTAAGATCAGACATTCATCAACATTTGGCTTTTGTTTCAGCCAGTGTCAGATAATAACAGCACCACATTTTCAATCAGCTTCTAACAAAACTCTACACAGTTTGGTGTCAGGCATCTGAGAGTTAGCTGAGGCTGACACCAGCTTCTCTTCAGGGGAGCTTTGTGCGAGCTGATGCTACCAACCGTGCTTAGCAGAAAGATCCCTGGGAGCACTCAACAGTACCTTCTGGAGTGAATCGTGTCTGTTCTCCACCAGTGAACATCAGGAAATCACTGGGGAGATGTGCAAGTTATTCCTTCCTCTCACATCTAGGAGCTGAGCCAGGCAACACCTCAAATTGTCAGAGCTCCAGGGGATAAAGCAGAAGTCTCCTGTCCTCATTAACCTGCCAAGGATCTGTTAAATATATTTAAAAAATCACACTTTAAAAGTGCAATGGGAAATTGCTACTGAACCAACTTATGGCCATGTTTATCATCTACCTACTTCTCTCCTGAGTGATGTTAGGGAATAATGATTTATAATACCAGAAATGAAGGTACAATATCAGGCTTCTGCAGTGGAAGGTGGCTACAAAATGCAGAGCTGGTTTAGCCTAATACAAACTATAGGAAACACATCAAGAGCACATTTGTTTGCAAAGAACTTAAAAGGGATTGATCTCCCTTCCCAGAATAATGTGCCCAAGTAAGCAAGTTTCCACGTATCAAAGAACTGTGATGGGAGCGGTAGTTTTCAGAGGAGTCAAAGGGAGCTGGGGTCTTAATGTGGGATGAAGAGCCAGGATACTGCTGTTGTCACTAGGGAATGGCAGTTGGGCAGGGTTTAGCACTAGTATCCTGCCAGTCTCCACCTGGAACATGCTGTACCAAGTAGGACAGATAAACAGATACACTGGAGCCTGCCATAATATAGCCTTTCATCACACAGCTCCCAGACTGGAGATGGCTGCCAACTGTTAGGGCCTGCTGACCTATTTATTAATAAAAGAACCAAACCCACAACCCTTAGTAATCGTGGCTTCCATCTGATTTAAATGGGAACAGTGGCACGGCACTACACGCCAAGGGCCAGCCACCTGTGGCGCATGGGCAGCTCTTGAACCATATATTGTATTGCCAAGGCAAAGGCAGGAGCTCAGACTTGTGAGGGAGAGGGTGTGTGAAAGAAAAGCAGCTCCTCTCTCCAAGATCTGAAACTTATTTTTACTGCTATGCAAGGCAGGCATGCCTGAGTCCCTAAGCTCAGGAATCAGCAAATGCTGGAAGCTACTGCCACGTTTTGCAGCACATTTAATCTCTAGTTTGAGTCTGGCAATTGCTAGGGTGTGGTGAGATGTGTTGCTATAGAAGTATAAAACTCTCAATAACCAACTAGCTGCGTTTTGGAAAACATCACCTTGCAGTTTTCTTCAGCAGAGCTAAAGCCTATAATATGGTAGCATTCAATTTTCTTCTATTTGTAGCTGTCATACAAAGTGAAGCATCCTAGGTCAAGCTCAAGGTCAGCATCTATCAGCATGGAGAACGAACAACTTCAGCTTATTCTTGAATTGCATGAGTAAATTGTGCCAAATCTTCAACATATTAGACTAGTGCCAGATGAAGGCTTAGAAAGCTTTTTTAATGTTACTTATTAGCACTAAAACTTCCATTATTAAAAGAATGATGTTACAACATACATGCATAAGAGCCATCTAAACTTTAAAAAATCATCTGAAAAATCTAGATTCCACACATTTTTTTGTTAGTCCCTTTGGTTTACAGCTCATCTCAACCATCAGTGAGGAAAACACAAACTCCAGCACATAGCAAGGGGAACTCAGTGTTGAAATAGGGAGAGTGGAACAGATTGACAGTGAATTGTCTGTGGCTGTTGCTGAGAACAAGATGAACTAATTGGAAAAAAAATTATAACTTTGCAGTGAAAATGTAGGAATTTTGGATCAAGAGCTACAAAGAAGGCTTAAACTCCCCAATTCAACCAACTCCCCTCAGACCACTCCTATAGTTCCCCTGTGGACTGCAGAGTCAAGCCTGCACAATTCAACCAGTTTCCATCCCAGCCTGGCTGTTCGGGCTCTAGTTTGTAGGTGCTTGCATCTCTCCCAAGTTGTGTCAGCTGGAGTTGCTGTTCAGAAGGATGCCAGATGGCTAGTATGTTCGCCAACCTGATTTCCAGATGACTGATTTTTGTAGCTACCACTTTCATTAAAGTAAAAATATATATATGTAAAAGACAAGTTATCACCTGCTAACACATAGCATGATTGCCTCTTGGTCAATAGGCATGCAGCAGACGGAGCCACATACTTCCCTTCCACACCACCAGTATCCAGAAGGAAAAAAAATCAGCCCATCTGCTAAATCTATCAGGCCCTTTGGCTTCATTGTATCAAATCCTATTTATAGGATCCAGTGCCCTCTACTGAGCAGAACAAAAAAAAGCATTAATGTGTCCTGGGCCCTGCAAAGTTATTGTTAAGCTACAGCAGCATTAGAGCTGAACAGTTGGAAGTCCACCTCTCCTGTCCATGCCCACACATGCTCCCACTGCCTCATCTGCCACCAGTGTTTTCAAATTATTGTAAAGCACCACATGCAAAGTATCAAGGAACTCGCAATGGCTACAGAGCTGTCAGAAGGGTAACGTCACTTTCGGGAAGGGGAAATACATGTGGACATATGGTAGTCTTGAAAGGAGCTGGACTAGCAACCTTGGCAGGCTTGAGCTGAACAGAAATGTTGCTGCTTTGCCTTGATCTTTATTTACAATAAACGCCTCGGCTCCAGCTCAGCGTTTTATCTGGGAACAGCCTCCGGCATTTCTGTGACCATGTTCCGACTCATTGCTGCACTGACATATTTATATGTGGGCCAGGGCCCGGGCAGCTGTGAATAAGGGGCCATATATCAAGAGAAGAAAAAGGGATGCAAAGATGAATTTTATGAAATATTTTCCATTTTTCTTTGACTTGGTTATGCATTTTGCTATGGCCCATTGGGCACTCACTCAGCACTTGGACACTTTGCTCCGTGCAGTCTCGCCTATATTTCTAATTGTGTCTACATGCCAAGCTTAGCCCAGTACCTGAGGCAGCCCACAGGAAAAGAGAGATTCAAAAAAAAGAAAAAGGTGGGTTGGAGGCAAATTTCCTGCCCTCCAATGGCATGTACCACGGAAAGAGAATGATGTCTTGTAAGTCACCAGTCTTTCCTGATTTCTGCAGGACACAAGCTGTTGCATTCTACATCTGAGTGCAAAAGTGAGAGGAATTATTTCCACTAGTTTGTAAGAGAAAACAATAAAGCGTTCTTTGCAATTTAAGGAGGTCGTATCTTTTATTTCCTCTCTGGGCAATATAAAGGGTTAATTCCTTACAGTGTTGACTTCATCCTTTCCTTTTTCCCTGTGGCTGACTAATAGGTTAGATGTGTTGACTCTGTTTAAAAAGATAGGCTTTGGACGTAATATTAATGATATTGTATGTGCAATAACATTAGAAAACAAACACAGAGGCATCTGGGGAGTCTGAAGGCATCTTCTGGCCTTTCTGGGCTGACAGCACAGAGTGGCCCTCCAACATGTCCCTGTGGAAAACACCATCTAGCCCAAGAGAGTTTACTTTGAGTGACCCTCTCGCCTTTCAAAAAATGAGAAGTCAGGACTATTGTGAAGCTGGAAACTTGTTTCATAGGAAAAGGCCATTGCTTAACCAGCTGAAGAGGGGAGGGGAAAAAAAGGAACCCAGAGAAACAATCAGAAAGAAAAACTGGACATTTGAATAGAATAACTGCTGGTATCTTTCCTCTGGCACTGACGTCCTAACAGAGGGTATAAGAGTTTTTCCCTTATGTTTTTGCAAGGCAAAGATGGGAGGAGAGCACTGTTTCTTTATTCATTTGTCTTAAGAGTCCCACTAGAACCAAAAAGTTGCTGCAAATACTTATCCAAGGCTCAGGTTTGCCCCACTGGGATGCACGAACTGCATGCTCCCTTGACAGCCTATGGACAGATCCAAACCAGCATGTGGAATTACTTATTTCCCTCTACTATCCATTTAGTAGGTCTAGGAGAGAGAAGCACAATTCCAGTTACACCACCTTGGGATTGTCTGAAAGCTAGGTAGGCTTAATCGATTATTTGCTGATACTACCTACCACAGATAAGGCGTCAGTACAGTAAGTCTCACTTCAAAGACTTGTCAGGCTTTGCGCAGGTGTCCTATCCTAAGTGTCATAGTGCAGGCAAAACAAACTAGATGCCCTACTGCTGCCAAATGATAGATTTTTCTAGTACAGTTGTGCTTAAAATGGAGCTAAATTGAAGTGATTTCACCTTGGATAAAGGGCCAGCAGCTCTCAGGAAGAGATCTCCTCCACTGAGTAAAATATTTGTCAGCACCATTAAAGAAACTTCTTGGAGAGTTCTTTGGAGTTCTCTTCTCTGGATGGTTTTGTTACCTGCACTGGAGCAGCTGAAATTGCATTGGAAAGGAGCACTGGATGTCCTCAAGCATGCCCAGAGCTCAGCAGGAGACTGGCAGGGGAAAAAAGACATGGGGATTAAGCTAAGACATGGGGATCATTGAGGGACACACCCAAGATCAGAGATGATGCTTACACCAAGAATTGGACCCACCAAGCTATCCAACACCTCTGAATTTTTCATTGAGGATTAGAGTGCATTTAGGAGTCCATTTAGGAGTCCATTTTAATATATAAATGCACGATTTGGAGCTATGAAGGAATGGCAAATTAAATACTGAGGAGTTTGTCACATCTCTGTTCAAAGCAGGCTAACATTTCATGTAAGGAATTACATGCTTCAGACAGTTGCAATTATCTTCTGCAGAAATAATTTAAGTTACTTTGTCTGTTGTATTCTGATTTCAATTTTTATTGGAAATATAAATACCTATGTCGGTCACCAAACCAAATAAAACAAACATATTGAGTAGGGTCTATTATAGACTAATATGGAAACAAATAATCTGTGAGTCTGGTTTTATTTATAAGCTTATTTGAGTTTTTACTCTAGGCTCATATTAATCGGGTTTGTGGTTTCCACATCTGTACTGCTGATGCCCAGTGCAGACAGCATGCCAAGTCGGACCTGGGCATCCTCCAAGCTCTAAATGGAAAACATATGCTTCAACTCTAGCTACCTCAAGACGAGCAGGGCAAGTAACCTACCAAGTAACCACAGCGGGTGCAGAAGGCAAAGCAAAACTCAGGGGAGCTTTCTGAGGTGCCTGCTTGCAAGCTTCTTGCTTCTGACTTGCTGCAGGGGCAGCCAGGCTGCCGCCTGCATTATATTTGCTCTCTCTGATGATCAAGAGATACCAATTCTCTTCACAGCCTCCCTTTTTCTCTAGCTGTAGCTAGAAATTCCCAGACTGGACCAGTTAGTTCATAGTGTCAGCTAGTAATCCATATTCTAGAAGAAGATGGAAGAACTCCTGCAGATGATGGCAATGCAGTATGAATTCTTTCCAGAGCCCTTGATTATTTTTAATATTTATAAAAAGCATTCTGAATGTTCACGAGAGCCATAAATATATATAAAAAAATGCCCATGCCCCTTGTCAAGCCAAAATGGATCCAGCTGTTTTGCGGTGCTGGTCTCTGATTGCGGAGAATCCCTGTATTAATGAAAGATGTATAATGGGAATCCCAAACCAGAAATATGATCTCTGCTAAAGACTCTTCAAATCAGCTATTAGAGAATATTTCAGGGAAGTATGTGAATACAAAGCTGATTTTCAATACAGCTGAGATCCAGTCCTAGGAACCCATCTCCATGTGGACATCTGACTGCTTGCAGACACTTTTCAGAGTAAGCTGCTTCCAGACAAACTTTGCTTTGTGCTGGTACAACATCTCCAGAGTTTTGTGCCAGTATAACTGTATCACTCATACCTGCTTCTTCCTCAAGCACAGGAGGGAGGCCAGTATGTAAACTGCAGCAAAATGACATATATGACAGTAGTGAGAGAAAAGGAAGCAGTATTGCTGGCATAAACACTAGAAATTTGGCACAGCCAGCCAAGTTTATTCCCTATGTACCCTCTGATGGTCATCCGTCAGCCTCTGCCACCTGTAGTAATAATCTATTTCCTCACAATTTTGACAAAAGAGAGACACAGCAGTGCCATGAAATGTTTTTTTCAAGTTACTACAGTATTGTCTCTGTGTGTTGACCATACAGAATACCATGATTAATTTTCAGAATTCAGAGCAGGGAAAGGGGAAATACGGGGGGAGATAAAAAATTAACACAACCTCAGTGTTCCAGACATGTTGAAGGGAATCACTCCATTATTCATCATTCTCCTCACAGAACTTCTTGGCCCAACATGGCTGCTCCACTGGCTCCCAGGCAGAGGCAATAGTTATGAAACTGAGATGGCAAAAGAGCAGTGTCTGATAACAGAGGGGCAGATCTGTCAACAGCACAGAAGGCAGTCATTCCTTGTGGCAGTGGCTACAGAAAAGAAGATGCAATTAACAATTAGCTTTGGTATGAGAAGACAAAACCCTTAAAGCACAGTTTCTACAGCAGCAAATCAAGCCACAGACTTAGGAATTAATGGTTCAAAGTCTTGGTTCTTGCCTCCTAGATATACTATAAGATGAAAGAGAAAGTGAGTTTCCCCTGCCACTTCATTCAGGCTAGCGAAGAACTGGGACTTAGCCATGGAAAAAGGCCAACCTTGCAATAGTTACAGGAAATGAAAATAGCTTTGCAGCATTTCCAAGCAAATTCAGTACACCTTCAACTTTGCATTTTAGGCACAAAATTCAAGCTCTTCACCCCAGAAAACAAAACTGAAGCTTTTCAGCAGGTATTGTACTATCTTCCATTCCCATTCTCTGCTTGAAGCTCCCCAGTTTCTGAAGTTAGAGCAAATTCACAGAGAGCTCTTGGTATGTCAAAGTGGCTTTGCTTTCATAGATTTGACCTCTGAGTTGCATCTGCCTTCTCCCAGACTTGGTTAATGGTTCTGGAAAACTGTGCCCATGCCAGTTACATTATTTATATACATAAACTGAAGGTTTATCTACACTGCTTTCTTCTAATCATCTCAAAACTGCTGTAATGCAGCCCCGACAACAACTGATCCAAGAAGTTGTATACCCAAGCAGTGAGTCTAAGCTATTCTGTAGGAAAAGGCAAGATTCAGAGAACATAATTTCTAGACATGGGTCATACGTTTATTGTCAAGTCCTGCCTCAGAAGGATGGACTGGATTTTCAGCTTAGAAATTCCAGGTATAATTTAGATCTGTTGGACTTAATTTCCAGCAGAGACTAGATCTATATAATTCATGTTAGAGATTCAGATTATGCTATCTTCCACAAGCCAGTACTTGAAATAAAGCAACAAAACTGCTCTTTTTTTTTTTTATCAAACATACAGAAAAGGTGCTTGTATGATTATTTTTTTTATATAGATAAAAGTATATCTAACTATACTGTCAGTGTTGCCAATTTGACAGGTGTGGTTTAGGCACAGCTTAGTCTACATCAATGGCTATAGCTGCAGGTTTTCCTAGAGCACCTAAATATTACAAGTCCCATGAGCATGCTTCTGGGGAGGCCACATCTCAAACAATGTGATGTGCAAGCAATACCATCAATGTATGCATAAATGAACTATTTCTGGTGCAAAGCCAGGTCTCTTCCTCTCCTTAATACACCCCAGGCATGGATTAATTAGGACTCTCAAATGATATTAAAGAATTACCTTGTTCTATGATTTCACAGTTCACAGGTGCAGGAGACCAAATCCAGTAGAGCCTACAGCTTATCTCAACATGCTACATAGCCAGCCATTCTCTCTTCCCTTCTTTCTGATCACTTTGGTTCTTTGTGCCCTACAATAATTTCTCCTTCTGATCTCCAGCCTCCTTTTTTTTTCCCTTTGTCCATAGCACACTACAAATTATTGGTGGTTGCAATGATTAATTTCACAACTCACACCTAATTTGACCCTAATTACTTTGCCTGCAAAAGGGATAACTCCTTGTTGATCCAGACAACTTATCACCCCATGAACACAACAAAAAGGCAGAGCTGGTTATCAACAGGGAGATGCCCAATAGTATTTTTACAGGCAGAATGTCGGGAGGTCCCTTATCAAGCAGGGAGTTGGCATGTACTCCAGGCATTCAGAGAGGGGGGGTGGGAGGTAGGCTGCTTTCAGCCTGCAAGGCCACACAATATGGGAAGTGGTCGCTTGAAAGAGGAGTGGGAAGAATGACAGATGGTTTGTGCCTGTGCGTTTTTGGAGAGGACACCAGGTCCCTGCCATGGGAACAGTGTGGACAGTAAAGGCAGAGACTAGATGTGAAGAGTGACAAAGCAAGTCAGCCACGGACAGCCCGTGGGAGGCCAGAGGAAATGCACCATTAGTCAAAGCTGGAGGAAAAATAAAATGCGATGACAACTGGGCCATTCATGTGCTTCCCCTTCAAGGACTGACCAGACCCTTCACAACTCAAAAGACTCAAGTATCAGCTTCTTTTTCTCTTCAGCCAAGCTAATGCGCACCAGCAGAGTCTGAGAAACTCCCTCGTCACATTAATTCTTATCTTGTTGCTCTTGGCTACACTTCACTGAAATACAGTGAGGGAGAGTGCTTCAATTAATAACGTAGATCTAAGTGAACACCCCCCTCTGCTGTTCTTAGGCATCAACTCAATAGCTTAAAGCAAATGCTCGCCCAACTTGTGAACTTGGAAAATATTAGGACTTTCAGATCTAGAGCATAAGACAATGAAGTGGCCTCGCAAGGATGTTTAAGCCACACACATGCAACAATCCCATCATTCTAGGGTAGCCTTCTGCACTTTGAGAATTTGCTACTCCATACAAAAGTGCAAGACTATACAGCTCTCCATAACCACAGTGACAGAGAAGGTGGCCCTGCATTTCACAAGCAGATTTCAACAGATGTTCCACTTTGCCACTGCCATGGAAACCCGGAGGCACTGCTGTCACAGCTTGTGAATCTGGTATGTTTTGCCACTAAGGAAAGATGATGCCTTTCAGAAGGTCCAACTGTAAACACAAATGGTTGGTCTCTTATTCTTCAACTGGGACTATACCACAGCTAAGGACCAGCCATATTTAGAACTACATCCTCTAGCATTTAGAACTACCTACTCTACCATTTCCAGATTTGGAAAGTACAAGGGAGTTCAAGGAAGATGCAAGCAGAAAACCCTGAAATACCCTCTTACAAACACACTGCGCTCTTACCCTATCCAAAGTGAATTCACGTATTAACACCAAAAGAGGGGTAAAAGTAGCTAAGTAAAATAGAATTAGCATCTCATGAAAAAACAGAACAAGAAAAATTCAAGGAGCAAGGAATAATACAATTAAATCCCTAATTAAGAATAAGAACCAAAGTCCTGACCTGAAATTTCAAGCTATCATAACATACCTAGAATAAATAAGGCCAGAAACCAATGCAAGCAAAGTTGGAAGTGTCCAGAGAACTTATTTTTCTTGTGTTTGAAATATGTCTAAGAAACAAACTGAATGATAATTACAGAGGCAAAAATCAAAAGCACTCCCATGATTCAATTAGATCCCAGTCTGATGTAAATTAAATGAGTCAAAAAAAACCTTCCCTTGACCATCTGAGACCCACTTCGTAAGTCTCCAAAGCAGCCTGCATTCTTTAAATTGCTTCCTGTTATATGTTTAATAATTGTTGCTTTCTACATTATGGGAATCATTCATCTAAGCTAGTCAAACTGAACAGTGCTATCAGAATATGATATGATCACCCTACTGCCCAAACTACTGTGCCTAACAGCTTCTTTCCAATAATTCAGGAGTCTCTTGCCAGCAGAACATCAGCTGTCTCCATTTCTTTAAGTAAAAAGCCTGAGTTTCCTGATGTTTTCAGCTATGTTTGCACAAATTGCCTTCGTATGAAGTTGAAAATTAATGCACTTCCTCTTGATCCTTTGAGAGAGACGAAAAGGAAAGTTATAAAGATAAAATAAAAATGCCCCAGCTCAATCCTTTGTCCCTGTTGAACAAAGGTGTTTAAATAAAGATTGCTGTGCATTACTAATTGCTTTACAAACTAAGGCGCCATGTACATCAGCTCATCCTCCTGCGTAAAGGTAAAAGCTGATACGTACCTGTTGCTCTGACACAGGGTGAATAGAACATTGGTTGGCTGCATTACGGTTTGTTCGCACATTAGTAAGAGATAAAAATAAAATAAGCTTTCAATTCTGACTGTTTTGTTAGGAGCATGCCATGGAATAATGTATTTGGGCCTTGTCTCACAGGGAGCCTGCAAAGAAGGGAATATTTATTTATTTTCTTTGTTCTTTGTTTAAAGCCTAAAAGCTGTCTGTTTTCACTGTTTTCTTTCCCTTGGAATTTTATTTTACTGGAGTTTCATAATATTCTAATAGACAAAGCCTGATCAGGTATTATAGTCCTTTTGGTTTAGATTTGTTTGAGTTTTGTTACCACCTAGCTAATTCTAACTCTTCACACAGCCCTGAGAAAAAAAGCCTCATCATGACAGATTTAAGAAGAGGGGTTGTGCTGTTCAGTTTTATGCCGAAACAAGGAAAAACAAGTCAGATTTCCATGTTGCTTTAAAGTAAAGAGAAAGAAGAAGGAAAAAATCCAAGTCTTTCTGAAGGATCTGAAGAAAAACAGGGGAGGAGGTGCAGAAAGGATATCTTTACAGTTCATCTTTCACGGAGTATAAAAGGGTTTCCTTAAATTATTGTACTAGTATACTGGACATACCATAAACTGCTGAGACTTTTACTTGGAAAAACTTTCCCCCACCCCCTCCTTGAAGATGCTGGTTCTGACAGGCTGCAACTCCCAATACCTCTACCTAAGTAACAATGCAAAGCACCTTGTTCAAACAAGACTGGTCTCCATTTCACACTACCCCCCAGGGAATATCCACTTTTCTCTTCATACTATATCTTTCTGACTGATGCAATCAGATTCTGGAAACCTACCTTATTAGTTTATATTCCAGTTTCTTAGGGATGATGTTAATTTTCCATTGTAGGGCCAGAAGAATTTAGATGTGCTAGATCTTGAAACAACAACAACAAAAGACACACGTAATACTATGCGTAAAAATGGACTTCAGTGAACAGCAGTCCTTGCAAAGAAAGGCCAGGAATTACAAAAAAAGACACTCTGCTAACTCCACCAGTGCTTGAAATCAGGTATTTTATAATTACAGGATGAATAAATAAATATGCATTTTCTTACTTATTCACATGAGATATTCTGCTTCATTTCTACACCAGTTCACTGTACTTATTGCTTACTTCCTAGATCAGTGGTTTAGTACTAAGTCTTTATACTGCAATGACCAAAGAGTTCCATTATATCCATTAAAGATTAGATAATTTTCTTTTGTTTCCCACAGCAAACAAATTCCCATTCATGTCCCAGGCAGAACGTCAGTAGTTGGAATGGTGTTTTCTTAAGGTACATATAAGATTAAAGACTGAAGTCAGATGCAGTGTTGCCAAAGCCTTTGTAATATGCATGTTTTTCATGGCAAGATGATTGACAAGAATTGCAGTAAGGTGCTGAAGGGGACATTTCACCTGGCTCATCAAAACTCAATGTAGAGGATTAGAACTAAGAAAAGTTGACAATATTGACTTTGAGTGCCACAACAGAAACATAATTAGCCCTTGGACATGTAGCGGACAGAAATACTCCATTTTTTGAAAATTGAGTATCTGTTGCATGCTGTTTGGGGGGGGGAGGAGAAAGTCTGCTCTGCTCCTTCCTCTTTTCCCAGTAAAATTCAAGTTTGGCAGTAGAATAAATGCTTGCAAACCCAGCCTTTATTCTGGAAGAACATCAGGAAAACTTTGTGCATAAAACTAAAAAACCTCTCTTAAAAGTGAGCACACAGATCTGAAAGAATGAAAAAGTCAATGAATTTTATACAAGTTTACTTATTGCAAAACAAACTGTCTGCACTATGCTTATTAAAGGCATATTTCATTGCCTAATCATAGATGTCTATTGTACCTTTTATGTTTTGAATCATAATTGCAGTCTGTTCCCCAACTGTAATAATGAAAGACATTTTGGCATATGCTTCTATTGATTCCCCTTTAACAAAGCACTTAAGACACATACTTGCATCCCACTGAAATTAATGGGTAACGTTAACTTTGAATTCATTGATTTCACTGGGATTTAGACAAATGGCAATTTGTATGGGCAAAAAATCGCCTGCTTTGTTGGATAGGCATGAGCCTCTGAAGAAAAGCCTTCAAACTCAGAAGTCTCTACATGCAACTGTTCTCCTTAGAAATACATTGCACTACGGCATCTATGTTTTTATCTGAATAATTGTGCTAGCAAGCAAACAAACAGAAGTGTATCTGCTGTACTGAAATATCTTTTCCAGCTCCTGGTCTGGAATGATCTAAACTGCAGAAACATTTTCCAGTAGGTATAATGACATATAGTGCGCACATAGATGGGAAAAAGCAAAACTTAATTGCACGTAATACTTTAGCATTGAGAACAAGCTACCATTAGGTATAATATAAATACTGCAGTATATTCAACTCCAGAGAAGGGCCATGAAGATGATCAGATGGCTGAAGCACCTCTCCTATGAGGTGCTCCTAAGAGAGCTGAGGTTGTTCAGCCTCATGAAGAGGAGACACCTTACAGCAGCCTTCCAGTACAAAAAGGGAACTTACAAGGAATGCTGGAGAGAGACTTTTTACAAGAGCATGTAGTGACAGGAGAAGGGAAAACGGCTTTAAACTGAAAGAGGGTAGATTTAGATTAGATTTAAGAAGTTCTTTACTGGGAGGGTGCTGAGGCACTGGCTCAGGTTGCCCAGAGAAGCTGTGGCTGCCCCATCCCTGGCAGTGTTCAAGGCCAGGTTGGATGGGGCTTGGAGCAACGTGGTCTAGCGGAAAGTGTCCCTGCCTGCGACAGGGGGTTGTAATTAGATGAACTTTATGTCCCTTCTAACCCAAACCATTCTATGAATCTATGATTAAGTGGTACATGAAAATAAGGAATAACAAAAAAAATTAGGAATTATGCTTACCTTTTTTAGCCACTGCTTCTAGCTATCCTAATAAGTTAGAACCTGCAATGAAATATTTCAGAAAATTAAAAGAGATTAAAAATGCAAAAGTAAAAATGCTTTTAAATACAATAGTCAGTATTCCTTCTCAGCATCAAAACCAGGGCATATACTGAGGTAATATTAAACTAGCCTGTTTCAGAAGCTCAGCATCACCACACTTACTGGGAACTTCTCATCAAAGTAAGTGGATATAAAGAAATAAAACTGACATGAATTCAAACAATGTAGTCCCTTTCTTTTCTGACAGAGAAGTTTCCCAGAGTTTTAAAATACATTTTTCTAGGCATTTCTCAGTTCATTTTCCAACACTTTTACATAGTAGTACCCATAGCTACTAATTAGTTGTGCTGCAATGCTTTCTTTCCACTACATGTTCTAGTTTAAAACCCAAAGTGAATAGGTACAGTAGAATAGAGTATATAGTCCTGTGCAATATCCTGATTGCACAGTATTTCAAAGGAGTTTATCTTGACAAATCTTCAAGAAGCATGTCAGCACATATGGACTGTGAAAATACCTGTTAGACCTTATTAGCAGGAATAAACAGGAGAGTATTTGAAACCACACTTACCAAGTCGAGAGATTCTCTTAGTTTAAATTTAAAGTAAGAATGCCATCCAGCCTGAAATACTCTTCATGGCTATTCAATTTACAAATCAGAGAGGTATTGACATCTCCTTATTAAAAGGTCTGTCTACTTCGTTTCCTTAACAAATATCTCAACCAAGAGAAACAGCGTTAAGATCAAAAAAGCAATCTTTTGCCAGCATAAGTCATATGAACAAAATCAAATAAACACATTCAAGCATTTACTAGAAAAAAATATCTTTATTAATTCATTAATTCACAACACAATAAATATTGGGGTTGTACATATAAGGGACCCAGCAATGCTCAGACTTGTTTGCACCATGGGGTGGTTTGACAAACAAGCCCTCATCAGCTGGCATCCTGAAAAGAAGCCTGACTAGATTTTCTCATTTCTCTTTTAACGTGTTCACATATAGTCAGTAATTTGCACTGTACATCAGCCATTTCAATCGGTATCAGTCAGGCTTTAAAAAAACAATTATTAAGGACCATCCCTAGTGAATCCTTCAGGAAAAAAAGCACAGTCACAGTAGTTGTCATTATTCTGTCTTGCTGTTGACGTTGACATTAGGGTTGTATAGGTGTGAATGTATGTTTAGTTTTACATTAGGGGCAGCAACATTTTCCACTAAATGAGTGACAGAACTAGGCTGCTGTTCAAGATCCAGGATCAATTTTCTTGCAGACCACTCAGCAGTTCTAAAACGAATACAGTTCTATTACTCCTGAGAATGATGACATGCCTTAGTTTCACACCCCACATACACTGAGGACATGTTTCCTTGAGATCTCTTTACTTGTTCTCCCAAATCACTATTTGGAACTTTATGATGAATTAAATTAACTCATCTTTCCATTGATTTGTCTGTAGCAGCAGACACCTCGGTCTGCTGGATGCATTGGTAGGACAGAGAAGCAGCTGACACATGGCTAAACACCAGTTATGGGTACACAAGGAATTGTAATAGGCAATCACTAGGAAAAAAATCATCGTGCATGCATACACATTACAGTTTAGTCAGAGCTGGGATGTTTCTGACAGCAAAATCTCTGTATGCTGCAATGCTCAGAATTTCAAAGTTTTGAAACATTAAGCTTTAAAAAAGCTCAATTTACTATGAACTTTTAAAAATATTTTTAATATATAAACAGTTGGAAAATCCAGTACGGCTTTTTTAGCAGCATCATACTCAGAAGGTCTTTAATAAGGGAAATCAACTTCTGAATGCACAGGTATGCACGCATTTATATACAGAAATAAATTTTTCATAATTTCTTCTAAAGGCAATTGCAATAACCAGGCAGTGTTTCAACAACACTTCCACTCAATGAACTTCTTTATTCAACTACAACCTTACGGATAACTTCACAGATGAAAAATAGCATCAGCTGATCTCATAGGGAATGCCACCTGCAGTCAAATTGTATCACTCCTTCCTCTTTTATGGACCAGAAATATGGACCACAAATCGGGAAACTTTCTAAAGAAAGCATTTAAGATTTCTTTTGTTGTTAAGTCAGAACAAATCTTTAGAAATGCAGTATTCTATTATCAATGACAGCGTGACAAATGCTGTTATATCACATTTTAGAAGGAAGTTCTGATCCCTATTTGTCTAGCAGTTTCTCAGTTTTACTATGACTTCGTTATCATAGTAAAAAAGATACCACCCTTGAAAGAAACCAACCATTTTTCTGTGTTGCATGCTGCAGCAGTGAAATGGCAATCAAATTAAAATTAGCAAATATAAACACGGCCATCAGACTATTCTTCTAAACAAGCAAAAGGATAGCTATGGAACTACTGAATTCCATACACAAAAACACCGATATGAATTAACTGCAAAAAGGATACCTTTGTTTCACCTCAAGCTGATCCTTTACTACTGTAAAGGGTGCAATAAATATATGACTATGCATATAAAATGTTGACAACTGCAACTTGGACTGAAAATTTAGTGCAGTTTATTTTGTGTGCCTTTGTCAGGCTACTTATTTAACGGAGTTCTGTGAAAGAAGCTTCACCATCAGATTTGTGTTTCTTCACTGCTACAAATTAGCCAGCATCTCCCCCTTCTGGATAACAGGAACATAAGCAGAAACTTGCAACAGATTAATGCTTTCTTACTCTGGCCAGTACTTCAAAAAACAAGTTTGCACCTATTTATTTTCTATCTTTATTCTGAGCAGGACTATTTCTTTTCTAGTTCATTGTTTAATATCATTCCCTTCAGTAACATGTTCTATTAAAGCCAGACCTAAATCCATTCAGAATCAGTATCCACCTCATCAGTGAGAAAAATCTTTAAAACAGATCAACAAATGTATCACTATGTCAGACACATTTCCACATCCTATAAAACAGAAAATGCGGCATGAACTGGATTATTAGCGGTTTTGATTCTACTTGTCAACATTGCTTAATATATGGTGTTCAAGCAATAATTTGTGAGATGTGTCCATTTGAACTGAATTAGAAACTTCAAGAGTAGGCAGAGAAGTCACCATAAAATTCAACTTCTTTAGCACCTCTGAGCTTATTCATTCTCAGCCATCACCATAATGTTATGACCAGGCTGCCACTGATTAATCCATTGGGATTCATTCAGTAGCAGCATAGCTTCAGTGATAACTGATTTTCCATTAAATTCCTGTATCTACTACATTTTAAAGAAAAACCCAAAGATGACTGCTAACCCATTGTTACACACTCTGGGAACTTGTTTCCACTAGTGAGTACAGCGTCTCAGTGTTCAAGATTAGGATAGGTAATGAAGTATCCAAGCACTTCAGAGAAAGTCTCATGGCCAAAATTCTAAGGGAGGCCCTGTCCAATTCCTAGGATCTGTACGAATATTATGTGAGATGCTTCTGTTGGCAGTCAGCCATGCCAACAGACAAACTCAAATGACAATGGCTTCATTTGTAGGTGGCCTCAGATGTCAATGGCTTCAGTTATATTTACATATATAAAAGTGTGATTATTCCTGGCTCCAGAAAGATAAGAGTTACAGGCACTTTGAAATAGAGATTTGTTACAGCAGGGCTGAATTGGTTTTAGAACTGTGATGGTGTGAGGACAATCTGGCTGAAAGAGAAAACTGTCTACAGGGAGAACGAGAAAAGATTCCTGGAACTTGAACCATTAAAACTGTTCCTAAGTCTAAGTGCCCCTTTTCTTTACAAATACATTTTGTGCTTTTTTTCCTTCTTTCCAGGGATGGTATTTTTAACCTCAGCAGCCTGTAACTGTTGCATCCAAGCCAGAACGCTTTGTAATGTGCAACTTGGTAATTTCTTCGGCACAGGTAGGGTGAATGCCAACTGTTTTCATTAGCTGAGGATATGTAGCGCCACATCTACAAAAAAAAAAAAGCCAAACCAAAGATTCACAAAGTCAAACACTATTCACCTGAAGCAGATAGACTGTCCTAAGACATCAAAGTAATTCTGCTCTTATCCATTTATCAGAAGAGATGTTCATTTATTCTTCAAACAATGCTGTCTGTTATTTCTCAGGCACTTACACAACATTTAAACGCCCAGCTTCACAACACTGTTAAGCAGGGAAAAATTGTCATCAGAGTTGAGACAGAGAGAATTAAGCAATTTATCCCAAGTCACAACTGAGCCTATGGCAAAAGCATGTGATAAAACTGCAGCCTTCAGCTTTTCTTGTACATACATGTGTGTTTCACTAACTCTGACTCAAAATGGAAAAACACACATATACACACAGAGGAAGAAAATTATAATTAGTGCTGCTGGAAAGAATCTGCTGAAGGAAGTAATACCAGAATATTTTTCCATGATCTTAGAGAAACTCTGGTGCTTAAGCTGAAATTATCAGTAACATAAGCAAAAGGAAAAAGTCCTTCTTTGAAAAAACAAAACAAAACCCCACCAAAAAACCTGGAGCTAAAATCCCACTAGCTTAATTCCTTTACGTGTCCAATAACATTCTTTGACTTTCCTTCAAGCTGCTATTCCTGGCAGGTCATACTGTAAGAATAGCTGAAATGGCCCTAAATTTTTGGGCCTAAAAATTGTTTCAAGCTCTCCATAGAATATGTTCTCTCCTTCTACAAAATACAGAGAAGTCTTCTGTCTTCATAGATGTCTTCTCCTCCTACATCCAAAAAAAGCACCAACAAGCAAAAAATTGCTGCTAAGCACAGATGTTACTGGAGTGCTAAGTGGGGACGGAAGATGGAAAGTCATCCTTTGGAGAGGCTGAAGTAGGACCTAACATTTGACAAAGGAGAACAGCAGCTCTTATAATGGGTGTTCCACATTGAAAACTCTGGATTTGTGAAATACAATAGAAACCAATACAAGAATCTGACCTGCTGAAAACCTCTTACTGTGGCTAAAGTTTTAATTTCCCTCAGGCAAGTCAGAAAAGCACTCCAGTTTCATGTGCTTCCTTTTCACTGGTTATTTTGGATAAAACTTCAAAACAATGACAGCCTAAAAAATGTAGTTCTAGAATCTATACCACTGGCAATTAATGGACTACAAACACATGTTGAAAATGTGTACTGAGGGCACACTGCAATCAGTGATTTCCAAGATATTCCTCACATGATACTTGCGGTCCTGCCTTCTTAATCCTTTCTGCTTTTCATTTATGCTAGTCACTCACAACTGTAAGAGTAAAACTGCAATAAAATGACGATGATATTTAGGAAAATGAACATACACCACAATTAGGGTTGATTTCTTGTGTCCCAGCCTACTTTCTTCAAAGAGGAGTTAAAAACTATAATTTAGTAATATAAATATACAAATCAACATTTCTGAAGATGTGAATCAGCATTAAGAAGGGAAATATAAAAACAAATAAGAAATAATTGTAGCACACAAGAGGCACAGTAGGAATTCCCCATTTAACCAGACAGAACCCACAGACATTACTTATGCCTTCCAAGGGAGAACTTTTATATTAATATTTGAGTAAAATCAAACAAGATCAAATCACAAAGGTTCATCTACTTCGGTAACCTTGTTACTGCTATTATCAGATAGCTCCAGACAGAAGTATCTCTCCCCTTCCATCAGTCTACAGAGGTTTTCCTCTTACCTTATCACATTATGGTTAGCTTATAACCCCAAAACTATAAAAATTCATGCAAGTCCTTGCTGAGCTTTGACGAGCAATGGCTGTGCACATTTAAAGATGAGATTAAGAAAGAAAATGCTTGGCAGGGATAAAGAAAGTTTTTTTTGAAGAGCACAAATATCCTTTTAAAGAAGTGTCTTGTGAAACTATATGGTGATTTCCTATCCTGTGCATAGAATGCAAAAGAAGCTACACTCTGAGAAAACTTGTATTAGCAAGTTAATGCACAACTTTATTTTTTGTGTTAACTATATCAAGCCAACAATATATTTTCCTCAGTTGCTCCTTAACTATATCCACTATTACAGTAACTAAATCCAGTACAACTTAATGAAGAACTGCAGTATTTTTAGTGAAAATATGTGCAATACTACATAAAAGTAACAAAAATCATGGATTCTTTTTAGCGTTGCCAAAACCAGGCAGCTATCTTTTATAATCTTACAATAACTTAAAAAAGCAGGCTTTAGAAGCTAGAGACATTCTTTTGTACTTACTTGATTCCAAGAGCAAATCCTTGAATAACTTCGCCTGCATTTGGTCCAATGAAATGAAGGCCAAGTATTCGTTGCTCTCTCTCTCGTAAGCACACCATCTGAAAACAATACATTACATAGAGATCTTTTCTTAGAACATTTAAAGATAAGGCATGAAGTTGAATTAAATGAAACTGAAGTGCCCTGAGATCCTAGTACAGCTGTTTACTCCAGTGTGCCAAGAACTTACGCACTTGCTTAAGACTTACCGACTTCAATAGGTTTTATGCTTGTCCTTAAGCACTTTCCTGAATCAAAGCTTTATTGATGTATTTCTTTCAGACTTCTGGGAGCCACTGACAATGACAGTTTGTGGTAAATTGAATATTTTGTTGTTTGTTTATTTTTGTATGAAATCCTCAAAATACCTTCTGTAGTCTAGTAACCACACTGGTGTTATTTTGACACTGAGTGGCTAATTTAGCAATTCTCCAAGCCCATGCACTTATTCTCACTAGCTAACCAGGTGCATTTCCAAAGATGACCACTACCAATTATAGACTATTTTGTGCCTTTCTGATTCAGTCAGTAAGCAGTATGTTTGGTGAGATTCATTTACCACATCAGCCACATAACCTAAAAAGGAGTCAAGGCTTGGAAGCAGCCACAGATGAAGGTGAGTTAGTAAGTATCTGGGAGGGCCTCAGTCACTTAACTTTTATTAGAGAACTTAATGAAAACTGTTCAGTTCCTTTAAGTACACCATCTTTATAATTATGGAAAGAAAGTCAGTCTCTCCCTTTGTCCACCCATCAAGCATTAAATCATCACTAATCTAATAGGTTCTATTATTCAGTAAGGCTTGGATTCTTTCATTAGGAATCCCAGGAACAGCAGCAATCTTGACACAGTTCTTTAAATATCAAGGAGTTTCAAAGGCAAAAACCTCTTGCAATAGAGTTTGAAACTCAAGTTTAATGTCTGTTCATGTGTTTTGGGAGTTTAGTAAGGACTGTATTCAATATCATCCAGCAATTATTATGCTATTACTACTTTACCCTCAAATATTTACTTTAATTGGCATAATTTACAGGGAATAGCTAAAAAGTAGCATCACTTTAGTTGCACTGGTACTTGGGACAGTTAAGGCAAGCTACTAAGACATTTACATAAATCATATGTGACAAAATACAGTTAGAAAAACTGGAATATTTACTAGCATCTTAAAAGCAGTTCAAAGAAGGCATCAATCAACAGAATGTCAGCTCTGAAAGATTCTAATATCTGTAAAGCAATTTCAATATGCAGTAGGATATGTAATGAATATTAAACATATGAAGTTTGACTAGAGAGACAGGTTGCACCAAGAAAATATTTGATCCATCTTAAGAGGGTTTATTTTTGCCAAACTGTCCTCCTTGAAGCTGGCTGTACCATATCTCGTTTTCAGTTAAAAGCAAGTTAAAAGCTCACAACACTCACTTTTATATAGCATTGAGTTGCATCTCTTTCAGCCACTGTAAACTCTAAAGGTTTATAATACGCATGGTATACCTGGTAGGGAAAACAATAATATTTTGTGTTAAGAGAGTACTATTATGTAAAAACCTGTTATTTAGTATTATAATGACTATTATTATGACACATTTAAAATGCTGTAGTAAAAAATGATTTATTTATAACCAGTTAATTATTTTAAAGAAAAATGTGGAAAGTACAGAAGTTTAACACAAAACTGTCTCAGAGCCATTAGATTAAAAACAAACTGAAAAAGAGTTCACAAATAATCATGTTACTCAAACCAGTGTCCCGAATTAAAAGTGTTAATTTGTTCCTTCTCCCAAAAATTTAATACCTTGTTTACTGAAAATAATGCAAGCCAAGAAGCTTTCCATATTTATAATAATGTATGTGACAAGACAACCTAAACTGTAATTTTTGCACTCTGAATAGTAAATGCTTATTTTTATATTAATGGTTTTGCCTGGGGCTCCAAGCTAAATCCATCAGCTGAACTTGCTTTCCAATACATACTTAACAGGAGCACCTTATCACACACACACACACACATCAATTACCTGCCTTAATCAATTGAGAACAAACCAAGATAAGAGGTCAGGGACAGATTTTTTAAGTATAAACTGTATTTCAGAATCATAAAAGACAAAACTAATAAGTGACTGGACAGGAAGTAAACTATTGCATTTTGTATTTCCAAAGCTAACCGAGTCATATGCTGACAGTCTTTTTGATGGGTGAATAAAGGTAACACAACATATTTTTTCAAGGGTGACTTGTTTGAATTTTGTCTTCTTATATAGTGCTTGTGAATTTCTTCATCATGAGTATCACAATCTCATTCTTCATATCAGAGGGCTGTGTGTGAATATATGCCATAATGGATTTCTTCCTCAATATACAACGCTCAGGCATATTGTATTAAGACATTGTAGCCATGAAGACACTTAGCAGCTTGTGTGAATATTTCTGATGACATCCCAAAAATTTAGACTAAAGAATGTGACCAGCAATTCTGACAATTAAAAGGAACATAACCAATATTTAATGATGCTGCAAATACAACTTACTAAAATGTCAGAGAGTTTAAAACTGTCACACCCTATCAATTTTAAGCTTACTAGGTAACAGCTTCCATTGTGACCTGCTGCAATACTTTCACACACCTGAGCTTTTCTGAAGACACCAACTCCTTAACTGCAAACAAAATTTTGCCTGACACAACAATGAAACTTCTGATATCAGCTATAAAATTAAAAATGCTTTCATACCTCAACATTATCTGATCCATAACACTGCACAGCTGCTTCTTCTGACAATCCAACACAACCATATTCCAAGGGAGTGAAAACTGTGGTAGGTACCTATTTGAGAGGAAACAGAGTATTACTGTTGAACCATATGAAGCATGCAGAAAGAGAAACTTCTGCATGCCTGAGAAGTGTAGCTCTGTCACACACATCTACTTTGGCTACTGTAAAAGCTAGATTCCAGATTTCAGAGGACAAAATGCTATTTCTTTAAAGATTCTTAAAAAGTGTAAGATTTGGTTTTTATTATTGAAAAAAAAAGAAATGAACAACTCACATTGTCATAGTCCATAAACTCTGAAGACTGGCCAAAAAGACGCCGAGCCAGCAGTTTTCCTGCAGCTATTGCTGTGGGTGTTAATTCAGGACGGCCCTAAGAAGAGAGCACAAAGCTTTGTTTTAACCAGGAGAGAAGTAGCATCCAAGGATTTCTCCTGGGACAATGGTTAGAGGAAGGCCAAATCTTTGGAATTTCAGCCTGGTAGCCAGGACTCCAAACAGAGAAGGCAGTAATAATTTCTGTCCAAACATGCTTTTAAGCCTCCGAATTCAGTATCTGTCTTAATGGGGAAGGCGGGGGGGAAACAAATGCCATGAATGTGTCAAAACCTTGTATCTTCGCACGTCACCTCTGGAAAAGCAGAGGATATTCGTATGCTAACCATTCACTTCCCCCTTTCTTTTCATAGTAAGGCATCAGGAAATTTTTCAGATGGTCTTTTTAAAGCAGGAAAAACCTAGAATAAAGCAACAGTGTTTTTATAACATCAGACCTTTTAAAAAAGTTGTCTGACACATTTTTACAGAACACAGGCACAAAAACTAGCTATTTGGAGGGACTATTACTGACTTCCTACGTTGGTTCTGTATTAGAGAAGTGGAACACTACTTCCCTAGCACTGCAACTATAAGTCGAGTTGCTCCCAGTCTCAGGCTCTGGTATTAAAAAGAGGCTTGGATTGCTACTGGCAAATGCTAACTTTCTGCAAGTGAGAAATGGAATGATAACAAGATATGATCAGGACATGGTCCAGTTCAAGCCTTGAGTTCTACCTACCTTTTATATCTGAAGAAGACTATGCAGTGTGCCAGAACCCTTATTTTGAGAGCTGGCACAATACCACTGGAGCATCAGAACCCCAGTGCTAGTCCCGAGGAATCTGGAAGTTTTTACAAATTCAAATAGGCATTTTCATAGGAATGTTTTTGAAGTCTAAGGAACAGCAGTCCATGTAAATTAGTAAGACCTAACAAATTTCACAAGTCTTGTAAAAAACATTATTTAAGAGTTCATCTATGACATATTAAGATGCTTCTCTGAGATGATGAAAGAAGTTGCAAAACTAGAAGGAATGATGTAGGAACATAAGACAAATGAAACTGAGAAAGACCTTTGTGGGACACAAAGAATGCTGTACAAAATGTGTGAAGTATTGATTCATACAGGTGCTATCTAGATACAAAGCTTGTCACACTCCTGCAAAGTCCCGTTTGGAAGCAGTAATCCAATAAGCCCTCAAAAATAGTCTCCAGCAAAAAATAAAGTAAGGATTTCCCCAGCACACATATTCAAGTTTTTCAACCATTTTTTTTCATTATCCTGAAGGTTTTTAGTGTATACTGGAATCCATTCCTCTTTCCCAGCTTATCTTTTTCTTTATGTTGCTAGATAGATTCTGTACATGGTATCAGCTACCATGTACTTCATGTACCATGCATATTAATATGCATATAGTTTTTTATGTGTATTAATAACCACTTAATTTAAAAATTCCTTTGCAAAACCCCAAACTGAAACATTATGTCTAACCCCATAACAGAAACTACAATTCTAATTGTTAATGAAGACTACTTGTTTTTCCCCACAGCTCATGACAAATCACAACAGTGCAAACCTATCCCTTTTTTCACTCTAAGATCCATCAAGTTATGTTTTTTCAAATCCAACATTCTGACTTTCAAGTCTGTAAATGTCATTTACCAGATGAAATTTGCCATTTGTTTTTTCTTACCCACATTTGCCCGAAACATGGCTGCCAATCATTTCTGTAGCAGGAAATACAGATGTTGTTTTGGCATTCCAGAAATGAATAGAAGATTGGAACGAGAGATAAAATTGTGAAAGCACTGCCATGCATTCCATAAAACCCAACTAATTACTAAAACATCCATGCAGATAAAGCCCAATTTCTCATAAACAATGACTTAAAGACCTTCCTGGGTAAATATTTGAAATGAACAATCACTTTGCAGTCATGTGTAGAACTACTCTGCTGATTATTATGGATATGAATTGTTCCTAAGAACCCTCCAATGTATTTTACATTTAAACGAGATGGCTCCTAAGAGAGTTTAAAAAGCTTTGAAGTAATGTGTATTTGTTCTAACACAACTCTTTTCGGTCTCATTTCTATTCAAAGCAACATACTGCACATTCCACCTTCTCTACACATCTTTGTTATAACATCCTTTGAAATATGACAGATGTATAGTGGCATGACCATATGATAAACCTCCTTCTGAGAACCTCTCTATAGTGTGTGCCACGCTTTTCAACAAGAATACTACTGGAGAAAGAATTTTAACGCAAAGCATTTATACCAACACTGAAAAAAAAACTAAATCTAAGTTTCCAGCTTGATCTTCCTCATCCTGATCACAGAAGATGAAAATGTCTAAATGCAATTTCACCTGTTAATTGAAAATAGTATTTTACCAAAGCTTGAAAAACCTTTTTTGAGACAAAGTGACTGACCTCTGGAATGGGCTTTTTTCCCCCTTTTCTCCAAATGAACAGCTTGGATAACATTAGGATTCCATTTGCCATACACAAGTGCAACAAGACACCCATGCACACATAGTTTCCCATTTGTACCAGCTGGGTATGACTTGCAAATGAAAACAGTCATTCTGAGCATTCATCTTTCTCCTCTCACACTCTCTTTCCAGTCAGGGCACTCAACTAAAACAAAAAAAGTACTTCTTGCTATTTGGTAGCAGCATGGTGTCTATTCATGTGACATGGTAAAGGACGGAGGAGGAGGGCTTGAGAAGTACTTGCAAAGGTATGAGCAATAGCACTTCATGAGAGCAAAGAGACTCTAACAGGGAGCGAGCAGAGCAAAGAGAAATTCTCAACAGGAACACTGGAGAAAAAATAATTTATTCTTATAATCAATATTAAGAATATTAAGGAGCTCATATACATGAAACAAGATTCCCCTTCCTGATCTTTTTGATAGGTCTCACGCAGAAAGTATCACGCACCAAGCTCTACAGCTTTGTGGTTCTTAGCACGATGCACTTGATTCTGTTGTGTATATATTCTTTGAGATGTGCACCAGTACAGAACTTTCTTTCACTGCTGGTTCCCATGCCAATGAAATTTACTATCTAAACTAATTCTGCTAAAAAAAATTAATTTAAGAATTAAAATAAACTTCATTGGTTAGCAAGTGGAATTCATGGCTTACACTGTAGTGGAGTCAGACAACAGCAATAATTCCACCTATCTTTAAACTCTATTAATGCATGAGTACTATACTGTGATTTCTTTAATTCCCTGCATTAAGCCTGTATGCAGATAAAAGCTTAAGAAAATATTTCTGCAGAGCACTGATTTAACTGAACTTTCTCCCCAGTTCACTGAACTCAGTATAAAACTACGTTGCTGTTTTTAACACTTACATTTAGAAGTGCCTATTAAACAACTCAAGTTCAAATCTGCATTAATAAGGACAAAAGCAGGAAAAGGAAATCCAAGTTTTAACAACAAAATGAAAATGATAAATAAATGAAGACCTGATTTTTTAGATCCAGAGTAGGAAAGAGAAGAGCATCCTGCCTCCAACTTTATATCTCTTACTTAACTAAATCCTCAAAGGGCAGAAAACAAAAAGCACCCAAAAGGAAATGGCTTGCCCAAAATAACACTGCAGATTTGCAGCAAAATAAGCATCAGCATCCAAGGCCCTTGCCAGCATTGCCTCTAATAACTGCTTCTTGGATGAAATTAAAAAGAAAGTTTGGAAAGCAGGAGGCCTAACCAAGGCATGTATCAGGGACAAGCAGGAGTAGGAGGTCACTGTGAGCAGAAAGAGGACTTCAGGAAATAAGCCAGAGCAAGAAGTGACAAGTACAGCAGAGGGAACCTGTATGCGAAATGAAAAGAAAGGAGAGGAACTGCACATAATCCCAAAGCTCTGAGTGACTGGACTGGACAGAGAAGCTGTGGAGAGTAAGAAAAACAAAATGGAGAAATAGCTGAGCAGGAAAGAGTTTTAATTCAGTTTAAAAGGAAATGGCAAGTCATTCGCATGAAGATGGAGACAGACAGGAAGAAACACATGCCTACACAGAGGGGAAGAGGTCAGGAATGGTCATCAGATTTATGAGATGGCAGTTCCAGAGTTCAGTTAGAAATCTGCAGCACTATTCCCAAGACATTACGTAACCTGTTGCATCTCTCCAAAAACTCAGAGCACCTGTAGGGTTTGTAAATGTGAGAGACCTTTAAAAGATTTTAAACATGGCAGAATCAGAAATCTTCAACGGGTCTCTCAAATCATACTATATATGGTGTCTGGATATCGTTACAGTATTTAGATTTACTACACTTTCAAAACAGATGCCTTCACTATACCAAAACCAATCTTGATAGGAAGGCATGTGCTTAATTCCACTAAGTTCAAAAACAGGTGAAAGAATTCTGTATTTGCAATGCCCAGCCTCTAGATTCTATGTATGGGCCTGATTTTTCAGGAACAGCAGGCAGCTGATGAAAACATCCTCCTGTAACAGTACAGTCCAGAATCCAGACAAACATTATTTATAAAGATAATGTTTGAAGATGCCCAACTTACAGAAGATACTCCAAGTTCATCTGTAAACTGAAAATTGAGGGATTTAAAAGTATTTAAGTGCACTTTGATCAGGACAAGACATTCTTGTCACAAGCAACTAGATTATCAATGGCACTGGATTAAGGCCACATAATTCTGGTTTCGCACCTATAATAAGTAAATAATTTCGCTCTTGTTATAATGTACCCTCCTTTAGGAAAAAAACCCCACAAACCCAAACCATCAAAGGACAACAAATAAACAAAAAACCCCAAACCAAAACACCACACCTCACGATTACTTGTTATAACCAATCATAAATCATGAACAGAAGTAAAATGCATTTAGTATTTGCAGCAATTAGTTTTTCTTATTCTAGAGGAAGATACTTTACAGTCAGAAGCATTCTGTGTCAGGCAGCAGAAATGCTGTCTTGGGACTAGTATCAATTAGCCTCCAAAATACTAAAAGAGGAACTTGTCATGGTCATTCCAAGTAAGTATATTCAGCTTCAGAAGGTAAGAGCTGCTTTCACTCAGCAGTCACAAGCATTATGAAGTCATATGTCTGAAGTGATAAAAACATTATTAGAAAGATAATTGAAGTGATAAAGACATTATTCTTAGCCTCTGACCAATAATGCATTCCCTGATAAACATCAGTAATAATACCTAATGCTGAAATCCTTCGCAAGATCTATGTGAAGGAAATTACTGACCCAGGTGGCTGGCATAAACACTACAGCACTGCAAAACGAAAAGAGCAAAACATGAAGATATATGCTAGAGCATGACGACGTCTGGGGACTAGTTATTAGTCAGGAACAAAGTTGGCTTCCTGTTATTGTAAAACAGTTTATGTAGACTCAGTACCTCTGTTATATCTCCAATTGCATAAATGTGAGGAACAGAAGTAGCTTCACTGGCGTCAACAATGATCTTTCCAGTTTCAGAATTAGTTTTCACTCCAACTGCATCCAGATTGAGAGTTTTAACGTCAGGGGCTCGGCCTTAAGATGGGAGAAAAAGAAAAAAGATAAAAACTATTGGAAAACTTCAGCAGTCTTAACGTCGAAAGCTGGAATCCTCCACTGTAGGTTTCCTAGAATTTCATGCTATTTGACAGTCCATGCAGAAACATGACGAAACTGATCTGATACTGAAAAAGCTGTAAGGGTGGAAAGTGTGGATATGAGTTTCTTTGTGAAAAGGGCATTATTACTATTGCCTTTGCTCAGACTATATGAGCGAAAGCTATCCTTCAAAAATGTGCCGGACAACATCCACTGCAAAAAGTGCAAAGCTTTAATACTTCGATATTTGATGCACATTCTAAATTCAGTTTCCTAAGGTAGCATGAATATACATATAACTAAGCAACTTCTACACTGAAAATGTCCCATAAACATTACCTGAATGGCACTCAGTACTTACAAACAGCTCTTTGTGCACACTTGTGGGTAAAAACTAATACTGCTGTTCAGTGTTAAACATTCCTGAAATCCTCTTTTCTCGCTATCTGATACACTTCTCTTAAAAGCTTTTTTAATTCCTTCAGCTTGGATGAAAAAGTTTACCAACTTTGCTCTCAAGTCCTTAATGCTGCATTATTTAGCTCAAACTCTGTATCTGAGCTGTTTCTGAGTTTAGAAGCACTATTCCTAGAATTTAGAAACACTATCTTAGACGGATTTAAAAACAAACGAGGCAAATTACACCAACCTTAGATTTTATTTCAGCTTCCTCTTCCAACGACTTCAAATTATCTCATGTTTAAAGATATATTTTGGTGTGTTTTCTGCATAGAGTTACCACTTAGACCACCAAAGTTTTAACATTACACTGAGCTTTCTATAGAGTATCTAACAAAGCAAATCCTGACCTAGAAATTGGAATCTTAAATCCCATCTAATTTTTCAAGTGTATTTGAAGGTTAATAAGCACAGTGAAATTATCAGGTACTCCCCAGATTTGTAGGGACACACAGGATCGCATAGAAAAGATTACCTGAATATATCCAAATGAAGGGCATTTTATAACACTGCGTTTATTTTTTAGAGGCTATAAATGAACGTGGATATATCTACATCTACATATATAGGTCTCCTTTGCGTGAGTCATGATTTTGTGTTTGATGTTAATACAGAGCTATAGCAAAGCAAAACTAAAAGGGAAATGTGTGTTCATTATAAAAACAAGCTCTTTGATGTTAATGTAGGAAATTATTAAACAAAAGGAAAACTTGGCTTGTCAATACAGACCTAATTATATGTAAACATATGATTCACTGCTTTATGCATCTGCCATATAGCCAGGCCCCTCAAACAATGTCACATCTGAATGCCTCTGTAAAGACTTCTGTGTATTAATTTCATCTGGTGAAACCAACACTTCCTCTGGGAGTACTGACTGAAGCTGTCGGCACTTGGCTATCTGTCTGTCTTCCCTTCTGTTGTCCCCATGGGATGTTGATCTGCTGTTCCTTCTCTGCCCCCTGCTCCCCAGTCCTGATGCTATCGGGCAACAAAAATAATAAACCTCCAGGACCTTATCTTGGCTCGGATGTGAAACAACTTCCTACCGTTGTATTTCTTTGTGTATTGAGAGTAAAGCCTGGATATTCTGCAAATGGACAACTAATGGGGTTTTCTAGTTTCCCCTTTTTCCTGCCAGGCAGAGCCAAGAGAAAGCTTAGCACGCAATGGCAGGCATTGAAAAAGGAAAAAAAGCAAAAACTGTCAATAGCGTCATTTAAAGACCTGTGACAACAACAACTGAGTTTATCAAATCTGCAGGATAACACTTAACCTTTCAATTCCAGTCTATTTTAACATATGTACAGCTTGGTATTAATAGCTAGGAGCTATAAAAACTGTGGTGCTACTTACAGTGAAATTTCTCGCTCAAGTTTACTGCCTGAATATTATTTCTGAAAGCAAAAATCAAACTTTAAAACACTGAACTGAAGCTTTATTGGCCTTCAGCCCCATGCTGGCTCACCTCCATAAGCCAGAATTACACTTAATGATCTTGCTTCACCTCAAATTCAGTAGTTTACGTTCATGATTATCCAATGTATCTTGGTCAGTTTTAATGTCAACTTCCGGAAATTCTGTTATTTCCCAACAATCACTTTACTTATATTATAGAATCAGTTCCCACAATTTCTCAGCAGTATTGGGTCAGAAGAACATTTGTTTTATACCCATAACTTCTAAATTTTTTACATTTACAGCTTCAACAAAGCACGCCTTTACAGCTTACTTGAAAAATCAAGAGGGCAGTACAAAACTATCCCAAATCATACCAGGCACCTAACACAGAGATGGCCTCCTGCCTCTCTCCCACTAAACCCAGCACACAATCTTTTAATTTGAAGATGTCCACTGCCCTGAAACTGCTACAGAAGAAAGACTGTATGATTGCGTAAGACACAAGACTAGATCTAGCTTTTATTTAGAACAGCAAGATGTTATGTCAGACATCTAGAAGAAAAGTGCCATTCTAATCTGACCCTTAAAAATGCTACCTGCCTCCTGCACTTTTAATACCACATCACAATCTCACCTTCAATAATCCCATACAATAACCACATAGCTGTGAAACCACACAGACCCCTGCCTTCAGGGCCTGCCCCTATTCACTTTTCATTTTAAAAGAAAAACCACCTTTTTGATCTGTTTTTGTAAAATCTAACAACATTCTGAAGGGGGCTGCCAGCCAGTTTAGCTACTGAGAGCGACAAGAGACTGCTTAAAGCACCCATCTCTGACACATGCTAGGCTAGTTATACTGTGATGTGGCCTTTCTGTCCTATCATCTGCTGATGGGCTGTGGTTGGTAATCACACCTGCACACAGATTAAGGTGAAGGCAGCATCAGGCTGCTGTAACTCTCAGGTGCAGAAACTTCCACAGAGGAGACTGAAGCAGCTAAACTGAGAAAAAACCCACAGGAACAGGAATAGTCAAGTAAGTAGCAGCAGTGATGAGTGATAGCATACTCTTGCATACAGTAAGGTTTCCCAGGGTGATAAAGGTGCAGCTCACAGCAGAATTTTATAATGGGTCTTCTGCAGCTTCTTAATCACAGAAGCTGGAATGTCTGCATTTCAAAAATCCAAACTGGAGCCAACCAAGCATTTTATTATCAGGCATGATACTGCAGGTGGCCACTGTGAGCATACTGCAGGGTGACAGGATAGTTCTTCTGGAATAAAACTTAAACCCAATAGTCTTCTCCACTTCTTACCTATACACTGGCATTTTGACACATAACTTCATAACTTTACCCAATCTGACTTCAGTTTGACCTGAATCAAAATCTCACCCATGTTCCCAGTTTTAGGACTCTCTCCCATCTTGTTGTAGGTGCCTGACACACTCCACGAATCAGTTTCAAGTCCACTACCCTTTTTACCTTTAAACCCCTCCTTAAAACCCACAAGTCGTTCACTAAAACATAGCCAGATGATAATGACTAACAAAGACCCATTCCATGTAACTAATGTCCAGATTACAAAAAAATGTTGACTACAGTAGGATTAACTAAGGTAAAAAAAGAAGTTCAGAGCCCTTACCACATTGATAACAGCATGCACTAATCTTACAAGGACATTTTTGAATATTTCATTCATTGCTGATAAACTTTCACTGTGAGAAAAACCTGACCCTTAGTTAGTGCTGGGACAGTAACTGATTCTTTGCCAAGTCTGCTAAACTGCACCATCTCTTCTAGCATTGACTAGTAAAACTTATTACACAGAAGCATCATCTCAGCAAAAAACTCAGCCACGGTGGACTCCGTAAACATGTAGCCATCACCATCCACTGTACATCTGAAGTTATTTGCATCTGGAGACATGTCACTTTGGTCCTACCCAAACAACAACAAACAAAGCAACTCCAAGTGACATGCAACCAAATGAACATCCTATAGCATGCAACAGGCTTCTAACAATTATATTTGTTTTGCTGTCAAGGTCCGGTACAAGCTAAAGTGGCCTGGAAACATTTTCTGAGAAGAAAGCTACAGTTCACCTTCACATTAGTATTCCCACGCTAAGCTTGCTTTAACCGGGGATTTTGTATAACCTTAATGATGGCTCTGTAGTCTCAAAATAGTACCCAACAACCATTCCCAAGTGACGTCACTGGCATCAATCTCCTGGACGTTTATGTGTGGACAGAACCTGCATTCTGTAGAAAGTATCATAGTAATTATACTGGTTTCATGAAATTACTTTGGAGCATTTTCCACCATTATTTTTATTTATGTATACCACCATTCAGATAAAGGCTAGCCATCACCTGTCAACTCTGAAAATAGGTTTGAATCCAGAACATTCTCTCACACACGGATTAGAGGCACAGCCAGGCATCTAAACTTTTCCTAGCAGGAAGAAGTGATTTTTATAGTTACAAGCTAGTAAAGTAAGTAGCATAAGAGTTACACTCCAAGTTTATGGGTATGTTAAACAAAAGAAGGAAAAAGTACCATCCAGTCCCCTTTCAATGCAAACAAATTACTAGAACATTAAAAATAGCCCTGTTGAATAAAGTCTGACTGAACGTCATTAAAAGTAGATATTGGGAAACAAACTAAAAGCACTGGCTGATGTAATGGGAATGACAGTTTTCATTGACACTACAGAAAACACAAGACAGTAATGAACTAAAAGTAATGAAAAAGAGACATGGGAAGTTCAGAACAAAGACCCAGAGCTTCAGCAAACCACATCGCATTAGTACTAACAGTTGTCTGAGATCGACCAAGGTGCATTATTTTTCACTGAATGGTTCAAAGGTTAAAGACCTTTGTTTGCAAAGACAAATCTAAGGCCCATCCCCTTTTCTATAGGGGTTGGCAGAAAGATGCTCACAGATCACAGTGATATTTTACTATATGGGACTTTTCAAAGAGAATCTCCAAACAAGATTTCTGGTTTTTTAGTTAATCCAAACTGATCTGGTTGTAAGACTTGAAGGAAACTGCTATTAAAAAAAAGTTATGTACTTAAGCCTTTCTTGATACTGAACAGTGATTATCTTATTTTACCGCGCTAGAAAATAAATCCGCCAAGCAGCCAGTCTGACATGAAGGACAACATGAGTGATAGCCCATGATGTGCAACACCTGATATCCATTCAGCTAAAGTTATAATTCTTTTTTATGGCAAAGATGATATTATTTCAAAGACACAGTGGCGTTCTTCTAAGCTTATGAGTGCAATGGAACTTGAAAATGGTTGTTCTGCTGCTCCCATCACGGAAAAAACTCTTTTTGTAAAGCTAAGCTTAAAATCTGCTGCTGATCATTGCTCTTTCTGTTTTAGTAGCACATTACACTACTACTGTGTTTTGGTAGCATACTACTTCACTTTCTCTGTCAAACTAATTCTAGGATATTTGGTGAACACCTACTTATTTTAATCATCAACTCAGTGTTGCTCCTCTGCACAGTAAGACCTCATTAGCATCTTTTCTATGGACTTCGTGAATAATCAAATTCTGGCAACAGATCAGCAGTGATCTTTTGCCACCTACTGGAAATTCAAATGGAAATACTACTCACCAATTCCTTTTATATATTAGCTGTGCTGCAACTGCAGCATTCGATTCACAGGTTTCAGTTCTCCAATAGCTGAAACAAACTCATTCTACAAACTTTGGTCTCTTGAAACTTTGTCCTTTGCAACTCAGCAGTTGCATCTGTTTATAAAGGCATCAATCTCTATCCTTTGGATGAAGATCCTGTGCAGTCTGTACATGCACACCCTTACCACTGCTTTGCAGCTCCTGTATATCAGGCACCTAACATATAAATGTGTCCTTAAGAGCAGAGGCAATACTATGTAATAGTAACAGTTTATTGGTCCCATATTGAATGAAAAAAAAAACATCAAAAACTTCTCATTTGAAGAGAATTCTCACAAAAGCAGAAGAGAGCAGTAGTAAAAGACAGAAGGATATTACAGAACTAAACAGGCAGAATCAAATATAGGTCAAGAAAGTGCTGTTTCACTGATTTGGAATATAACAGTATAGTCACCCAGCAAGGTAACAGGCCTGTAAGAGTTACCTACAAAAGCTTTGGATTGAAACCTTTAAACTACATTAAAGGTATCAAAATGAGATTTTTTAAATTTTTCTTTTTTTTCCCCTCAAATACTTTGACTGGTTCAAAGAAGCTACTGGAAAAGCAAAGAGAGCACTGTGCCTGCTTCTATTGGCTTATTCATGCAAACAGAAAATCACACATTCCAGAAGAGAAACAAAACTGTTCATAGAAACACAATACAATTATTTTTCCAAGGGCCTACATTAGGAAATAATACTGTAAGCTCATGAAACTCAAACTGTGTGCCACTGTCAGTAAACATTTTTACCGTTATTCATAAAATCCCACTAAAATTCCATGATGTGCTTTACAAAAGTTAAGGAAACATCTACTATAATTCAGGCTACAATTAGTTAACAATAGCAGCTGCTTTTAACTAACTCTCCAAGCTGACTCTCTTCAATCAGTATTGTAACTGGCACATCTGCAGACAGGAAATCCTCAACACTACCAAGTTTCCCAGCCTATTATCTGAGACACCTGGTGTGGGTGTGTTGATACAGAGCAAAACAATGAATCATATCGACTGCACATCAATTAACCAGCTTTAACTGTTAAAGTGTTTAATCCTTAAAAGTAGAGTGCCAATTTGAACACTGGAAAAAAGAAATCAACACAAAACCCCCAAACCCTCAAACTATTAATTTTGCAGCTTCTAAATCCATTGTAATTCAAATCTGTGACAAAAATTACCATATATATAGTGCTCCCTATCAAAATAGTGAGTGCAGTCACATTACAATTGAGTTGCAATAGCGCATCATGCAACCTCATTTCATTATAATTAACACTAAGCCAAGATTATATTCTTATTATTTCAATTTAATAGCTCTTTTTTCCATCTTTGACAAAAGTAAACAAATTGACTTGACATTTCACATGTGTGACTCCATCTCAGTGTACTTATGCCAGAAAGCTTGAGAAAAATCCCATAGGGCATTTAGAAACCCACTTTTTGGAACCATTTTCATCTCACCTCATGAATATTATTCTACAGTTTTCAAGGTTGTCACATCTCTACATAGCATGATCTTTTTTGTTCTTGGTAAGCACTAGTGTCTTTGGCAGGTTCTGGGGAGCATAAGCCATTATTATAGGCTTTTTCCACAATTTATAGAAGCCCATTGCATTTCTAAGAGAATAGTAATCAAAGTAAGCAAATGTTCGTCACAATACACAACCTGCTTTCTGTTTGGGGTATTAGGAAGATACAAAGCTGACTTAACTAGGGGAAGGGGACAGCAGATTTAGTCCACTGGGCAAAATAAAAAAGCTGTAAATGATCTGTTCCTGTTTCCTGTAATGGATCTATTCTACAACCATAAGATTTTAACTTCATCTGTTATTGCCACTACTCTAAACCAGTGGTGTCAGATAAAAAGAACAGCATAAAAATGAAGCAGTTAAAGGAATTACTAAAGCTGCTAGTAGAACTGATTGTTCTGCATGAGAACAGATTTCTTGGGCAGCAAGTTTAAGCCTATTTACTTTGTCCACAATGTATCATCTGCTTGCCGAATATCACTAGTACCTGTAGCCATCCTTTATTTACCTAGAATTCCAGATATTCCCAAAGCTTTATAAGAAGAGAAGACAAAAGGTCCCCTATTCTGGCAGGCTTGCTGTTCATCTGAACCATTACAGGAACTGAGGGCCAACTCGTAACAGCAACAAACAAGTAGCTTAGAAAGGCAATACAGAGAGTATTTTTGTTCCTGTGGGCTGAAGCCTTCTACCATACATCATTTATTATGTCAATCCTACAAGAAGTAGCATTTTACCCAAAGGAGGCAAAAAACTGATTTGACTCCCATTTCTGATGACTACGCCCATAGCCATTTGTCACAAAAATTCTTTAAAACTGATTAACTTAGGCATCATACGTCACTTCTGAGGGGTCTGATATGTGAAAGTTCCTAACCAGATTTCAAAAAGCCCTAAAGTCCCAAGGTTTCCTGCAATTAACTCAGATTTTTTGGGACAATTACTTCTCTTTCTCTGAATTAGATGACGGCTGCAGTAAAAAATATAAGCAACACAGTTTAGAAAAAATCCTAGAAGAAATGGAAGGCTTTTGAACAGGATAAACAGGAAATTACAGCAAATAGCTTCATGAAAAAAAATCAAGAGTATGGACTCAGAGAACACTATCTGCACCACAGGGGCTGCTGCAATTCAAGCTCTCATCCTCTAGTAAATGTGGGGAAGGCTAAACTGTCTGCCGTTTATTGCAGCTCATGAAAAAGTAGTTACCACAGATTTCTTCCATTCACTGTAACTTTCATGTGTTTTTAGACTGTAAATGAACAAGTCAGGCATGCAAGAAAAGAATTAAAAAACTATCAATGTTTATGTCACTAAATATTTAATATATACAGAAAACAGGAGGCCCCATACAACAATAAGGAGACTTAATTTTCATAATGGAAAGCATTGCAAATAAATGTTAAGATAATCAAGTTTACCTACTGCCCACATCACTGTGTCAAAGCAATCAGTTTCTTCTGTGTCCAGGTCAGTATTTTTCCAGGTCACCTGCAATCTGTTGCTCTCCAATTTTTCAACTTTGGTTGGGAAACATCTCTTTAAAAATTTTGTGCCATAACATTCCATGTGCTCAGTTACTAAAGATGCCATTTGCTGTTGATAGGGGAAAACAGAAAAGTGTTCTTAGATACACTATCTTTTTAATGTAAAACATTCCTTCATCTGTCTTCATGAAAACACAGTAAATACACCATGCATTTCAACACTCTTTGTCACTTAGTTACTATGCATTGCCACACAATAATTTACACCATGACCTGAAACTCAGTTTCAAGAGGCACCTACACCTGAATATTCAAACTGATTTAAAAAAAGATAATACATGAATAAACCAGTTGCTCTTAGTTAATTTGCTGCTTATACAAAAAGGCATCTAGAGCATATTCAGTTTAACATTACCACAGTTACCATTTTCTGGCAGCTCAATGAGAATTAAATACTTTCATAAAGCTATGGAAGAAAAATATTTCCCTTTGCCATGACACCTGTCATTTCTCTGCAATGACTATGAATCACTAAGGTTTCCTGGAAAGTTCTACTACAAAAAGGAAATAATACTTTTGTCCTAAGAGCCTGTTTGAAATGATGCCACACCACAGTCAAGTAGTGAAGTAGTACACTGACAGGTTTATCCAAAGATGTCATTGCTCTTGACTGCAGTAATTCAGGTTGCACTTTGTCAGAGGATGTGTTTATTACTTAAAGGATGATATAAAAAAACCGCTCACACAGAACAGCTACATGCAAGCTCTCAGCTTACAAAACTTTACTTTCAAAGCTGATATTAACTAATATGAAGACAACAGCAGGATTCTATCTCCTCAGAAACACAACAGCTCACTATCCAGTGCTCGCTAACCAGTTTCCATCAGACTCAATGTGGCTACAGACTGAACACAATTGTTTTATCTATATTAATGCTTTCTTAACCTTGAAATGTTCATTGTGCTCTCCGTGCCTACAAAGGATTGAGTTCTCAGAGACAGACCTACTGTGTTTTATGAAGTGCCACACACACACTCTTTACACCATTCCCTGCTTGCTCAGATCTCATGCTGTCACAGGCGTAGATTTCCTCAATGATGAGTGCGAATCCCAACATGCATTCATACACAATGTTTTGCAAACTCTGGAACACTTACTACTAGTTTTAAGGAAGCCACTTCAAAGTGGGAGTGGCTGGCATGCAACCAGGAGCTGTCACTACCTACCTGCAGTGGTAGTCGTCTCTGCTGCTTCTAACAGCAACATACCCTCCTCAAAAACTGTGCTGCTGCACATGAAAATGATTTTCCTACACACTCTGTGTGCAAAGAAGTTCTTAAAAACAAGGCCATGGTTCTATCACACTTTCACCAACTTCAGCCTGTAAATGTTCTGCACTATTGCAATTAAGCATTACAAAAAGTCCTAATTTATAACACCAGGAATAATTAAGTTAACACACATTCATTCCCATTCTGAAAACACTATTTCCAAGTGATTAACAGGACACAGCCTTCATTCTTGAGGCTGCCATCTGCCAAAGTTATTTGTCTGAGATAAAAATTGTAAACTTCAAAGAAAAAGTTCACTGCATATGTGAGTGAAACCTCAGAACACTCTTCATTTTAAGAACCCTACAGAAACTTTTCCTTCAAAGTAGTGTTAACATCAAATCTTGCAGGGACAGAAGATTCACAGTCACCTTTAACATAATCTACCTACAGATTGAGGGACAAGAGGGACTAGCAGGCCATCAAAGACATCCTCTAACCTGTGAACAGGGGCTACAATCTCGCATCCAAGTAACACCTTTACTGGATCCAGTAATCTATTTTTAGCCTAGACCTGCTATGTTACCTCCTATTCCTTCTTTAAGCAGTTATGCTTTTGACACAAATCCTATACAAAACCTTTATTGTTGTTGCCTTTTCTTGTTGTTATTTGTAATTGCTTTTATTCTCTTTATACAGAAATGGATTTCTGGCCAAAACTGTTTTCTGTTTTGTCAGCACAACCATGACCATTTATACTTTAAAATAAAATTCCTTAATACTTGTTTTACCTGTTATAATTGCCACTGTTTTGAAAGTGGTCAAGATTTTCAATTCCCATATCATTACAAACTTTCAGCTTAGTGATTTATTTATATTCATAATAATGAACTCCACGTTGAACTACGCGTTAAATATCTGTAACTCTTAGAAATTTAGAATTATTTTAAAGAGATTGTCCAATGTTTTTTAGCTGTGGCATAAATCCCTCCCTTGCTTCCCAACCTTTTCAATCTTGCTTTCAATTAGGCAGGAGAGTAGAGAAAAACAAGAGCTAATACATATATAGTTTCTTTTCAGAAAGTGCATACTAGGACTTATTTGGAGACACATTTTCTTTAGGAAAAAGAAAAAATCAAATACGCTTTTTAATATATTTGCTTTATAAGGAGATGTACGATATTCCTTACTCACCTGATCAAATCCACGAAGTGGGATACTTCTCATCATGACTGTAGTGTCCAATCCAATGCCCGTTAAAAATCCAGCACACTCAAGTGAAACATCTAGTGAAACATCAGTTAAGGGAACAGAAACAATAATTTCATATCAATGCAATATAAAAGGGTAGTATACTACTAAGTGGGCTTTTTACCTAGGCATAGCAAGTTCTCCTCTCTCAAACATCTTCAGCTTGCTTTTGTTGCATAGAATAAAACTCCAAAGCCTTAGAATATTTTCCTCATAGATTACATTGGTTTTAAGATCCTGAGAATTTATCCTCAGCTGACCTTAATTCCCATGATGTTACTGCACAGAAAACTATTACTATTCTATTACCAACTCGTCTACATGGTGTGAGCAAAGGAATTCTGAAACCTGAGCTTTCACAGGAAAGACAGCTACGCTGCTTATAATCATAAATCATCACAGCTTTTTCAAAGGATACAGCTGGCTCCAACAACCAACCTGTTACATAAAAAGAAAAAAAGAATAAAGCAGTGAAATGAGCTTGTGCATACCTCTGCACAACCAAAAATAATTTTCTGAAGTATGTATAGTTACAAAACTACAGGTTTGAGAGGTGGATCTGGTGTTAGAAAGAAAGAAAGAGCAGGTCTTGTCCACTTCCACAGACAGAGGTATCACCAGCACGTGGGCTTATTTATTAACAGAATAATAAAAAAAAGAATAGGCTTGTAAGACATAAAGAATTGGGTTTATATTGTAAAGAGATATTTAAACACATACTCAGAAAGACAAAGTGAAAAAAGCCGTGAACAACTCAAGAGAAACCAGCAACGTTAAGAGATCTCACAAATATTTCAATTGCTTTCTATGAAACACCTCTGTTGGAAACATCTGGAGTGGACACTGACAGGTTTATCCCACAGCGCCTATTGCTGCTGATACGTCATCTTTATAGCATCTCAGCACCGCTGCCTCTGAGACAGCAGGCAACATATAAACATACAGATGTGCAGCAATCTTGTCAGACTTCATTGTATCTCAAAATTTTTAGAGGTATCATATTTATTAAATACATATTTTTAATTATTTTTAAGAAAACTGACACTCAGCTGCCAGACAGGCTGCACTCGCATTCCTTTGCTGTTCATGCGTTATGCAGACTTATTAAAATCTCACAGTTTGGAAATGCATTCCACATATTTCCACTTACAACAAAGTCTTTTGTTAAGTTTTTGAATAAGGAAAAAAAGCATCATTAGGAATCAAAATTTCTGGTGACTATGAGAACAGTATGGAATATTAGGCTCTTTCTGACTGTGATTTCCATCTACGGAAATGCATGTTTTATATAGACTTTTCATCCCCATGCTTTATTAAGAACTTTTCATCAAAAAACCAGCAACTAAAAACGCCACAAGATGCAGAATCCACCTGAATATTTGGCACATTTTTTTCCATTTATTTTGGGCATTTTTTTTTTAAAGCAGGTCTCTCTAAAAGCCATATTCAAAAGTTAAAGAAAAGAACTTTGGATTTTGGGGTATGGAAGAAGTAGTTTGCTAACTGTGTTTTGGAAAGCTAGACATTTTAGACATTTACCTGAATTTTGAAATTTATTGAAATATCAAAACACAAACTCAAAATCACAAGGAGGAACAAATGAGAAGTATCATCCCGTGGCCTACACATCCCACTCTGTTTTGCATTCTGTGTTTTGCTCAATTCATGGCTGAAGTAGCATACACTGGTGTGGTGCTTCACAAAATAAATATAAACCCTTAAATCCACGGAAAAACACACACAAACTGGAGGCTAACACAAAGTGGTCCATTCATTGCAGTCCCTTTATAATGAGGTATCATTCACCAGTTTCAACTCAAATTTACAAAGCAATGATCCTTCCCCTGCCCTGTTATCAGGAAAACTACTGGTACACATGCTCACAAAGACAGAAATCTACTTCATAGAATATCAAGAACTTTTGAAAATTAAAATATTTTATATGTGAACATGTATGGCAACTAAAAACAAAAGTTAGAGGCATGGTGGAGCTCTGTAGACAGCAAATTTGGCTCTTCGTTTTGGCCCTGCCACTGACTAGCCACACATCCCTAGGAAAGTTATTCCTTCACAATAGTGCAAGACAGAAACAAGTCAAATACTTAGAAATCTCTTTATACACAGTCTATACTGTGCTGACAGCAGAGCAAAAATAGTACATGAAACACTGGTTTATGGCCTATATCCTACCCTAAACGAACTTGCACCATTTCCTAGTTATAACAGAGGTGCTTTTAAACTTCTGAGAAGTGCAGTGCAGACATGGGGGCTGCTGCTTCATAAGCCCCAGGGATTGCAGTGTCAGTATAACACATGTTTTCTCACAAAAGACCTTAGATAACATCTATCTATCCTATAATAAAAACATACAGTTTCAGAAGGTGTACAGAGAAGAAGTTGAACTAAAGAGATTAAAATCTGCTAGTCTGAGTTTTACATTTGACAAATAATTTAACATAGTAAGAAATAAATTTTTCCACCAGCATTATGGCATCTGATCCATCTGTTAACCCTCTCTTTAAGTATGTAGCTCCTGTGGCAAAAAAGCCACATGCTGCCCATAAAGAACTATCTATTGGAGATTAATAGAAAGTAGAGTATCTGTAATGTGGGTATATGTTTGATTTTCTTTTTCATTAGACGAAAACTGGATGCCAGCTGGCACTTATTCATAATATCAGCCCCACATTATTCACAATTTCTTCTACAGAGTAGGGGGTTCCTGGGCATTGCCAGTGTCTAACAGAAAAGTTAAGAATGCAGAACCTAACCTCCTTAACACCTGCTCAATCTCTCATTCATTCTGAACATATTTCAAGGCATCTTTTCTAATTCACTCTGCCAAAAGCCTTCATCTCAGTAGAGAGAATTTCTTCACACTATTTGTATATCTAAGGGACTTTTAAGTTGGTTAACGGTTTGCTTTCTTTTTGATATGAATAACTGCAGGACTGACAGTTCTACAACCCCCAGGCATGTAATTTGTAGCTGAGATACGTACATTTGGAGAGGGAGAAAAGAAAGAGTAAGTACAACACATCTCAGACTAAAAACAAAAGGTGTTAAACTGAACCTTGGGAATATTTATAATAGAAACAAATCCGACAGAAACAAACCTTCAACAACTCCCTCCTTCATTTGCTAGGACACAGCCTGATAAAGCACAGAAATGCTACTGTAGCCCCTGAAGGCTTATTTTGACTAAATCTCAGGAATGCAACATATAAACACTCGACTCCCACATTACACTGTTACAACTTGCATTAGCAGTAACTGGACAAAAGCCACATTTTCACAGAAACATCTTACAGGGATAAATCTTATGTTTAGGTTTTTTTTCGGGGAGTTGGTGTTTTGTGTTTTGGTTTGGGTTTTTTTAAATTCCTCACATAAATCACACTCTCAAAATTCAAGAGGTGACTGATATACTACAAACAACAGCAAAATTACTTTCCTTTTCAAACTGTAGCAAAAGACCTTGTTTATCTATTTGATGTTTAGCTTAACACAGTGTATTTTTTATATTAGAAAGTCGCAGCCATGAATGGTAGCTCTGTTTCCATTCAAAACACCAGTACTATAGTTCCAGTTCTTTTTCTTATATATACTTTGGTTTTTTTAGAATTTCTCAATAGAGAAAAGAGAAAAAAGTATTATTTGACTCCCATGCTAGCAAATGTGTATTTCCTATTACAATTATTTGGATAAGGAAATTGTCCTGTAGTGCAAAGTTAACTCAGAATCTTACTGCACTATGTGCTGTGAGAAACAAAGACTATGGCATTTTAGTATTTCCATTAAAGACAATTTTTTAGTATTTCGGTTGAAAAGTAGCTCCCAAGGCATAAGAAAAGGCAAAAGTAACCCAATTGTCTCATTGTATTTTCTTTTGTTATCAGAACTGGCACCACGTAAAAGTGCTGGAGTTTCTTTCCTAATTGAAAAGCGATTTCATATAGACCCGCATCAAAGAACAGGGACAGTACACCCTTCGTCTAAGTTTATATTGCCCTCTTGTGACTTCCAGGTATAATTGCTACAGGAAACAAGTTGCCTTAACCCAAGCTGGCGAAAGCTCGTATTTAATTTGATTTTAGAAGGGAATTTCCGGGGTGGGGGTGGTGGCCAATTATTAGTTACTAATGAAGTTTGGTAGTGTGATGTTGACGCATAGCAAGACAAATTCTCAGAAGGGAAACAAAAGGACAGAAAAACTGGTGTATAAAAGGCAATTTTGAACATTTTTCACCTTGCCATGAAGAAAGAGTACAAATACCAGCATCTATAAAAGCCATGGTCAGATAACTTACGTTTTTCCAGGAGATTCTTTTAACCAGAACAGATCATCACTTGTGATTCCATACTCCAGTGCACCTGCGATCTGTGATCACACAGGTAAGATTTTCAATCAACAAGTCCTGGCAGCAAACAAAGGTAACAGCAACTTGGACTGATTGGATGAAGTATAGCCAGTAGGCCAAGGGGAATATATCTGAGGATGCACAGATATCCAGTCTTCATCTTTGGAAATTTTCAAAACCTGAGTGCAAAAAGCCCTAAGCAACACAATCTGACCTCATAAATCACTCAATAGCTGACCCCAACCTCCTTGAGCAGGAGGCTGAAGCAGATGACCTCTAGAGACCCCTTCCAATCTGAATTATCCTGCAGCTGTAAGCAAGATTATTATACTTAAATTGTTGCAAACTGTTTTCAGAAATGTTTTTCTGAAAAGCCTGTGCTTTATAAAAAAGACAATTTTTCACACAAGTTCAAAAATCTCTCATGAATCTTTATCCCCCAAATATTCATTATCATCTGCGACAAAACCAGTAAAGTCATTGGAGTTGTTATACGGCAAGTGTAACTTACATGTGTAGGATACTTTGGTCTTCCTCCAGTAGCAATGACAATATTTTCTGCAGTAACAATAGTCTATGAACAAACATACAAAATAAAAATCAAGCATTTGAAATAATTTCATCTGTCTTTATATTTTATGTATGTATAAAAGAGTGATAAATGAAAAGCTGGCACTACCACATGCTATTTATATAACATAAAAATCAAGCAATGCACTAAAAAAGGATGGAGATAAAATAAACTAACACATGCAGGCGCTTCCCTGCACATTCTGTGTCAGTTTTTGTTTAAGATCATCTTACAATTGTTCCTACACTGGGCAAGATTCTGGTAACTACTTGGAAGCAACAGTTGTGCACAAATGGCAGCTTTTTAAAATCAAATGTTGCTTAGGACAAAACATACAGAGATCACAGCAAGTGAACTCTGCCTCTAGGAGTTAAGCTACTTCAGAAGTGACATGTTTTTAGAAAATGCTAGGCATCTACCCCAAAACCTTTCTGCTCTCTCAAGCCAGTATCAACCAGTAACATTATACAATTTCCTTCAAAAAGGTGTTAAAATGCATATTCAGTTTCTTGTTAGATATGCAGAAATGGCCACCATTCTGTTATGTGACCCAGTTACTTGAAGCTGGGCATTCAGTATAATTGCCTCCCACATGCAGTTTTGTATTAGAAAGCTTACAATACAGCTGAAGGAGGAAAACATCTCAGAGTGATCTAATGCTCCAAGCCATTAGATGATGCTCCTATTCACATCTCTGTAAGCACCTATCAAAGCAGTATGACTCTGACCCAAAAAAATAATCTTTTGTCTCAGTATTTTCATCTGCAGCAAAAAAGTAATGGCATCTGACAGGTTAGAGGCTAAGGACTCAGTAGGCAACAGTCAAGCTCATGAACATCTTCTCTTGATGGAAAATGCACATCTTCCTCACCAAAATAATATTCAATACCTAAACCAACTTGCAGAAGTACAGTCTAGCTCCCCATTGGCGTGAAAACCAACACATGAAGACCTGAACTATTTGAAGTGAATGATACACGTTCACAGCACAGCAGCTCACCTCTTTCCCTGCTTTTGTTAAACCACGGATTGTATGTGGATCAGAAAAACTTCCTTTCATGTTGAAATATTTCACCTTCCTGTTTAGAAGAAAACAGCAACATAAATGCACACTTAATAATGAATATAAACGAAATACAGTCAGCTACTTTTTCCATACCTGAAGTGCTAAGAAGGACAGCAAAAAGGTAAGAAAAGTAAAAGGAAGCGAACATCTTATTTCATAGGATTCTTTGCAGCTCTGTCACATAATTCGTCACTTAATTCTTGCACAACAGTTAACCCCTCTACACAGCAGAGTACCTAACCTTATAATATGCTTTGGGATCAGGTTACTGACCTCTTCAAATGATACATTTTCCACAATCCATAGCATTACTATCCATAAAATTACTAATATAATGCACATTTCAGACATAGAGTAGTGACTCAGCAGGAGTCACAAGACTAGTACCTGTCAATATATTACTAAATTAAAAATTTCTCTTTTTGCTGAAAATCTGTCTGCACTGAAAGCAAGAATCCCAGCTGTTCTGGTATAGTGTTATCTGTGGGCTTGTATGACAAATTTTTGTGGACAAGCTTGAAATTACCTTGAAAAAGTCCTGACTGCTTCATATTAATGCAAAACCTCTTCAGATTCAAGAGAGCATTTTGTGATCACTAAACTGTTAGAAAGCTTCATGGTCACTTCCACCTACTATCCCCCAGAAAAAAAAACACTAGTTCTAATGAGAAAATCCAAAGGCAATTCAGCAATTCTACAAAGAGAAGAGCAGCTCCTTGACTGTGAGAAGAAAGACAAACTGTAAAGTTTTATTTACTTGTCTTGTAGTTGAACTCTGTGTCCCCAGTTCAAGGATTTCACATAATTCTGAACAGCTTGTGCCATCACAGACCTATCACAAAACAAGAAACTGAACATGAAGTCATGGTGTTACAAATTCAGATTATGTTACTCAAAGATACAAGCAATTGCTAGATACTAAAAAAGCTCCACAGTGCTTTTTGTTACAAAAAGTAAATTATCAAATTGAACTCAACATATCTGCCCTGATAAACCAGTAAATACAGACCTGTTTTAAACCAGAAGCAGTCTAAAAAGCTTCATGCAAAATTAATTTCCTAACTGTCCCTAAATAAATACCAACTGGGAAAAGTTATGCATTTGCAGCACATAGCAGTGGGTATGGGCAATAATCTTTACCAGGTATGATGAACAGGTTGGGCTATATTCCAGCCATAGTGTTGGGCATCTTTAAGGGCACTCCCTAAAAGGGCTGCTTGATGCATAAGCTTTTTAGGAATACAGCCAACATTCACACAAGTTCCACCAAGTCCCCATTTGGTTCCTTGGAAATAAAAAAAAGAAAGGAAAAGTAAATGCATCAGGTTAGTGTAATTTAATGTAGTTGGGTTACTTAGAGAATTAGGTTGTTCATGCAATTAGTTAAAAAGTTCTGAAACGACACAGTTTACTATCTCCTACAGATCAGTTTCTAACTCTGTTTATGTTTATTTAATAAAACACACCTCTATGTATTTTTCTTCTAAAATTCAAAGCATCTTGAGATGTTTTTCAGACCCTGAACATCCAGTTACTACACACTTGCTTATCGGCATTTGCAGATCTTATTTTACATATAGTACATGAACAGCCTCAACATGACAAAATTTGTAATTTTTAGAAATCATAAATGACACTGACAGAATATTCTCACATATTTAAGTCCAAAGTCTACTACAAGTGGTAATATCAAACATTGCTAACAACCTTTATGTGCAGGGGATGCAGGCAGAGCTGGAACATCACTGGAAGGAATGAGCAGTACAACAAGTTATGCTTAAGGACTTTTACTAAAAGCACATCAAACAGGCTGGGTCTGGCCACTTTGCTGCCTGGAGCAATGTGCTCACCTAGGCAATCATCTTATACACATTTCCAAATATTCTCCTCGTATTTCTCTTTCATACCTTGTGGTGAAGGTTCCACATAATCCAAAACAGCCACTTTCCTTCCAAACTGAGCAGCTTTAAACAAAAAACAAGACAAGGTATTTAGAGGAAGGAAAAACACACAAACCTAAATATTTTTAGTAGCACAGGTATAAAGATAAAGAGTATAGAAGATGACAGCTGGTGGGTTTTACTGTCCAACTCAAGATGCCAATTAGGAGTCCAGGCTGCCTATGTACTCAGCAGATTCTCCAGAAGGCACTTAAAAATCTAGACTAGAGCCTCCAGCTTTCACCAACCCTCAAAATGCAATCTGACCCCAAATGAGATGGTTAAGGAACTTGTGGGTTCTTGAGCGCATTACATTGAGTAACAAAGGGGCAAGGTTTTCTACAGCAGTTAAACAGCTCCTGGAAACAGTCTGAAGGGACTGTTGTTGTAATACAAAAATAAGAAACAGTATAGTTAAAAAATACAGCATCTACGGAGGCACTCAGAGTATTTTACAATATCAGTGAAATAAAAGCGTATTACACCTTCCCATGACAAAAGAAATACTTCTTTAAAGGTTAATAGGAAAGCCAAACAAGATCAACCCACCCAAGGGTGTGAATTCATTTGTAGATTAACTATGGAGCTGAGTTAATGATTAACATGCAGGGATTGAAGTATAATGTGTTTATTAAAAAGCTTAGCATTATCACTAACACTTCTCTTAGTCTCCATAAATACTACTTAAGCTAAAACTAAACTCTTCGTTATTTACACATACAAACCTTCTTTTGCACAAGCAAGGCCTCCAGATCCTCCACCAATTACCAGAAGGTCATACTCATTCTTTCCTGTGAAAAGGATGTGAAAAATTAAGGAAAAGGAACAGACAAGGAAGATGGTAAAAGGTAAATATCAAAGAGTACACTATTGTTTACAATTGATTATTGGTGATTTATGTTTTCTTTACTAGAGCACTGTATTTTTTCAGTGTCCCAAACTGTTCTCAAAAAAATCACTGAGCTCTGTAGTCTGGTTTTATGAATGAAATACAGAAATAAAGCAATCCAAAAGAAGTTGGGAAATAGATTGGATTTCTACACAATGTCCCAAGAAGCTCCTTCTGCATTAGACAGTTGCAACTGACATCCAGTACAGGTCTTGCCTCTACATTACAAGAAGTTCTACACAAAGATGTTTCATCAGGGTCACTTTATCAGACTAGCAAAGCCTCAGCTGCAGTGTAGGCCTCGCAGGAGTGTGGTGTGCGGGTCAGAGGGAAGCTGGAGCGCCTGGCACCTCAGCCTCCCCACAGAGCAGCCCACTCTCCCAGAGCTGCTCTGAAGCGGCAGGAGAAGCCGGCAGGTGAGCGGTAACTCATTTTTTTAGCAAGGGTACCAGGCCAACCCCTGCCTTCAGAGCTGTCAGCGGGTCGGGGGGACAGCTGAAGCCCGCAGCATCCAGTACCAGCTGTGCCACCACAGGGCTGGGGGACTTTTCTTGGCAGTTCAAGCGGACAACGGACTGGGAAGGCTGATGCTCCCCTACCGCTGGCGTTAAGACTGAGGGAAAGGTTTGGCTGACTTTGGGCTGCCCCACTACATCTCCAGAAAGCCCCGCTGCGGGGCGCAGGAGGCCTTGAGCCGCCTGCGGCCCAGGACTCCCTCAGCAATGCAGGGGTCGAGGGACGGGCTCCGAGACACACCGGGGCTAGCGAGGCTCCGAAAGCCATTACGGCTGGAGGCCCTTCGCCACCCTCCCCTCCTCGTCTGCTGAGGGAGAAGACTGCCGCCTCCAGGGAGGGAGGCGGCCTCCGGTCCCCTCAGTGGTGACTCAAGCAGAGAGTCTGCGGGCCGCTTCCCGCCGTCCGGGTGGTGGGAAGAGCTCGGGGGAACCCCTCTATGAGGCTTTCAGCGTAAGGAGGAGAGGACTCCCTGCGAGGAAAGACAGAGGCACGGCCTCTGCCCGCCCTGAGCCCAGCGGGCGCCCCGTACCTGAGAGGGCTCGCACTGTACGGCACAGCCGCCCTGACACTCTCAGGAAACGCTCCCCCCTCCGCCACAGCGTCGCCATGCTGTACGGCAAAGGGCGCCCGCGCCGAGCCAGGACCCCTGCGAGGTGCCCGAGCAGCGCCTGAGTGGAAGGCGGCGACACCGGGTCGGTGAGGGCGGCGGAGGGCGGGAGGGTGTGAGGGCAGCGCGCGGGTCGCGGTGCCGAGGAGCGGCAGCCGCTTCCCGCCCGGCGGGAGCGCTCCACCTGCGCCTGGGATGCGGCTTCTGGAGCCGCTGCAGAAGGCCTGCTCGGAGGCCGGCAGAGTCTCTGGCGTTGGACAGGCGCATTTGCGTTAAAACCAGACGTTTGGAAGGGAAGAAACCCTACATTTTGCTTGATTGGCTTCCTCCCGAGATGCTGCTGCAAAAAGGGTTCGGGGAGGGCGTTATGGGAAAGAAGAGGAAACCGGCAACTGCACAGAGCCTTTACCAACATTCAGGGCCTTGTTCGTTCCCCCTCTGGAACCACATATCCTACTGTGACACCACTCCTTCCTCAGGTGCAGTATGCAGGCTGAAAGTTAAAAACCTCTGAGAAGGTGGTTTGGATAAAGCCTCTCCCTTCCATGAGGTATTACAGACAACACATGATGTAGTTTTTATTCCTGTGGCTAAGATCTATTCATCGTTGAGAGCAGGCAGCAGGGACTCAGGTCTGAGGGGGCTTCCTCAAGCAAAATGGCGGAGCGGGCTGTTTTACACAGGTCAGTGAACCAGACCAGCACAATCAGCTCTAACATAGTGTTTAACTGCAGTGGTACAGATATCTGCAGTGGATGACTGTCAGAGCACTGCTGATGCTTCACAGCCTTCAGCAGTATCTCCTTTCCAGATGTTGATTAAACAAGGGCAGTGCTGAGTTATTAGTGCTTGTATGTATTGTGGCATCCAAATTGAAAGGCCTCAAAGTAGGCATTGGTCAGAACAATGCCACAGGGATCAAGGTCTTTCTCATTCAGATTTACTGGCTGTTGGCCTTTACTGAAGCGTGGTAGTGACCCAGCTTGCTGCTGTATGTAGACTTGTATGTGATAAATAGCCAAATTGGAGTTTGGGGCAAGGAATCTGCCACTTTTTCTTAGTGAGAGGGAACAGGCGGCAGAAAAACTTTTCAGGCAGTCCTGGTTCAGCTGGTTCCTAGCAAGGGCCTGGCTCACAAGGGGGCAGCATCCAACCATTTTGTTTCAGAAACCATCAATCACCTGGTCCATATCTGAGGAGAAATGGCAGGAAATTCGTATACTCCAAGTCTTGTAGAACTAACATCACCTCCAGTGTAGGTCTGATTATTTTGTTTTCATTAATGTTTGAAAATACATGAAACAAATTACTGTCACATTAGTAAATGGATTGATGACTTGTCCAGTGTCACTGCTGGTAAAAAAAAAAAGGCAAACCCCCTCTCTGTTGCCTCCAGCAGCACTAATCAATACATCACTAAAAATGCTCTTACCCACTGCAGCAGCAGTGGGCAGACATGACTAGAGCATACTGAGAGGCCTTTGAATTAAAGAAACCTCCAGCTTATTCAGATAGTAATCTTTCATGCTTTTCAGGTACATGTAGTCAAAGTTGTGTTAGCTATTAATTTTAGCCACTACTCTGAATCGAATCAGGCAGTGTTGAACATATGCTCTTCACACAGCATTTAGTTCAGACGTGTGGGATCAAGGGTAGAATTAAATCTCCCCAAACAAGAAATAAGTTTATGTAAAGAAATGTCCCTGCAGCATCACTGTATTTTGCTAATAAGAAAAGGCCTTAAATGTAGATAGAAAATGTTACCTTTAAACAGCACCTACAGTGGCAGTTTAGGAAAGAATTGATAAATTTGGAGTAATGCTTCTGAACTCTTTTAAGGATAGGAACTTGGCCAAGTATCCATTGCAACAACCACATTGTACGCTAACATTACTGATCATCTTTTCTCCAGTGCTTGAAGGCTGTGAACCACAGCCTATGCAGCAGTGTCAAGATTGTAGCTTCTTTTAGATGTCTGTGTGTTCCAAAACACATCAGCACACGCTCTCTCTTTTCTAATTTGAAAGTGAGACAGTTGCTTTCCCTTGGCATCCTTAAGTCATCTGGGAATTGGAACTGTCAATAGGTGCCTCTGTGCCACTGCCAGACCATGTGAAGCTGGGGTGTCACCACCCCTCTGGCTGTATCTCACAGCTAAGGATGAAGCACTGTGCAGTTCCACGGGCTAAGGCGTTCCCATCACAACTGCCATCTTCAGAGGAAAGTACAAAATCTGTGTAACATCACCCTGCTTGTTCTTGCACATTCTCACAAGCTTCATCACTGAGACTGATAGAGGCAGATATCAGCAACAAGGAATAGGTTTTGCCCATGGTGACAGTATCAAAAAAAGGAGTAGCCACTGATATTTGCAGCAGTCAGCACTGAGCAGGTATGTCTGTGCTGCACTTGATAAACCTTTCTCAGGGATCAGAGGAAGATTCTGGTTATCAGGTGTGTTTTCTAATATGTCTTTGGCTCAGCTCCTATAGCTTTCTACTCTCTTATTTTAATTCTTTTGTGGTTAGCATTAAGCTGATCAGAGTAATTAGTGATATATATTTATGTAAAAAAGTTGTATCTTAATTTCTTTTAAGAAAGCAAGCATTAAGTCCTTTAGTGGAAAATGCATTTTAGTATCAGGAGTCATTTACATGAAGCATTGCTTTTCTGCAGTGAAAGCATATTTTTTCAAAGCTTGGGATTAAAAAACCATCTTGCAAGACAGCTATCAGACCTAACATCATATTTCCACATTTTGTGGAATTTTGTCAGCTGTAGCTACTCATATTTAAAGTAATAAATTAAGTTAATACAGTAGATGTGGTTTGGTTTATTTCCAGGGGGAGATGTTTATTCAATGTACTTTAAACAGTGTGGTATTAAAGGCGCAAAGGAAACACCACTGTGTATGTATATAAATCCATTCAACAAAAATAGGGGGTTTGTAAGGCATGAATTGGTTCTGTTAACAGGCAGACTGTTTCTTTTTTAATTTAGTCTAAGGACAGCTTGGAATTCTGTACTTTTTTCCTTCATATGAAATACCTTTTGTTACATTTATCAATGGCTTACTCAAATTCTTCCTCATGAAGACAACCAGGACCAAATGCCTTTTCCACCTAACATTTTAGAAATTTTAACTTTTCAAACACATCTTCTTGTCCTTTTATTTTTCTGACATGGTTTGCTTTATGTATCATGTTCTCAGATTAGCAGCCTGGCAGGGTGGGCAAAAGAAGAGAGCTGTCAGGTAGATACCATCTTAGAAAGTCATCACTTCTTTTTTTAGTGGGTGGGGTGGGAAATGGTTTATATCAGAAGTTGCATTTTGTGGCATGACTTAATGACCAGTTTATATGACTGTCAATGAACTGTACTGAATTACTGATCGAACGAAGAGATCTCTATATGAGGTAGGACTTTTGGGATCCTTACCAGCTCTCTTGTGATTGATTTTACCCCTTTTTTTTCTTTTGCTCATGTTGTTCCTCCACTAGTGTATAGCATGGTATCTTTATAGTGTTAAGGAAGAAAGAGGATGGAGAGAAAAAGCAGGTGGAAGAAAGGCAGGTCAAATGGGGAATACAAAAGTGGAAACAATGATGTAGTTGCTGGCAACTGTGAGAACCATATCCCAGAGCTACAAAAACAGCAGAACAAATGATAGCAAGGGAGGGGCAGTCACCAGTCCTTAGACCTTTTTCAGAGTAAGGTAAAAACTTGTAATGATTCAAATTGCGAAATATATGGATTGCATTCCAATGTGGGGGTTATGCTGGCAAGTGAGGATCTTTACTTAAAGACACAGATCCTGGGTACATAGGAACATGTTTATCACTTTTATTTAAGGCTTCTTAACTGACTTGTGTAGCAAGAATTTCCCAATATTACATTTTATTGGGTATTCCGTTTCATTGGCACAAAGAAATCTGTGGCTGTTTACTTACAATCCAACTCCACTGTATTTTTCCGCATTTTTGATAACTGCTTTGAAGAGCTTTGCAAATCATCCTTTAGAAGAGTTCAATCAATCTGATAAAGGAAGATGGTGACTAATGTTGGTTTATGAGATCAAGGTGGTGAATAGATTTCCATATGAAGTCTACGGAGTTTAGAACATTTTGTTAGGATGGGACAAATATCATATGCCAGTAACTAATAAATTTTAATGTAAGGTCTATAAATGTATCTAAACCAACTATACTGAGTAACCTAAGAGAAGTTACACACATGACAGAATTACATGAGGTAATAATTTAAATTCCATTTTAAAATGTAATTCTAAAGAAACTCAGCCATTCTAATACAAGCTAGGTGCCCAGAAGGACATCTTGTTACAAATGATACATCCTTCAGCTAACAGTGTTTCCTGTGCTGGAAACATTTGTGCACAGGTTCATGAACCAACAGCAATGGTTTAACATTTCAGCTTTGTTGCTATTCCCCCCTTGGTTTGCTTTTTTTTTTTTATTGTCAGAAATTTGTCTGAGAGTAGGACTTGTTGTTATTCAGAATTTAATCTATGCTATTTTATTCCTTCCTTCCTTCCTTCCTTAACGCAGAATCTTCTGTTCATAGTTTTTTCTAAACAACTAATTGATTGTAAGTGAGGGGAAAAAAATGCAGAAACAGATGAAACTTCAAGTAACACAAGTTCAAATTTTAACTTCATTCAAATGCTTCAACATATGTTACCAAAAAAGTGAGGGGAGAAAAGACAGAAATATGGTAGGTTTAACTGAGCTGCAGAGTTTTCATAAGGAGTTATGAAGTCTTTGAAAGCAGGAAGGGGTGGTTTTTTTCAGCCTGCATGATAAGTTTAAGATGCACAATAAATACAAACCAGTCTAATTACTTGTATTATTTGTTAAAATTCAGAGTACAGTTTTGCTGGCCATCTTCCTTCTCTTTCAGCTATTTCCTATTTTAGATATCTCCAGGCAGTTTCCTGATTCATACATGAGCGATGCTTCCTTTCTCAAAATTCCTCTTTTACATGTTCTCAGGAAGAGAAACTAATTTGACTGTGGAAAACAGCAAATTCACATAAAAGAAAATCCCTCCTGCTATTCTGAAAATGCAAGCTCAAAAGAATTTTCTTCCACTCACTGTTTCACATGATCTGTGGGGTTTATGATAATGTGCTAGCTCTCCTGTCTCCCTTTGTTCAGCCTTTTAAAAACCAGTCTTTGGCAAGGATTTTTAGAAGAAGGGAATGCCATTTGTTGTTATGCCAGGCATGGATTTACTGGGAAGGCTCTAGCTCCGTGCTATGCACAGCAAGTGGGGATAGCACTGCCACATTGCATCACGTGATGGCAGCTGTGTAGCCTCCATTTGAGACTGAGAGCTCTGTACATTAGCAACGTCTACTCAAGTTTGTACAAACAGATCTGAGCTGAACTCTGTCAACTGTCAGAGCTATTCAGTGTGAACTAGCCAGTTATTCTGACCTGCTGTCATTTGTGTGATGTCGCTCCCAAGCTAAGTTTTCCTGGGTCTACATCTTTCCACAAATGTGCCCTGTGAATGCAGGATCCTGATATTCTGCAGCACCAAATCCATCTTTTAAGATCTTATCCCCAAATAAAAACTGTAGTTTTACAATGTAAAAAAATATAAAAAAGTGATACATTTATAGCTCTCCACAGTTTTCTAACCTGGATGTATTATTATCAGGGTAAAGTTTTACTATCTAGAAAAGGATAAGTCATGTGAACATGGTATAAATTTATACATCTGGAGCTTGTAGCATTGTTAGTAGAACTTACAAAAATCCATGCATATATAGGCACTGCCTTGGGCAAAAAGGTGATTTAACTAAAGGCATAAGCCAATGTTTAACATCCTACCAAAGAAACTTATCTTGGAGAAAAAAAAAATCCCATAATAATGTATTACAAGTGTTCAACTTTCTATTAACTTGGAAGCAACTTACGGACATTATCTCACAGTTTGGGTGCTTTAACTAACTGAGCTTCCGCCTTTATCTAATTTGCAGTTGTTGCCATTCACCATTTTTACTTAGCTAATTAAATATCTAGAACAGAAAGAGTTACTTTGCAGGCATAGCCTTTATCATCTAAGTAAACAGTTGTGGGCCTAGAGAAGCAAGTTTGCTCCTCCCATGCTTTTAGCCTGAACAATATGATTCAGCTCAAGTTTCAAAGTCTTTTAAAAGCATTGTCAGAGGACACTGCTCAATCTGGTAAGTCTTGGTACAAATTTCTGCTCCTAAGTGTAAGCTGGGCTGATACCACCCACCAGTTCACAACTAGCTATAGTTAACTGCTAGGATGACTCCAAAGAACAGCTTACAGAACCAGGTCAGTGCATAGAATAAGTCTGGCTGTTTTAAGCTCTTTCCTCCACAAAGCAGCAGTAAAAGAAATTCTTAGTTAATGTTAACTGTGGGTGGCATCAGGGATCATGCAGACATAATCTGTCATACTTTCAGAACCAGCTTTTGACCAGGTAGGAAACTACTGTCAGTGAAGCTGGAGTGCAGTGTTGCTTAGTTCATTCTTTGTTCTTCTTGATGTCTAGGTTACAAGAAAATTATTTGTTGAACTAAATCTCTGTTATACATGGGAGGGGTACTTCCAAGTTATTCTGTATTAAGTACTGTGCTATAATGCAGGGTCTTAGTTATGTTTTGTTAACTTACTAAAACCACTTTGATCTTCACTGCCTCATTTTCCCACAATTCTTTATTCAGTTCATCCACTTAAAGGGCTTCAGGTTGTTTCTCATTCTTTCGAGGACTTCCCCATCATGTGACAAAGCCTGTTTTCAGATCTTCAGTCCTGTTTCTGCCACATGTAATGCAAACTCTTAAAATCTTTTAAAAGTTTCTAGGCTAGAGCTTTTCAAACACTTGCTAACTACGTTTGAGTTTTGTAGCGAGATTACAGCAGAGAACTTCCACCACGTTGTGTTTGGTTTTTTGTTTTTTTCTTAATATTATCTTTTATGGTGCAATTTAATTGCAGCTTGATTATATTGTTTCTGCCTCAAAGGAAAAATATAGACAGTCAAACCAAGGACAAGGGTTATTAGAATAACCCTTTTATCTTAGGGCTGTTTGTAGCAGAATATTTTTCCACCTAGAAGCTCCACAAATTCAAATGTACTATTTATAATGTATTGATTGCATTTCCTTCTGTAGTTGCTGTTAAGCAATTTGCTATACATACTTCTCCTCCCTCCAGCAGCACTCTATATTTAACCCACATGCCTAGGTCTTGTTTCTACAAATTCTGCACTGGCTGAGGCATGCCACATCTGAGATGAAAAAAGAAATGAATCCCTTGGGCCAAATTCATTCGTGGAGTTGCTTGATTGAACACAATGCATTTACTCTGAGTGCAGATTTGGCTCATACCTGACTTTGTCAGCATTCACTGTGCTGTAACTAAGTAACAAGAACACTGTCATTAGGGGACAGATGAACAGCTTTCTCTATGGTTATTAGAGCACTGAGCACCTTTAAGGAGCGCAGAAACCAGTGAAAGGAGGAGTTGGAGAAAAGGACACCGCTCCTTTTAGAGTCTATGTAACAGGACTGATAAGCTATTCCTGTGATGTGATCGAACGTGACTGAATACTGCAGGCTCTTGGACTCTTATTCTATAAAATCCACAGCAGAGCAGCACAGGAAAAGATCGGAGGGAACAGCTTCTGCTGTACCCAGAAAGGTACCTATTTATATTTTCTTACTTCTCAGGCTTGACACAATTTGCTATTGTAGATACTGTCACTGTTTTAAACAGTGGCGAGTATGAAGGGAGCGGTGTTTTCCACATTTTGACTGGTACTCATTGTCAGGAAGGCAGTCCGTGGGCAGCAACAGCTTTCACAGAGAAAAAGTAGGACTTATTTGTGTGTAATGCATTTAAACTGTATTGTAACAGTGGAAAGAAATGAGATAACCCCAGCTAAATTGAAAATATAATTTATGGCTATAAGTATGCTGGAATTTGGTGCTCATTTGTATTCAAGAAAAAGCTGGATACGAGTTATATTTGACTGAATAGCTGCTTTTATAAATGTGTTGCTGCAGCTGTATTTTATGGGAGTTTTCATTCTCAAGAGGGAGTTTGCTACAGCAAAATGTCTGTGAAGAGCAGACAAAAAGCTTGTACTTTTGCTTGCTAGCAGAGTTGTTGTTCATGAAGTAGTTTTCTGATGTCCTTTATGGACATTCTTTACCTTCTGTCCTTTATAAAACCCCTCATACTTACCAATACCGTCGAGCGCATGTCATACCGATGATCTACATAAACAACCTTTACTTCATAGCTGCACTTACCCTTACTTTTTTTCTGCTTACTCAGCTGTGGGCTCATCTCACAAAGCCACCACATTCAGGCTATCATGCATTTGCACAACATTGCAGTATTTAAATGCAAAAGAAAATTTTGCCAACATACAGCTTTAGTTTGCATCCATGGAGGAAGAGTTTAACCATATTAACCCTGCAAACAATTTACTTGTTACTCGAGTTTATCAATGTTTTTTAGCAGCTGGTATCAGGTTTTCTCTGCCAGTCTCATGCTGTTGTCTTTCAGCAATCCTTCAGGATCATTTGAATTATAACTGACTTGGAATTTTCTGAAAAAACATAATTTTGGCAGCAGTTGTTGAAACCAGATCTTAACATGTGAGGCATTCCATACCAGTTTTGCTTGAACTCTCTTAGAAGAGATTTCTCAGAAAGCAGTTTCTAAGTAAAATAAGAGACATTCTATTGCCATGTCAGCTAGTTTTCTGGGGAGGGCATTTTCTCAGGATTTGAGGCCAAGGTTTCATGCCCTGAGCTTGTCTCAGTCATGCTGCCTCTTCCCACGCTGTGCTTTGGTTACCTGCTGTGCTGTGGTGATCCCACCTTGCCTGGCCTGTTAGAGCTGTTCATTTCCATAGAGATAAGCCATTATTTCAGCAGCAATTTCCTTCCTACTCTTTCAGGTCCTTCAGCGAGTGTTTCACCAGGTTTCAGTTGTGCACTCCCCTTGGCCTGAAGAGCAGCTTGTGGAGAGCAGAAAGCTGTGCTGGAGAGAGGCAGATTTACGCTAGATTAGCTGGTAGCCTTGGAAGCAGGGCAGGAGCACGCAGTGGGGATTTGGGACATTGAGGTTTCAGCACTTGATCTTTGTGGTATAAAGAGAGAATGTGAAATAAGTCTATTGCAGTTGATTACGCTGAGAATAACTAGTCATTTTGGTCTTTCCTCTGCCAGCCCTTTCTCCCATATCTCCACAGCTGGGGCAAAATCAATCAGTAGGAGGTAGTTTTACACCATGGGGCACATTAAAGTCTTAGCTAAGAAAAATTTACAGACCAGCTCATAGTGTGCTGCCAGAGCAGAGCACTTTCTGCTTTTAGCAGTCCACTCCTTCCCAGGTGGGGTTTGTACAGTTCAGCTGAGATATGACAACCACTGGCCTGAAACACTAGTACAAATAACACAAATGCATCTAATGTTCTGGAGTGGGAATAACAACTACCAGGAGCAAATGCTTCCAAGGAGTACCTGAAAAGGTCTTATTCCTGAAAAGCTGTCTTTGCTCAAAGCCTGGTGAAGTGCATTTCTTATCCTTGAAGAATTCTCTCACCCCAAACTGTGACTTTAAATCATGCAGTGTGATTAGGCCAGACTGGATCAGAAAGTTACAGATCCACACAGACCTGCTTGTTGGATGGAGATGAGGCCTCTCTTCGTGGCCAGTTTATTCTAAACCCTGCACTTCTTTATGGGGCACATAGCCATTATATAAACCTTTTCCTCTGGGTGATAGCACTGAAGACCACTTAGACAATGGCTACTGTGAAGGAGTTTTAAGTGGGTAGCAATTATCTGACTTGAAATGAAGAGAATGGATATAAACACCCTTATGAAGCTTAGCTGATGAGCTCCCAAGTAGGCAGTAGATACTCTTCTGTTCTTTTCCTTTCATTCAGAAAGAAGAAACCTGTATTTTTTTCCTTTCAACATGAGAAGAGGAAAAAGGACAAGATAAAAGGCCTAAGGGGGAAAAAATAATGATCAGAACTTTGCATTTATAGAAGTCAGAATTTTTGTAGTCATGGTAGTGAAGCTAAATGATAGTAATCTGAAAAAAAACTAGGCAAATGGAAATTTAGATTTCATACAAGAAATAGTGAAAAATTATATAAAGTCTGTTCAGCTTGTTTTTATGATGTCAGTGGAAAATCTGAATGTCAAATTCCCAGACTAAGTTTCCATTGAAATACAAGCTGTTCACATTTGGCAATATGCTGATTATTCTTCACAGTGTTGCACTCATTTGAAAATACATAAACAATAATGAAAGAATAGGAGGTAAAAAGATTTTTTTTTTTGACCTTTGAAAGTACTAAATTACAAAGCTGTTGAATTGTATTGCCTACAGCAACAGGATACAATGTGTTTAGCAGAAGTTAGTTCAACTTTCTGTCCAAAATACTCTGCCTTTTTTGCTCTGGGAAAAGATCAAGAAAAGCAAAATGCCACAAAACAGATATTGTCTCACTCAAGACAGCACAGGACAGAGTCAGGGACTCCAGTCCCAGTTAGGGCACGGTACAGATCTCCTAGTGCAGAGCAACAAACATTGTTAAAATATACATAGAAATGTGCTGACTCTTCTGCACTGTTTTGCACTGCTTCTTAAAGAGCTAACATGTCCTTAGTTACATGCAAATCCTCTGCATGCTTTAGTGTATGAGATATTTAAAGGCATAATTTCAGCAGAAGCTTTTAAAAAGTTTGAACTTAAACCCTATATCCACAGCAGGCATTTTTCTGACAAAGCATAATTCAGCTTTGCAACACCTTGAAAGTTGTAGAAGTAGTGCTAAATTAAACTTACTGTTCTGGCAACAAAGACATAGGTAAGACAGCTCACCCAAGATCAAATTAGAAAAACATTGCCAAGATGAGACTCAACCCTAAGCCCCCTTACTCATTATCACAAAGTTTACTCTCATTCCAGTCCTGGGGAATAGCAGAATTATGTACATGCTGGTTTTGTAGAAGAGGGTGTTTTTTGTGGTTATGTTTAGGACTTCATTTTTAGCACAAAGCAAAACAGTATCAGTTCCAAGCTGAAACTGCAATGAGAGTTTCTGTAATTAGGCTTATAAGGATTCAGATTGATTGAAAAAATATTCTATCCAACAGTTTCCAACATCCCAAGTATTTTAATACCTGTCATTTTTGCATCCATAAGGAAATAAAGCCTTGTTAATTACTCGTAATGAACTAAGCTTCAGAATAGTTAAATATTCAAATTTAATACTTTTTTAATCCACTAAGTGTGAAACTCACTAAGTCATATGTCTTTATTAAAACTCAGAGCATTTAAAGGTGTTTACTTTCAACGTGTCTGTTTTTCTTCTCTGTAAATATCAGCTTTTAGCAGAAGGAAGTTGTTTTGGAATCTGAGAGAGAAACAGTGGCAGTCAGTACTTTAGACCAAATCTCCATACACTTTCCTTTGACAATGTTGCAAAAACTTCATACAGTTTTTATGAAGCACTGAGAAAAATCTCCACTTGAATTCATCTGGTGACTTGGAGTTACATTAAACATTGATGTTACCAATTGTTATAATCCTTATTTTTTCACTTCAGAGCATTCTAAGACCAGTGATTTTTTAACAGTACTTTGAAAAAAATTACCAGAAGGACTGATAAATAACATTAGTGAAAGACCCTTATTGTAACCTGTGGTGAAATGGCTGGAGTCACCTATACACGAATAAAGAACAGGATGCCTTGTTCTGTGCTCCATCACATGGGCATTTTTATGTTTTCAGAAAAACTAGAGCTCCTATAATAGTAAGGGGGTAGTGAATCCCCTAACTTACACAACTACTGGCATAATAATAGATGCCCAGGACTGAGCCAGTCTCTTGAGGTTTTGTTTATGGCCATTGGAATGACTTAGGTATTTAATTTTTAAGGGCAGATAAATTGGGACAGCAGATACCCACAATTCCTGTTTGCTGCTTTCTTTGAAAGTGTCATTTTAAATCTCTGTAAACTGAAGCAGAGGTACTCCCATTCAAGTTTGGTTATGGTTTGCAACAGGGGAAGACTGCTGAACTGCATTGTGAAGTCATGATTTGGTCTTATGAAACCTGCCAAAATGAGTAAGATTAGATGCATAAGATGATAACCCAGTGCTTTAGAAAGACTCGTCAGTACTTTGACAGGTTTGGGCATGAAATTTTAATATGTTTTCTTTTAAACTCTGTCTTCTCAAAACCAGATTTAGTGATAGATGTTATTCATTCCATTTCATAATGTAATCCCTCCAGTTTTCTCTTTATTCCCTTGCTGAATTTTTCATTTTGCCTACTATTTTCCACTTCAAATTTTAGTTTTCAAAGAGAAGGCTCACTTTATCATGGCGTTTCTAACGCACAGAAGATGTTGCAGTGCTAAGCTGGGTATTTGGAACCTCAGTACAAGCACTAAATAATAAGTGCAACTGCCTTGTAATTAGTGGGTATGGGAAACTTGACTATGTGCAAGTTCAGTTTTATTGCATATTTAATGAATCTCATGAATCCATATTAAAGCTAAAATCACAGTCGCATTTTCTAAAGCTGTCATAACATGACTGTCTCTTAGGTAGTGGTAGTTTGAAATTGGTTGAATTACACACTTAATTCTCATATCAAATATTTTTCAGCTGAGAACATGAAAGCAATTACCTATTTTGGTACAGATTTCTTTTCCCTTTGCGTACATGGCCATCACTGATGCATCTTGCCCTTGGCAGGCTGCTTTTACAGTCTCCTGCTATCACAAAATTTATTCTCACATCTAGAGAAGACAGAAATTAAGAGGGACAAACTCTGAAAAAGAAACAGTGTTTAAAAGAAAAAAGAAGGAAAAGAAAAGAAACCCAAGGTATTTCTGGTTTGCTCCTTTTTAAAGTTACCTACTCTGGAAACTGGTTTTCAGGATAGTTATCTCCTAAAGGAGCTCTGCTATGAACAACCCATAATGACAGTTTATGAAGGCACTGAAGTGTTACACAGCATTAATAAGCATAACCCCTCTGCCCCAACAGTTGAAAAACATTCCTTGATACAGCAAAACCAAGTGAACTTGTCTAGGAATGGAAAAAAGCAGCATGTGCGATATAGGTTGCTGCTATCTGTGAGCAACCTCTAAGGATCTGTGGAGGCAGGTGGACTCTGCTGTTACATGAGGCAGCATTCATGTAGGACTCAGAAGTGCAAAGATCTAACTGAGGCACTGTAAGAAATGGATCCCTCTGAGCACTTAATCATAGGAATGGCCAAGCTGAATTGCTTCCTTGATTAAGTTTTAGATCTAAGACTATCCCCTTATCACATATGTTTGAGCTTTCACTTACAGCTTTTTTTGTCTTGTTAACAAATATGTTACACAAAACATGTAAACAAACCAGTGTTTGCAGCCACTCAGCAGTCTAGATCAGAAGAGAAATGCAGGTCAGTGTTTTGCCTTCAAAGGGGATTCTTGGGTGAACTTGAAGTGATAAGATTTCAAAGGTGAATATGCAAAATTTGTTTCCAGGTGGCTCAGCAGAACTATCAGTTGTTGCCCTTCCGGAGAAGCTAAAGGGCTGCCCATGGTTTTGCATAAGGAATGGCTAGAAGAAACAGGCGGTTTTGGCTTTCTGTGTGGTTCAGAAGCATATCCCAATTTACACCTTTTTGTTAAGCTAGTTGCATCTTAATATCAGGATGTCACACTACACCTGCCAGGTTGCAGCAGCCTAAATACAATCTATGCATTTGAAAAGTTAGGGTATGTACATCTCAAACAAGGAGTCTTTCTCTGCACAAAGTGCAACTCTTTCAAAACAAAAAAAATCTTTAAAAGGATCCTGCTGTCCAAGAAAGGATAAGGGTGAAGTATTTGTTCAAGATTAGCAAACTTGATTGCTTTGCTCTGCTCTGGCTAACAGAGACATGTTAAGAAATAGCATTTCACAGGCTGCAGATGAGGAAGATACTGTCCTTTAATATGTGGGCTTCTGAGCATGTGATGTCTTGTAATTTTGGTATATAAAGCCTGTAGTAGTGTGAGAAAAATAAGGCAATGGAAATCTGGTTTGCTGACATACCTTCCATGACTGGGTAACAGTGTGAAAATGGAGAGGTAGGATTTTACTGTTAAGCAGCTTCTTTTTGTTAAGGTATAAAAATAAGTCTTCCCAATCTGTTCCCTGTCTGTAAAAGAAATCTCAGCATTCCTGAGTGGGCCTGAGATAGCCTACAGATGCTCTCTCTCCCTGTTTCGAGAAATCTCAGCAAATGGTCTCATATCTACACTAAGCAATAGGAGAAAGCTGTTCTTCAAAAAATACACCTGTAGATATCATGCATTCTAGCTCTCCAGCAGATCTTTGAAGGCAGCCCCAAACACACCAGCAGAATCTCACAGTGTCAAAGCAATAGCCTGTGGCAAGAGGGTGCCAACATATCCTTTGTAACCAGAGGATTATGTCTGGCAGCAGTGTGAAATAATTCTGAACACCAACAGTCTTCAGTTCCATAGGGACCTGAATACAGTTGAACTGCCACCAAGTGAGTCACTGGTAAGCAGAGCTCATGCGGTTTCCCTTGTGCAGAGGCAGGAAGGTTAGATACCTGCTGGCATCAGTAAACAGCTTCTGGGCTCCACCCATTCACCACAGTCCAGAATAATTATCTCTCAACTATGTCAGTAATCCAAATCCATCAACAATGACCATACAATCAACTAAGGCCCAACCCAAGTTCTTGGTGGACAGATAATGTCAAACATCTTCACATAGAACTAGAAAGAGCACAGGTCCCACCTGAAAGGTGTAGGACAATTAGGCCTGATCAGTAGGGCTACTAGTACATAGAAGGAAAGAAGCAAAATTGACATCCAGGCCTTGATGATCCTGTTGAGGCAGAGAAGCAGATTCTTATTAGCTAGAAAATAAAGTTAATGAAGTCTGAGAAGCAGGATTTTTCTGTGCTAATGATGCTGACAAGCCCTGAAAAGAAATGTCTCAGGTCAGGCTTTGCAAGAAAAGCATTTAAGGTAAGCATTAACGGTGATTACTACTTAAAAGCAAAATAAATAGACTTTTGACTGCTCCAAACAAATCGTACTTGCTGTTCAACTAAGATAAGTGGATGGGTGAACAAACACCACTGTGAGCATATCTCCATGGAAACTCAGTTATCTTCTAAACTCAAAGTCTGTTCTGCATGATGATTAAAAATTCAAAGCAGTGGGATAGATTTTTCCCATGTGTAATGTGTGTGTGCCAACTCCTACTGCAGAATGGAGGTCTGACAACACATAACGTTTACAATTTTCTTGGGACAATTTTGGGAAAAAAATAGAAACAGGAACAGGTAGGAAGAGACACGGGGGAATATTTGGCTAATGATATAGCCCCTTTACCTCTGGTTTTGGGGAAGTTAGGCCAAAATTTTGAGGATGTTGTAGCTCCTATTAGAGGACTGGTTTTGCTGAAGGTTGGTGGAGTGCAATACAAGTGCAGGCATTCACCATTTTTAGCAAGCTGGAAGAGAAAGAGACTTCATAGAAAGGATCAGAGACTAGAAAGAGTTGTGTCATGTTCTGTAACAGTTTTTTTTGAAGTGCAGCTTAATCCAGCCTGCTGAGGTTAAGAAATGGGTTCTGAATCCTTTAGACTTGTGGTCAAATGCTTAATTAGACTTAAAGAACAAATGAACTCGGCAGTCATTCATCCTAATACTAACTGCAGCACATTCCAAATTGTGCTGTCCTCCCAGCATGCAACTGTCAGCTCTGCTTGTGGGAAGCAGAGAGGGAAAAGTGGAGGTGTTATAAGCTGCATCATCAGAAATGAGGTGTGTTTTGAGTTGTACAAGAGGAACTTCACACACAGTCCTCTCAATCAAAACTCTAAGTTTGGCACCCTGTCAAAGGCTAAATCAATTGCTTAATATTAAGAACTCTTTCTTTATAAGATCCTTTGTGCTGTGACTCCTGCAAGGAGGTAAATGCACCTCCCTGTGTACTAACTTATCTGAAATCCATCAGAGCATTAAATGGCTTTGATGGGATTTACTGCTTGATCTGTACAGGGTGACATGCATCTCATCTGCTGAGCTTTATGTTCAGAGGCCCTAAACTCAAAAAGACACACTGCCCATGCTGCACGCACACAGGCACCTGCAGCTATTACACTGAATTTCAGAGTGAGAATGGGCACAATCCCATCAGATGATTTTAGCTGGCCGATCAGAGAAGTATAACATGTCCTTTTGTACATCTCTTCAATTTCATGAGTGTGAGCTCTTCTCTGATTCAAGGATTCAGTTTATATTTTTATAACCAGTAAGAAAACATCCCTACTTTATAAAAGGAAATGCACCTTTGGTTCTTCGATTCACAGCTTGTGTCAAAGGTTTTATAAGCAGGAAAAAGGCTTCTATTTTCTGTAAAACATTCCACCTGTGTCCCTCTGCTGCAGGCTCTGAAAGGAAGGGGCAAGTAGAGTCCTACTGAAGCATCAAGCTCAGCTTCTCTGCAGAGCATGCAAGAAGGGCAGGTGGTGGCATAGAGCTCTGCATGCAGGATAGTAACTCACAACCTGCAGACTGGCTTGAAACAGAATGTTACTTGACAGTGGCCAGTTTCTGCTGATAATTGTGCTCAAAATTAAAGGGTGAGATGTTCCATATATTCTCACCAAGGCCAGCTTAGAAGTTTCCCAGTGCTCAAAAATACAGGAAAGAGGGATCACATGCAGGCTCTGATTTAAGGTTTTAAATCCTTTGAAAAAAGGGAACAGATTTGATGCTGGGAGGCTCCTTGCACAGTGGCATGCATGAAGCCAGGGCTGAGCAGCTGTGTGGGGGAAGGGACCAGAGCATTAAATAAAGCTACTTGTTGACTGCCTGTAAAATTGGCTTCTAAAGGGAGTGCCACAGAGCACCATCCATTACCAAGTGACAGAGAGCAATTTTCAACTACTCTAGAAAACACCATAATTAAACTCTGTGTGTTGCTGTTCAAATATGGTTGGTTGTGGGTTATTCAACTAAGTATTTACAAAAAAGATAGCTCTCTCCCGTGCCACCTTAACCCTGGGCTGTTTTTCTTTTTCCTTCCAGATGCTGGAGAGCTCTTCAGTCCTTTTGTTCATTGTCTTCCTCCTGCTTTTCATTTTGCTGCTCTTTGTGGTAGTCATCAGGAGAAGTGCCACTGCTGCCCTTCTGTGGAATGAAATAATCCGGGAGAAAATAACCAATTTAATCATGAATCAGAGCAAGGAACAGCGGATTTTAAATTTTGTGCTGCAGAATGCAGTCCGAGGAGATCCCTGTAGCGTGCTGGATGCTATAGATAAGTACTGCTCCCAGAAAGAGTGGGCCATGAACGTGGGCAGCGAGAAAGGTAATTGCAGCAGGGATCAGCGCTTGAACAATCCTTCAAGACTAGCACATTATAGGACATGTTATTGTGTTCACATGGTAACTTCTATCTGCTGAGAAAACAAAAAACCAAACCCAAAACCCAACCTTACCCCCCCCCTCAAAACCCCACGACAGCCTTGTGGGTAATCCAGTGTGTAATCCAGGAAGTCACAGGACCCAGTCTGGGTTTGCGTGTTGTGTACATTGCAGTTGTGTAAGCAGAGAGTAACAATTTATGAGGAAAATCTAGGTTGGGTTATACCTCAGTTCTTACACAAGGTACCCTTAAGGCATAATTCATTATGTGAAATACTTTCAGATCCTTAACTGAAAGATAGTAGATGGGGGGGATGGGAGCGTGGAGTATTTTAAACTATGTTGTGTATGCAAGCATAAGTTATAAATCAGCATTGAAGGGAAAAATCCTGCCCGTGTAATACACAGAAGCAGTGCTCAGATATTGCTGCTGCTGCTGCTTAGCAAGTAAATCATCTTGTTCTTGCCTCCTAGAGGAAAATACATGAACAAAGCATTTTTTTTTTAATTAGCTGCAGGAAAGTGACAATCTTTTTAAAAAAACTATAATGGCAAAATGTGAACATGTTGTGAATTAGACACAAAAGTACCTCTTGCTGGGGAGTTGCAGGGGAGAGTTGCTTAGCCTGGGATTAACATAGCTAAGGAAACACAACAGTAAGCATTGTAACAGCTTCTCTGTCATGGGTACAGTTTTTGAAGCTCTGCATACCAGGCTGGGTGCCGAGGGCAACACAACAGTGGGTGGTGGCTGAGTGGAAATTCTTAAAGCTCTAAACTGTGATCAACTGGGCTTATATTCTTAAAGATTTCACTCCAGTTTTGCTCTGACAAGATGACCTTTCCTCCGATCACAGCCATCAACATCAATGCATCTTTAGTTCCAAAGATTTTGGGAGTGACCACTTGATGCCAAGAAGCAAGCATCATCATTGTACTATTCATAAACAAATGATGTCCAGGAAAATACCAGATAATGAAATTTGTATGAACACTGAAAAATTCCATGGCTCACTGTAAGATCCCTTCAAATACTTTTTCAGATCAGTTATCTAGTTTCCAGCCACACAAGTCAGAGTTTTCTCACAAGTAAGTTCTTTTCTTCAGAAGGACTGAATATAGCACAGGGTCTTACCACTTATTTTGGTAACATTTTGTTGTTACTGACTGATGGTTTCCATCCCTCAAATTCATCCAGTGAATCCAAGTGTTTTGCAACTTTATAACTACATTTTTCTTTTCTCTTTAAAAACAAGCATCTAGGGTTAGAAACTTTGTATTATGCAAAGATAGGATACGAAACTTTGTATACTGCATGTAACATTTGCAACAAATATGAGCACTCAAAATTCAGGATTTACATATTCCACAAACATGGCTAGTTTCTGCAATAAATTCTTAGACAAACCCACTGCATTTTTCCCTTGTAACACTATAAATGTTTTAGTTAATTCAGGCACTTCCTCACTCAAAAATGTTTATATTGTGAAACTAAGCAGTTGAAAGTTTGAATTTCAAAACTTAGAATTTTCATGATCAACTTGATCACAGATAGGTCAGTTTGCAAAGGATATAGCATATAATTTGACATCAACCCTTAATTTTTGAATGTGTTTTTAGCAACTGAGTATACTTTGTAAGTTTCTTGTCCCTAACTTGCTCTTCTGTATGTGATCAAAATTGATTTTGTCAGAAGTTAACATATTTCCATTTTATGCAGGTGTAATTCTAGACAAGACAGTGGAAGAGGTCAGTCCATCGGTTGCACTGGAGCTGGGAACATACTGTGGCTACTCAGGAGTTAGGATTGCTCGGCTGCTGAAGGCAGGAGCTCGTCTTCTCACTGTGGAGGTCAACCCAGAATTTGCTGCTATAGCTAAACAGATGTTTGAGTTTGCTGGAGTACAAGATAAGGTGAATACCATTTGTCTCCAACTGGTATGAGAAAGCAATACATGGAGATTGGGACTTTATCCATAGAAAAAACATGAATAGGTTTACATTTGGTTTTTACTTGTCAAGCAAGTATAACACCCTAAGTGTTTAGGAACATGCAGAGTTCAATCATCAGGCTTGATCATAGGGAAAAGCTACCAGTGTCCACGAAAAGGGCCAAGGTCCTCTGTGTTTTTGTATATACAGCACAAGCAAACTAAATTTGATAGCATTAGTCAGAGGCCCAAGTATGATGCAGACCCAGCTGAGAGTTGGGATAGTTTGAAGTCAAGGGTGTGGGGGTGTGTGTGACCAAAATAATCACGGCTGTTCTCCAAAATTCTTTGCTATGTGAGACAGCTCACAAAAAAGAGCTGCATTACATGCAATGGACTTCAGATGAGATGTACTTACCCAAATCTAGTTGGTCACTATATATATATATGCATATATAAATTTTGTGCAATCTGAGCTGCCTTGACTCTGTGCAGTTGGTTAGGATGCAGGTATTTCCAGCCTGTAACCCACCTCAGCCCAAGGCAGAAATCTACAGCAGGTCAGGGGATTCATGCCAAAGAAGTGCCTGCCTGACTAGACGAATCACTTCAGGTGATAGAACTGGAGCAAATAAATCCCACCATGAAATCTTCTAATGCATTTCTTGACTTCTTGAAGAGAACCTGAAGCACTAGCAACATCTAAAATTGCATTTTCCCCCATGTGATTTAATTTCCTGATCAGCTATGAGTCATAAACCAGACAGATTTCCTTCCCACTTTTTTCTTCCACTCACAGAATATGGCTCTTGCTTGACAAATCAATGTGCAGCAGCTTCTTTCAGTCTGGCCACAGTTTAAAATGAGCTAGAGGCATGTGCTTTTTCTTAATGGTTCTCAATTGATCAGATGGATTTGCGTTCCAGGTAAGACTCCTAGAAGGCCCTTCAGAGGAAATTATTCCCCAGCTGAAGAAAAAATACGAAGTGGAGACTCTGGATTTTGTCTTCCTGGACCACTGGAAAGACAAATACACACCAGACACCATCCTGCTTCAGGTCAGTTAGCACAATTTCAGTCTTAAAAGTAAAGTAGCAAATGCCTTGATGTCTGTGAGGCCTGTATTTTTTGTGAAGGACTAAATTCTCTGTAAAATGAAGAATGGCAGCCAAAATAGAAACCTTACAAAAAACCAGGCTTCTGGGGAAAAGATCCCAAACTTTTGTTAGGGACAGCTGCTGACACTACATAGCTCAGGACTTGGCAAATACTGTTGTATCATTTTGTTTCTTGAACAATCCTAGCTCAAGGAGAGCGTGGTCTGGGTCTCAAGCTCCCTAGAAGGAGTGTCTACATGGTCACTAACTGGAAAATTTGACCCAAACCCATCCTGATCCAGGGAGCAGGTGAGACTGAGGACCTGAGTATCTCAGCTCCACTTCCCTTATTTCCTCAGTACCCCTTTTTTGACGAAAGTCTGTTGTGCCAGTGGAGCCTTTGAATGAAACACTATTTTGGTAGCACAGCTGGGTATCATCCTTCTGAGAGTCTTTGCTCCACCTAATTGGTGGCAAAACCTTTGGAGGAGTGCAGACTGCCCCAGTCAGGCACTCACTGGGAAGTGCTGTTCAACTGTCTCCAGTCCTGACTATGGAAAAATTAATCTCATTCTTCCTAACCTTCCTTAACTATTACAATAAGCATTACAAAACATGTAACAGCAGTAGGCAATGACAGATGAAGCAACTCCTAGAGGACTTTGGATAGGAAAGAATTTTCAGGTGTTAAATAACTGAGATTGACAACATCTGTATCTGTCAACACAGCACACACTCCCCTAGCTTTGAGCTGCAGGCTGATAAGATTGTCCACACTGCCTGTATGTGTGGAAGTGTAACTTTTCAATTGTTTTCTTCACAAATAAATCCACATTATTTTCTCATCCAGGCTCCCCTGGTTCTAATTTCAGGCCTGTCCTCCACATAGCTGTTTGAAAAGAAAGTTTGTTTGGTGTTATGGCCAGCCAGTATTGAATTTACAAATTGTTCCCTCCCTACAGTTATTTTGTGCTCAGAGAATGTTTTTCTTTTAAACTGGCTGTGTAAGGATGACTGAGCTCTTTCCACTGGGAAGAGCTGGTGCTTCCTTATCAGAGCTTAACCTTCAAAACACAGCCAAAACAAACAGGTAGTTTAGTGCTATCATAGTGGTCAGTCTGATGCAACTGTGATACAAAGTTGCAAAAATCCCTTATGAAATTAAGAGGAGAAAGATGAAGAAAAGATATTCACATTTTCTTAGATGTTACAGACCTTCTAACGTGCAATTTTGGCATGTATTGCGATGTGACTATCCAATAGGAAATGTAAAATATTCAGATGAAATATACACTGAAAGTGGCCCAGACAGCATTCCTGACACAAAAAGCATCTGAAATCCTAGTGACCAGTGGAATATACAGCATATTGTCACTTACAGGCTTCTATAAGCTCTGCAATAGAAATGGACCAGAGCATATTTGCTGTCTCTAAAATTGCTTCTTCTGTGCTGACCAGTATGGGGTCACCAGAGGCAACAGCAGAAAGCTGAACGGCATCCGCAGCACTCTCATCAACAGAACTTCTCTCATGTATTGGGAGCAACAAAACCCACCCCCCCTGTTTTGGCTACAACTGCTGCTGTAACCACAGGATAACAACCAGCCTGATTAACTACAGACTGTTTTAGAACAGCTGTTAAGCTCAGATAAGCAACTTCTGCTAGACAAAAATACCAAGAAAAATTAGGTTTGTAGGTTAAATGAGGATAAACATTGTACTTGAAGTGAGTATTACAAGTTACTTGTACCTCGTGGAAATGTGTCAGTGATCTTCATTATGCAAAAGCCCTGCTTCGCGCCAAGCTCTTGAACAAAGTGACAGAAAGTACAGGGTGAAAGGAAAACAAGCACAGAAAATCTCTTATTCATTTAGATGTTCTGGAGTTTTGCTGAGACTGGCCAAGCAGACTGGTCCATGCCAGTCTCTCAGGTGACCTTAAGAACTACTGCAGTATCTTTATGCCATATTAAAAAAGTTTTCAAACTTAAGCATGACAGCCAAAACAAAACCATCTTTCTGGTCATGTAGACATAAGTTGGAAACGATCTGAGCAGCAAACTGCACACTACCACTGCACTTGATTTGCTATTTCAGGACCCGAATGATCCAACATGTCATCTGTATCTCTAATGAGATTGTTTAAAAGTTAGCATATTAAACATGCCCACAAAGGATAAGAGTTATTCAGCTTCTCCCATGTCTTTGCTTCCCTCCAAACCTGTAGTATGATGGCGTTCTGGATGCAGGCACTTGAGTATGACATGGTTTTAACATGAAAGCACATTACATTCAAGCCAATGTCTGCTTAACAGCCACCATGAAGCAATTTCTCTTCTTTCCAGGAATGCAACTTGCTGAGGAAGGGCTCGGTTCTTCTGGCTGACAATGTCATCATCCCAGGAGCTCCAGAATTCCTTAATTATATCCGCAACAACTCCCATTTCCAATGCACTAACTACCCATCTCATCTGGAATATATGAAAGTTGATGATGCTATGGAAAAGGCTGTTTTTTTGGGATAAAGAGGGCCATTAATACTCAACCATGTAAATGCAACTGCACAAGTTAATTTTTCCATGCTTTAAATTCTGGGGTGTGACTTTTTGTATTTTGGGGCCTGTAATTAAAGCAAGTGCTAGTGGAGATCACTTTAGACCAGGCAGAAAACAAAATCAGGAGTAAGTAGGGTAACTGCTCAAAGGTCTGTTCCATTGTTTTACATAATTCAGCAAACCCAAGGTGTTGCTCATTGCTTTGACTAACAGGTCATCAAACAATACAGTGTTAGTTTGAACTCAAACCTGATCAACCACAATTTAGGCTTAGGGTGAGGTAGAGAAAGTTGCTGCAACTTCTGAAGATATGTATCCCCAACCTGACCTGATTAATCATTATTAAGAGTGGAAAAAAGCATGTGTGTTGTGAGAAGGCCATTTCAGGAGCCCTGGTTTTGCTAAATTACCAGCATGCTACTTAATGCAATGAAGGTTCCTACAGTGCAGAGATAAATTTCTGCATCGTTACTGCAAAAGTTAATCACTGCTGTGTGAGAGAGAAGGGCATTCACTGAAAGAAGACAGATCCATGCAGTGAGAAAATAGAACAGAATGTTGCAGAAGACAAAGAAATAAAATCATTAATCTGTCCATGCAGAGGCAGGGAAAACTGGAATAGTAAATAGGTTAAAACAGGAACAGAGAGAGAACAAAAGGAGCAGGCTCCTTCCAAAGGAACAACAAAACTTCCAAAACTACATAATATTTGACCTTGAGAAAATGCTGGTTATCGCCTCATATTTACTTATCCCCTCATTATATTGTATCGACATTGTATGTGCTTTTTAGGAACAGGACAAGCTGCTTACTCTGAAGTGCTGTGTATATTTAAGATGCTACATAAAAATAAAGACTGGAGAGAATGCCTTTTACCAGGTGAGTGCTGCCCACCCTGGTTAACCTCAGTGCTGTTAACACTACGTGAATAGTGAGGGCTGTCCCTGAGAAGACAACAACCCAAATACGAAGTCTCTCACTCACCTGAACAATGCAGAAATCCACTGGCATTCTGGCATGCCCTGCTGTGATTATATAATGAGGCAATGGTTGCATTTATAAATAAACCCTAAAAAACAATAGAGCTGGCATGTGACTTCCTTTGTTTCCCATGAATTCTACACTGCACTTGGGATTTCCAGCCTTGCAACAGCCACAGAAAGATCCAACAATTGAAAATGAGAGTGAAAAATCAGGGATAACAATTATCATTTTCCCATTATGGATTCTTTCAGATCTGTTATCAGCTTCTTCCTTTTACAGCCCACCTTACTGAAGTGGTGTCTCTCCTGGCCTACGTGATACAGAAAATCCACCTCCAGGACACCAATCATAAGCCTAGCAGAAGATTGCCCCACAGTATAAAGGAAAACTAGAACAGACTCAAGTGACAGGCAATTTAGAAATGGACCAAGCAAACCATGGTGACCCAGGCAGCTAGTGTGTGCATTTCACAGCAATTTCAGAAGGCAACATTATGAGTGTTTCTTCAACAATTTAAACTCTGTCACATTGAGAAAACCAAGATTTACTATACTGGATTAGAGTATGCAGAGGCAGCCCCTTGTGACTCAGTTGTGCTGTCCTGTGTAGGAGCAAACCCTGAGCTCCAACACTTCCATCGCACACTGTAAGTTGTTTTATTCTGTATGCTTGCTCACCACCATGTCCTCTTAGTGTCCAGGCTCAACTCAAAGTCACTGGGTCAAAGTCCTTCAGGAGGTTCCAAGAAATTTGTGCAAAACTTGCAAAAGAAAGTAATTGTCAAGCAGACTGACACGCACAAGTTTCCAGAGCATACTGGGAAATCTGGATACAGACTGCTGACTGGCATTCTTTTATGTACACCTAAGGTCATGACTCCAAAGAATCCTCTTTTGTTTCTAGCTTTAAACACCTTTGCACCTAAACAGACACTCCTGCCATAGCAGGGCACTTCACACCTACTGATGAACAAACCAAAGTCTTGGATACATGAAGGATATGAAAAGAATAAATGGGTAGAGTGTTCTCCATTTTACAAGAGAGGATTAGAAAAATACATTCCTACTGCCAGTTAATGGCCAAAATTACTGTCCAAGAGACTATCAAGAAAATCAGGGAAGGAGGGAAACTGTCGAATTAGCATGGATATTTCAAAAGATGCATTGGTGAATAATATATGTACAAATATAACAGCCACCTTTTTGTAAAAAAGAGGCATTTTAATTCATTAGAAAGTATCTCCCACATGGCAAATTGTGAAAGTAAACACAGTGTGTGTTATCATTGGATTATTTACCCAATTCCACACCAAGAACATTTTTTCCACTTGACCACACTTCTGAAATGCTCTTAATTATTGGTGGCAAGGGATGAAAAGCCTCACTCAGTTTGCATGACTGACAACTAGAAAAAAGACTTTTGGTCAGTTGAGCAAATATGATCTGGAGTCACTGACACATAAATGTGAAACTTCCCAGGGAGAAGTTACTTCTCAGAATAAAGTAATGCTTTGAATTCTGGTAGAACCAAAATTGGGCACTGGATCTTCCAATTCAAATATATTCTAAAAGCCTGCTGAGTGTTACTGCAACATCAGCCTATTGCAATTAGAAGACACAACCTGTTCTTTCACAAATCGGGTATGCAACTGTGCATCTGGAAGCATGTGTTTAAAGAGCACCCACTGAGAGTGTACCACAGATAGAAAGCTCCCAACAGAAAGAACTCCCTTAAAACAACACACTGCCTTCAGCAAATTCTCACAACTCATGTCACAAGTGGTTGATCCCACCAAATACTGGTAATTCAGATCTATTCTCCAAATGACAGCTACCCTCTAGGCTCTCTTCATGACTCGGGCAACACCTAAAAGAGAGGCCTGGTTTCTGCAAGAGCCTCTTTGTTACCTCAAAGGGACATGGTGTTGTCTTACAAAATATATATAATAGAGTGATGCATGCTTACTTGGTTGAGTAGTCAATCAATTAGGAATTAGTTATAAGGTATCTTACGAGTAACAGCTAACTACATCTGCTGTGCGTGTACATTAAACATAGTAAAAGTTTAGTCTTTGCCTCTGGCTCTACAGGTAACAATCCCATTATAAAACAACTTCCCACTGCAAAAAACACCTCTGTCAGCTTGTACCAGAATGAGATTCTACCGTTGCTGTGCTTCAGCTGCACAGACACCTTCACAGTATAACACTGGGGAAGAGACCTCTGAGGACAGAATACTTCCCCAAGACACTGCTGAAACCTGGAACAGATGAGGGCTGTGATATTTCTTGCCCGTTGTTACCAGGTTAACCTTTCACCTGCAAACTGCTTCCATGTGCCCAACCTGTGATAAGCTGGAAATGAAATCATTTTGACAACTACAAAAGGTCAGTTGTAGAAACAACGTATTTGCTTTAGCTCAGGACCTTACTTACAGCATCTGTTTTTCATTGCTGTATTAGTGTATCCATAAAGAAAAAAAGATTCCTCATTGCAGCAGAACACTGACAATACCAAGGAGCATGATGCTAAGCCCAAAAGCCCCCATCTTACCACAGCACTTGTGAAACAAAATCCTGCAGCTGCAAGAACAGAACCTGGAGATGATTTTACAGAACTCCTGAGGATGCATTCAGGACATCTGAAATAAAGAGGGAAGGGAAGCCTAAGATGACCTTTCAAGTGCTGTTTGCAAGCATTTGCAAGTAAATGGAAGCTTACAGCAGTGCTGTGGATGGTACAATCAGGAACTGAACACATGGCACATTTTGGTACTAGCTTTCCACTCACAGAAAACCTGACCTCCACTCTACTTGTAAGACAGACACTATGTCAAGACTTACTGGGGTTTGCCATGCTTCACGTAGGCATGGCAGTCACTGTGATGTGTTTAGGTGCAGCCTCCCTACTGATCTTATCAACACAGATGAACGTGCCACGGGAAGGCAGTCTGAAAAAGAATTAAGATCTGTCAGCAACCAGCTGTTACTTCAACATGGTTGACTTCTCAGTATCAGGATTTTTCTCCCCCACATAGCAACAAATGTAAATTATTAGGTGCATTCCCAAAATAACCATTTCTTATGTCAACCAAACAGCACACATCAATGCAACAAAGATTTTCTGTTATTCTTACACTTACATTTCTGAGAATACTTACACATATTTCAGAAATGGGAAATCTTTCTAAAGTTACATGGATTGTATGACCAAATTAGGAAAGGTTACTAACTTCCCAAATGGAAAAGCCATCAGCAAGCTAGGCTTGTGGTCCTAAACGTGCAGGCCTTTGAGTGGTGATGCAGACGTCTTTCCCACAGAAACACAACTGTATATTAAAAAGGACAAAACCACCACAATCTACAGTTCAGGGTCAGGCTGCAACTCCAGCATATGGCAGTGAATCAAAATATTTCCAGCTATACTAAGTTTGGAGGATATTCCAATTGCCCTCATTACCACTGACCTTTTACTAACACTGAGTACACTGAACTGAGCTAGGGTCCAATAATCCCCTGCCACATCATTCTGCTGTTCCAAAGCCAAAGAACATTTGAGGTACCTGATGCAACAAAAAGATAACCAATGGCACATGTATTCTTTCCAGGCATGGTTTATTGAAAACACACCAAATTGTTATCCTACATACCTGGTTTCTAACAAGCATTCTACTTGTCTGCATTATGGAAAGATTCTATAATAATAATACATTCTGTCATGGTAACATTTGTTCTATGAAAAGCGTAATCCACCTTTTTTATTTTTCCTCTCCATACTTGTAAAATCAAACCATTCTAAGTTTCAGTTTATAGTACAGTGTAAATACAATGCAAAATCCCACCAGTCTAAACTACAGAGAGAATGTTGAGCAGTATTACAGAAAACACATTGTTGATTTTTTTTTATTCTCCTACCATGAAAATTTTAAGGCACATGATAGTTACAAACACATTAGCTACTAATTACCAGTAAGCTTCTTAGTCTAGTTATTTTGTTTTTCTGAACAGTAAGAACCAGATTGGCAGGCCTTGTAGTATCTGCACTATCTTCCTCCTCACCTTGGGCTTCAGAACATCCTACCCTGATGTAAAACTTAAGACAGAAAAAAAAGGTTTGTAATAGCTTCCCCTTAAATGCACTAGATTAGTTACTGTACCAATAAACCAGAGAATTTCTCTGTCAAAGGTAAGGACACACCAGATTTCAGGGGTATCAAAACAAATTTTGCAAGGAACTACGCCTATATAAACACCTTCAAAACCTGTGAGAGCACGACTCCATCCCAGCACAAAACTGCTGGCTGAAGTTATTGGCACACTGGTTGTCACTGAGCAGGCAGTCGCACAGCAGCAAAAGCTTTAATCACTCCAATGCGCTCACTTGGCTTCTGCAGCTTTGCTTACTCAGGGTTTAACGTGCATCTCTCACAGGCAGCTGAGCCCACATGCTCAACTTTAAGGCAAGCAACAAGGTAACTCACCACCTTCAACCTCATGGAACTGCTCAAGGAGTGAAAACTGTTTTGCTAGCACAAGGCTTGCGTGCTAGAAAGCACTACTGAAAACTACTCCTCAGAGCTGTCAAGAACTCACCAATCTGCTGTTACAAACATGCCACCCCCTGATGTGTCACAGTGAGGCAGTTCCTAGTCCCCAGGTCAGTCCCTTTTGTGATGTTTTGGTAACAGAGACAAGATTTGCTTTCCTGATACAAACGCATTCAGAATTGGTATGTCTGAGTGCACAAGGGTAGAACTAGCACGGGCAGGTATTTTGCCCAGAAGACACTGAAGATCAGGGCCTGTGGCTGCCCAAGCTGTTCTCTGGAGAGCATTTCAAGCTGGCAACACATCTTGAGTTGTCAAAGTTACACTGATGGCTAAATTGCTACTTAACTCCAAGACAGAAACAAAATGTCCTTAAGCCTTGCCTTTCCCTTCTCCTCCTGGGGCTCTGCAGACAGACCAACCTGGGAAGCTGTAAGCACAAGTACAATTGCTCATGCACTCAAGAACCAAACTTGATGCTTCTCCAGGGGAGTCTTGAGACACAGTGTTTTTTTTAACCCCCCACAGCTCAGTGAGGATGCTGGGAGATGTGCAAACCTTCCTGGGAAGAAAGTTCTGCAGTAATTACACACCAACAGGAGTTTCCCTCTCCCCTGTGTTATCTCAGCCCTCAACTGGGCCATCAAATATCCTCCTCCTCCTCTTTAGCAGGAGGCTTTCAACACCACTGCTTCCTTTCACAACCATCCCTCCCACTAGAATTTCTGCAGGTAGAAATCTCTTCTTCCCCAGCCCTTTGCAGGCAGGTTCCCTCCAGTTTTCACAGTAGATCCAACAGGAAAAAAGGAGGTCACATACCTGAGCCCTAAAAAGCACTGCCTGCCTTTTAGCAGGATACTCTAGACCCTACTGCAGCTTTAGTCACACACACTGCCACTTTCCCTTCTTTACATACAGTCCCTGCTGCCAAAATACAACAATTACAGGTTCATCCACCCAGAACATCCCAGGTCAAACAGTCAAACACTTGCACCAACAAGGGGAGAGGTAAGGGCAGAGGTGGGCACACAACCCACCAGCGAGCTTGTGGCATTAAATCAAGAACATTAAATCATGAGCCCTGCTTCAAAGTATCTTGCTCTGGACTTCAGCTGGTGGGCTGGCAAGACAAGGTGATAGTCTCACATACAAATCACCCCCCAATCCATTTTCCTTCCTCAACATCCAAACAGTTTGTTGAGAAGAAAAAAACCACAGTAATGTCAATGCTGGCTTATTGCTACATACTGGGCAATTAGTTGTTTTTGTAAGGCATGGGAAGGACGGGAGTAAGATGTGTGATTCCCAGGGGAAGTCTTGGCCCACAGACTCGGTATTTGTCTTCCTACATCCTTTGCTTTTCTGCAACAACAAGCCATGTTGTCAGCTCACAACCATGCTGGCTGCCATGAACACTTACCCCCAGGAAAACAAAGAACAGTTTGCTACAATGACCAGGGACAGCCCATCTAACCTGACAGGTAGCTTTGCCTGTCACAGGATGCGGTGTAAATACAGACATGGATTTCTGGGGGGAAGCGGGACAGGGTCTGAATTTTCCTCTCAAATACTCCTCAGTGTTTTCAGCCCACTAATGACAGATTCCAATTCAGATTTTGAGTGTCCCTGCAGTGCCCCACTGAGAGCCATGTGATATCTGGGATAGGAGGCCATGAACATAATTGGCCCTAGTCTCTTCACTTCCCCTTTCCTGCAATTTTCTCTGTTAACCCCTTGCTGGCTTTGAAGTATCTGTACTATAACTAAATCACAAAGTCTTAGCAGAGACTCCTTTCAGCAGTCAGGTCTTTATTTTAAGTGAACTTTTGCTCAGACTCCTTTGGTAAATATATGGTTTGAAGTAGATCAGGGACAGACTGACAGCACGGCCCTTCTCTTGCACTGTTCTAGTCAGCTACAAAGCAGGTTCCATTGCTAATTACTGAACGTTTTTAAAAAAATCCTTTCATATACAAAAAGAATACACCAAGTACATAACCAAAAGCGATATAAAACTCTTCTGTGTAGCTTGGTTAAAAGGGTCTCCGCGTATTGGCAGAACAAGTATGAAAAGAGCACCATTGATATAATATACAGTCAGACTACTTATCAGGTTTCACTGCCACACTTCATGTCTACACATAGGGACACTGCCCTGACACAGATCATCACAGATGTATCTCTTTGCTTTCCTTGATCTGCTGAGCATCTTTGGCCCAATAGGACTGTCATGCAGCTGAAAAAACCAAATCTTTGCTACCTTAATTCGCTCCATGCAACTTCACCTTCCCAGGATCCAGAAGTGACCACTGCAACGTACCTGGAAGATGAGGGTCAAAAAGGGAGGGTGTGAAGGAGCACACATCATCCAAATCACTGACAGCTTCTGGCATCAGTCTTTTTCCCTGAATCAACAAATGCTTCCTTCTCTTGCAAACTACTTTACATGGTTTTGTTAACCTATCCTCTGCACAACAATATATATATATAGATATATAGATTTTTTTTTTATTTATTTATATATATGTATTCATGTCAAATTTTTAATATACTCAAGATACAAAGCTCTTGGTACTTGCTTTTTTTTTTTTTTGTAGTTTTTAAATGTTTTTTTACAAAAATTTTAGCTGTTTACTATTACAGTATATCTGGGGGGAGATGAGGTTGTTGGGTATTTCTCCTTTTTAATTACAAAGGAAACGGCAGGCACTGAAAACCGCAAGTGATGTTTGCCAGATTCAAAACTGTGCTTTCCAGTCACACCGTTTTTTAGGAGCTTGGTTAAAACTAAATGTGGCAATCACAGAACAGTTGCAACCAAATAAAATTAGCAAAAGTCTTCTAATGCCATTAATGAGACATTTGCTTCCTATTCTCATCTGCTGCCCTCCCTTGACCAATGCCTGGAGAAAATCAGTGATCTGAAGTCATTTAGTTCACGTGTTACCAGATACCATACATGCAGAATATGTTCTCATGAGGGAAAAATCCCCCCTCACACAAAGCAGGCCTTGGCATCTTTTAGGAGAACCATTGCACATGAGTGGTTTTCACATCAAATGAAATATAAAATGTCAAAACAAAACCAAAGGAACACAGAAATAATGATGATATAAAAAACCATCAAACCAGTTCCCTTTGTGGCATTCTTCATCAGGATCTATAGCCCAAAGCAATCATGGATCCAACAGCGACAAATTTACTATCAAATATAAGTGACAGACCCATCTAAAATTTATAGTGTGTTCAAAATGA
>WYDI02141218.1:89939-121190 GCA_009867235.2 Psittacus erithacus | reverse complement strand
ATGGATCCAACAGCGACAAATTTACTATCAAATATAAGTGACAGACCCATCTAAAATTTATAGTGTGTTCAAAATGAAAAAAGCTCCTGTTTCCTTCCACTGTATTAACAGCTGTGGCAAAAGAAGTTGTTAATCATCATCAATGCAATACTGGTGTATTTAAAACGTAAAAGCTCCTTACTGCAACCTTTGAGAACATGAAAATAAAATGCCAGCCAACTCCATTCTCAGCAGAGATTTCTGAACCAGGGACATTGAAACCTTCAATAAACTGCTTTTCAATACGTGGAAACAAAAACAGAGCCATTACAGAATTCAAAAGGCAGAAGTATTGTACACCAGATTATAATGATAATATAGCACTGTGAATGATATAGCTTACTCTAAAAGCAGATTATACAGCTTGCATCAGTTTTGCCGTCCACTCTCCAGTTCATCTGACCAGCGTTTAATAGTTTTTGTTCTGCATTTTCTCCCTTTATTGAAATCCAATGAACCCACTCAACATTCCTGCACTTTCTGTGGAAATAATAACAGAAAACCTAAACGTTTTTCCAAAAGCTTTTAAAAATGTTAGCTTCACAGTTCAAAAGAAATCCCCCAAAACAAAAGCCAAAACAATGACCCCCCAAACCAGAAAAGTGCTATTATCTTCATGGCTACACCTACGATATTATTTCAGTCTCTCCTTCACTTGAGAAGCTGTCGTCTTTGCTGCCACATGACCTTCACTTCTCATACTTGACACCATCCACGCTAAGAGTCACCTAAGAACGAGCAGCCCACGAGATGGAAGCTTGGGTTCTCTTTTCTTGCTTGCTTTCTTCTTGCAGGAATGGGAGGGAGGGGGAGGTGGTGGCTATTTCATGTGGGAATGTAACTGAGTTAAAAAGCAAATTGTCTCGCTGTAAGGCATGGTGCTCCGGGGTTGGCAATGTTGTCAAGTCATTGTGTTTTCTCCCCACATCCTCCCAGAACCTGCAGCCTGGTCAGTGATGCAGCGCCCTCCAAATCTGAATGGCAGTGGTGACTGATGAGATCCTCTGTGTCAATTCAATGTTTGTTTCTCCCCCTCAATTGAAAAAAAAAAAACAACGTAGTTGGACTTTAGCCCTGCAAAATAAAGTCAAAACTGATTAATACCAGCAAGTAACATCACCTCAGTGATCTCCTGTGGTATGACAGAACTGGAAATGCCAACCTATCCCCAATACATGGCCTCCTTAAAGGGTATGACTGGGAAAAAATGAGCACAGAGTCTGTACCACACCTGTAAGCCTTCGCTGCTCAGAGGAGGCGTGCAGGAGTGAAGTACACAGGCACTACTCATATATGCTTATCTCTGCTCTTTGGCTGAGCCAACCAGGCTGCCTATGCAGTACTGACTAGCTATGGGAAGCCAACAGTGTCAGGTCTGCTCCATGGCTATGTAAGAGTACCTGGCAATGCTGAAAGACAGCTCTGGGCAGATGCTTCCAACCCAGAGCAGAAACGATCTGCAAACACTTCACAATTACACTAGACTCTTAGAAGAAAGAAGGGGGTGGTGGAAAATCCACCACTATGACCCAAAAACACAGAGGAGTTTTCTCTCCCACTAATGCAAATGATTTCCATGTAGAATTTACGGGGGTGGATGATGCTCCATGTTTTGGAATGTGGGCCTTTAAAGGCCTATTGTCTACCCTGATGGGAAAGTTGCCCAGTGCCTTCCTGACAGTCACTAAGATTTTCCTTCAGCCATAGCCAGGGGCACAAGACCTTCTGTTCCAAGCATAGCATCACATTTGATGGAGTGCCAGAAGGTGTAACCGGGGTAGAGGGCTGTCTAGCAAGACAGCAAGAGACAGATTAGCAGTGGCAGGAGTGAAGAAAGGCCAGGGACAATACTGAGGAACTTGGCACGTGGCAAAGGTAGAGAACAAGAAAGCAACAAAAAAGGCACCTTTCTTTAGTGATAGGAAAAATAAAATAGAGACTTGAGAAGTGGGAGTTGTGGGTCATTGTTTATTGTGTGATCAAAATCATCTCTCTTTGCAAAGTAACTTGTGTAGAGCCAGCAGCTTTCCTGCAGTTGGGCAGGGCTGTGCAATTCATGGGAACCTCGGGGGACATCCATAAATAGTCAAGGATATGCTCTTCCTTAAGTCTCATGCTAACCCTTATAATGAGCACAGAGGGAAAAAACATGGTTGGAAGCAGAACACAGCATTAAAAAATTCATTCCCTCGGCCTAACAGCAGAAATCTTTCACATTTCAGCTGACAACCAATCATTCACAATATTAATTTTCTGCCTGGTTATTTGACAGGTATTTTTTAATCAAACAGTGGTGTTTGATTGCATTTCATTAAAGATACACTGAATAATACAAATACCACTTTTTTTAACTGCATTTTCAATTGTCTGAAAGGACTCAGCTAGCAGTTAGCCTTGAGCTTCCACAGCGATACAGATCATGCATGAGACAAGTTAATCACTAGCACCAATTACCATTAAAAGGACCTACCATGCATGCAAATTAGACCCAGGAGTCAACAGGCTGGGGTTTAATGTCACGGGCATCCACCAGATTCACCGAAGCCCTGTTACTCCTGTTAATGTTTTTCCTATTTGTGTCATTCTGGAGCACAGGGTGAGCAGTTAAAGGCAAAACAGAGCAGATTAATCAAAACAAAACCACCAAACAAGTCAGCTTGTAAAGAAGCACCAGGGAAAATTAGTGGTAAAGGAAGAAACAAGATCAGCAAAGGCACAATACTGACAAAAGCATCTGCAACAGCCAAAAGGCTGCACCTCCTTGCCATCGGTACCCACAGTTCTTGGCCTCTCTTGAGCCTCAGAGCCACAGTTATCCAACAGCTCACAAGGCAGAGGACCCCACAGACACGTTTCTGTTTCACAGCACAGGGAAAAGGATGAGTAGCAGCTACTCAGTTCTACCCAGTCGACAGCATGGCAGCACATAACTTTGGTGTGTCCACAGGCTGAATTCAGGTTACCCTCTGGCTTTACAACCAGGCAAGTTAATATAGGCAGACTGATGCAGCAGGACACCTTCGTAATTCATAATCTATAGAAATATTTTTCTTCAAATCACATCTTTATTTTCCTTGTCCTTAGTAACAGTGGGTTTTCCTTTTAATGCACTGAAGTTTGCTTTCACTCAACATGAATCACTTGGATTTTCTGGTATTATCAGCAATATGCTGAAGGTTATTAAGGACAGCCCTCTACAGACTAACAATAGTGTTTCCTACTACTGACTCTTGTTTTCAATGGATCTTCCTCTTTCTCCTTGAAATTACTACCCCAGAGGAAAATACAAGCTTGTTTTGAGGCCTGAGAACTGATGGCCATGGCATTAATAAACTCTCTTTAAAAGGTCTACTGAGAAGCTATAGCAATGCAACAAAAATTACACAGAGCCTACTAAGCCACAACTGCACACAACCCACAGGACAGAGTTTTGTGAAGTAAGATTCTTTTAATTAGAAAGCTGCTTAAGTTTGTTTTAGAAGGCCACACATAACTACAAATGTCTCTCTCTCTCCATCTCCTTTGCCCATGCCCATCAGGACTGTGAATGAGTGTTGAAGAAAAGACTGCTGGTCACTACCCTGCTGTACAGACACCCAAGATCACACCTACTTCCCTTGATGAAAACAATGAAGCAGTGTGACAATGTGAAGTGACTATTCTCGGAACAAAGTCTGAGCACAGTTACACACTTTAGGACTAGGGAATGCTGTCTGGACAAGGGTGACAGAACAAACACTTCCTATTTTTACAACTTCATCCATTTACTAGAATACAGTGATTGCCTGCATTTGCTCCCACACTGGAAAGCAGTGTTTTGGTTTTGTTTCTAGTGCCAAAGGTTGAGTTATAAAATAAACCCCAAAGCCCCTTTACAGCCCCCTGGTGAGTAACTACCCTGTATTTCTTGCTAAGGACACCAGGCTTCCTTTCTCTTACAGGCACTAACTAGCATTCAGCAGTAAGAGGAAGCTCACTTTTAAAGGCTCTTTCTCCGAGGCATCTCCTGTGTTATCACTGGTCTTGTATTTACGCTCCTTGTCCCGGTGATCGATGGTGGAGTACCCATCTGAGGAGAAATAACATGACAGGCATGAAGCACAAATAAGAGCAGAAACATAGCTGATGCAAGCAGAATTCTTCAGCGAAGAAGCAGGAAAATACACCATCACAACCCAAAGATGCTGGCAGCCTGCTTTTCATATGAGCTCTAGCTCTGAAATTGCATTTTTACCAGCTAAAAGCAAAACAGAAAAGCCCTTTTTTTATAGCACTGCCAGATGCTGACACTCATTAGCAAGCAGCCCTGTTTTTATCCCAGCCTGCTGCACTTCTTAGCATGCCCAAGGAAAGCAGCAAGTTGTCATCTCTGTGCCCTGTGGCTAATGAGCTCCAAATCCAGTCCATATCTTATGCTCCTTTCTTAGTAGCCTGATTAATTGGCTGTGTTCATCCTCTGAATGCTCTGCAGCATGTTCCCACTCTTCCTGAGCCTGACCACTACTAGCAGGACATGGCAATGATATGGAAGAGTCCCCTTCACAGCCCTGAGAAAAAGGGCCTGTCGTGTTGGAAGAAATCTTGAGGCAAACCCTGCTGTGCTTGGACTGTCTTTCATTACAAAGCAGCACCTGTTGGTGCTTTTTCTGCTGACAACTAAGAAACAATCTGAAAGCCTGAGGAACACAAGGAAGAAAAGTGTGAAAGGGTTTTATAAAGTAATGGCTCTAATTATTTCAGGGCCTTTGTTCTGAATCGTTGTCAGCCAATGCAGATCTTTATCTCCTGATGCACCACATTTCCCTTATTATCAGTGACAAACAGATTCTCTTCAGCTCTGCTTTGACAGCTTTGTAATCTGGAATAAATGACACTCAAATTTGTAGCTCCCTGTAGACTTTTGTCTTCCCTTATATAACTGAGAGATCATTCATGTTTTCATGTCCTGACAAACTGGGTTCTTAGAATACCACAAGAAGGTTTTACATAAACTCAAAATGCTCCTCTCTATTTCTTGCCTACAACAGGTCATTAAGAAAAAGTAAGTTGTTTTTTGTGGGTTTCCCATGGCAGAGGCACTGTTTTTACACATGACACACACAGCCAAGACCAACTGGGACCAAACACAGTCGCAGAGCAGGGCCCTACCTAAACGATGCTTATGCTGGCCACAGCCAGGTTAGTTTTTAAAGGGCTGTAGTTTTCCTGTGTACTTTATGAATCCAAGTGCACGCAGACCTGCAGCAAGCACCTGAAGTAGCATACCTTTATGTATGTATGGATAGTAACAGATTATTTACCTGCACTGCCTAAAAATAACTGATATATTTTAGAGTCACACATGTAGTACATGGATCTTAAAGCATGAAAATAGTTGCTGCATAGAGCTTTACTAACAATTACTTGTTGACAATGAAGATGCCTAACATTCTTGGCTATTCCTTTCAAACAAAAAAGAGAAAACCCAAAGGCTACCAGCTGCAGCCAGCTACCCAGCCAGCAGTTGTGGAGGAACACATGACCATTAATTCTCTTTCAAATGACAGACAGGAATACTGCTGGTAAGTCATTTCCTAATCTAAAGATTCACCGTTTATTTATGAGGAAAAACTTCACACAGATATGTATATAAATGATGGAAACAGGCTGACTCCCCAGAGAAATCAAGCTGGATGGTAGCTTTTGACAATCTAGTGTTAACTATACTCCCAAAGATGTAACAGATCACTTTGCCTTTTTGCAGCCCATCATTGTAGGAGATCCACAAACAATTTAAATGAATTGCCATGATACAAAGGAAATCTTTAACCCACCCCCAGAACGCAACAGCTACTAAGTGAAGTCTGGCAGTTGTGATACTTCACAAGGAGCAAGGTCAGAAGTAAGAACTGTAATCACAAAAAATTAAAAGCAAACCAGACCTTTGGTACCACTAAAAAAATTAAAGCCCCCATGCTTAGGCAGGACAGCAGCAACAGGAAGATCAAGCACAGTGACAGTACTCTTAACAACAAAGAATGGTCAAAAACTTTGCTCTTCATATCTAAGTTCCAAGATATTTCACAACTCACACTGTCAGCCCACTGCTGTGTGGTCTGCATGCCAACAGTGCCACACACATCAGCCCTAACGGATTATGTGTTTCTAAAACCCACACACTGTGCTGTGAGACTCTGTCCAGGTAAGTGGCAGTGGAGATAGTAAGTTCATGATTTGACCTAATAAAATGACAAATATCTTCAAGGAGGCTGCAGAGAAGTAATATTTCAGTGCCCCAAGGACCACAGCTCTCCAAAGAAATTAGAAAATACTTCTTCTCCTATGTTTCAGCTTCATTCTAAGAAGTGATCAGAATTAATCTCTGTTTCAGTCTCATAAATGATACCTTTGAGCATTATTCTGAGTTAATACAACTGAATGCATAAACAAAAGTTATACTGGTCAATAGAGGCACACCCCATTCTTGGCTTGTTTATTCCTTTCTCAACTTTCTGCTTGTTGTCTCCTGTATTGCTTCACTATCTCCCTTTCACTCTGCAGCAACATTTTTATGTCATCATGAATTACAAGACTGAATGCCTGCTCAGTGTTAGTCCATCTGTGCCCTCACACAGCACTCAATTTACAGAGAACAAACCTCTGGCCCCATCAAAAGAGAGGAGGAGGAGAAAGGAAAAGTTACGCCTGAAGATGAGCATGCAAGACAGCAGCATCTGAACTATGTGCTTGCTCCGAACAATTTTCAGCTGCCAGATGCTCTTGCCTGATTGTAGGTTAACTGAGGCACAGATACAGTTTTAGAGAACTCTCAGATTTGGTACACAGCCTGGAGATCACAGTTCTGCTGCTTCTATAGACAGCCCAGATCTTCAGATAACTCAGAGCTGATAAAGTCTGATAGACCTGAACTGTCTCTGCACTAGACTGTCTAGAGCATCCCACAGTAACTCGTAACACATGTTTTCTTCCATCCTTCAGGAGTGGAAAGAAAAAAGAGAACAAAACCTCCAGAACAGAAGACCACAATGAAGTTAACATCAGAAAATACAGTCTAGAGCAGCTCCTCATGTAAGTATACCCACAAAACAAAAAACATACACCTTTTAGAGGAGCCTGAAGTTATTTCAGTTCCTTGGAATTAATAATAGTACACTGGATAAATTAATTTAGTCCCTTCTCAGTTGACCTCTGAAACAGCACAAAGTTATAGTCCTATTGGAGTTAAAAGGCACTCCAGAGCTGTGGTTAGGAAAACTTGACAGATTTCATCTTCTAATAGTGATAAAACAATGGGAGAACAGAACAGCCCAGAGAACCTGCCTGATGTACACACACAGTTAATTTGCATTTCATCTTGTACTCAGAGCTGTAACAGTAACTCCTGAAAGTATAAAGCAACAATACTGAACCTATAAACCACCAGTACTGCCCCTACTGCAGCACCTGCGAGCACACAGCTATCCTGCCAGGCAATCTTCTCGCAAGTTATTTTCTTCCATTGTGAGAACAAATGCTTCAGTGTTCCCTTAGGTAAAATTCATATGGACAGTTGATTCACGGCAGGTGGCACCTCATTCTTCAAAGAATACAAAAGGTAACAGATACCTGTTATTTTAACTTCAGAACATGCCTGGCTTTCAAGCTTGATTCTAACTTGCTATTTTTTTCAGCTACCATCACAACAGCAGGATATCACACGGTTTTGTTTGGAAGCATTAATACAGGTATTTAAATAAAAATATCGTCAGCTGGAAGAAGTAAAGCAAATTCTCAAGAGACCACACAAGCCCTTTACCTACCTCAGTACACAAAAAACCCCCTATCTGTACCAGTCTTAATCTACAGAGCTGATCAATCTCAAAGCACTTCAGTAACAGTAAGTGGCTGTTCTCTGTCTACAGGAAAAGCCAGGCTTGGCTAGATGCAGCTAAATGAAAAGTGGAGCCAGGAATATCACACACACTAACTTCTTTCTGGTGTTATCTACAGAAAAAAAAGGTAGAATGAATTTACACACAAGCAGCACACTGAAGTAAATTTTCAACTCTTTTTTCCTTCTGAATCCCCAGGCTTCCAGATCTGTAATCCAGCCACCTCCAGGGCCAGAGACTAGAATGAAAGCTAGGCCAGCACATCTCAATATATGCTTAAAGTACTGGAGAAACTGGTGTGTCTGCTCTACAGGTATTTAAGAGAAAAAAAAAATAAATGGGGGAGGGGGTATATGACAACCAAGCTTTTGTAAGGTAACATCCTGCTTTTAAATGTCAGCTTTATCCATCTGAAATAAAATCTCCTAGAGACATAGTTGAACTTTCCTGTGAGTGACAGTGTGCTCTATCGAAACAGACAGAGTCTGATCTATGGCTGAATTCACCTGGGCCAAGTTCATCCATAGGTATCATATCACGACTCCCAGTCTTCTCGTTATCTATAAAACAGAAACGGTGAAATGACTTGAGTTACACTTGCTTTTCCCAAAACCTGGTAGTTTTACATTAGTTACAGGCTCAGAAAGGTCCATAAAGTATGGAATGCAGTGACTATTATAAAAACCCCCCACCAAACTACTGAACTGTTACTCATTCAGAAAGTTTGATTTAAGCTCTCCAGAGAGCTCATGCAATCCTTCTATTTTCTGCTTTGGCACTGTAATATAGAACTCCCTCTCTCCAAGTAATAACAGAAACTGCAGTTCTGCTTTAGACTACCTTCCACCATTAACAGCCTCTCTCTGGTCTCTCCAGAATAGAAGAAAATGAAAATACGTAAGGGTGCACCTTCACATTGCACACAATTCAATCTGGCAGCCTGCTGAGCCAACAGAAAGCTAACTTAAAAAGAAAACAAGAAGTTTACTGTCAAATCAGCAAACGGACCCAAGTCATCCTCCTGTCTGCATAATCTGCCAGATTTATGAAAGGAAGGGAAGCTGGAAACAGGCAGGGCAGTGTGGGGCTGTGTTTTCTGCAGTAATCTGCAGTAAAACCAAGTAAAGTGCAACATGGCAAGTTCTGCTGAAGCAGACTAAAAGATTTCTGAGAAGAAATTTTGACATCTGAGCATTAGAAACTAGAAGCAGACACAGAGAAAAAACAACCACAATGAAATTAAAGCTGGAGCTACACCAGTGTTGGTATGGCTGTGTGAGGCCTCATGGAAAAGCAGACAGGTTTAGCTGGAGTTCAGATAAACCCTTCTCCAATGAAAAACCTGCCCAGGAGAGGAAAAAGCACTGCCAAAATAGACATGTTTGTTTAGAAATGAGAAGACTCCAGTACCACGCAGTGGTAAGGCCAAGGCCACTGCCTGGCTGAGATTTATTGGCAAACAAAGCTGTTCTCCCCTTTCAAAGTGCCAACTCATGTTCATGCCAAATTCTGCCAGGAAGATTTAATTGTTTTTGTTGCATACAAGTTGAGGAAACAACATCGGTAGTGTACATCTCACAAAGAAATGAATACTACCCACATCCAGCTGAATAGGACCATGTGCTCTGGGACAGTGGACACACTTTTACCCCCTCACACCACAACACAGATGTGGCAAATCCAGAAAAGAAGCAAAGTGCAACAGAAAAAATGATGAAGAGCAGAACTGACCTTGACTTTTATCCACCAGAGGCAAAGTGCTGTCATCATAGCCAGATCTGCCTGCCGTACCTTTAGAACCCTTTGGCGTTGCAGAAACAGACTAAGAGATAAAAATCGCATAAATATGAAATTGCTACTCAGGGAAACTGAACAAGAAAAGCCAAACAAACCAAAAGTATAGAGAGAGATTATGGAATGCTGCTGAGCCCCTCATCTGCTGAGCATATGGCACTGGAGTATTTTTTATTTTCATATAGAATTGTTGGTGATTTTTTAATCTAAATGGCAACCATTGTTGACCTGTAAAAGGAGTAAAACCTTTTCACAAGGGGAGATCAGGAGGCTGCTTGTGAAGAACATGTGGCTGCCCTAGGCTGCTACATGGAATGTTTCAAATGAAACAACTAAGAAAAGACACACTAATTCTCCCTCCAGTAAAGCATGGGCATTTGGTCTATACGAGGAGATGAACTTCCAAAACTGAGAGCTACATTTCACAGACCACTGAAAAGCATACTCACCAAGTATATGCACAATGCTGTGACTGAATCATAGAATGATGGATGGTTAGAGTCGGAAAGGACCTTAAGATCATCTAGTTCCAACCCCCCTGCCCCAGGCACAGACTTTTCACCAAACAGAATACAATACATTGTTCTATCACCTAGAAGAACAGAACCAAAGCCCACAATCTATCAGACTGTAATATAAGTTGTTACATAACATACATAGATAACACATTCCACACAGGCATTTCCATGAAGAAATCTAAGACCCAGCATTTTTACCTGGAAGTGTGATTTATTCCACCCATCCTTCTGCAGGGCATTTCGTAGCTCTTTATAGCTCCAGATCATCTGAAGAATGTGAGATGCTGCTTTCGTTTCTCTGGGAGACTGGCTGATTTGCAAGATAAAATCAGAGCTTAAGTATCAAGCAATGTAGGATTATTCATATGTTGACCTCTCTGCACCAAAACAACATCCAAGAAATACCTAGTATTCTATACAGCTATTCTATGAACCTGTAAGCTGTAAAATATATGTGAAATCATTCAGTGACTTCTTCATATGTACAGGTATTTGCTGACAAAAAAGAAAAATAATCCAAAAGCTGTAAATTGTGCAGATTTCTGGGTTTTCCTGGGTACTGCTGGGCAAGCACTGAGGCCAGGGTGACCTTCTGTCCTGTAGCTGCCATTAACAAAAACCAGATAGATCCATCCTGCCTGGATTTATTTAGGAAAAGCCCAACCAAACAAGACCCCCCACTTTATTGGGAAACAAAACCAGAAAGTTCCAGGCCACTTCTCAAACCTTCACTCTAACTTACATATATTCCTTACAATTCATTGAAGTGGCTTCACGGTTTAAATTACCTTATGAAGCAACCTGAGTCAGCAAAAAGTAAACTATTTTTAAAGAGAAAATTAAATTTTATCCATTCTTTACTAACTCAGTACACAAGCACTCTCAATAAAGTAACACACAGCTAGATTCTTGGTGGGCCCTCACATTTTGTAACACTGCAACCCAACGAAATCTTCAGCTACTCTCCCAAAAGCTTGCTGGAAACTATCTATAATGTCTGTTTGAACTATATGGAACAAACTTGTCTCTAAAGCAGTCAGAAGAGTTTTCAACAGAACTGCAGAGTGAAAATTTGCCACTTTGTATTACCACCAGCACCCATCAGCCAGAACAATTACTGCACATCAGTAACCATTTTACTTAAAAGAAACAGATTTCATCACTGGCATTCCAGGAATGGAATGCTGCCACAGGAAAAAGGCCTCCCACACTAAAAATGAAGATCCTGATTTCACAGCAGATGTCTGCTAAATGCACACATGGTGCTACAATGTATCTGACAAGGACCCAGCGTGTCTTAACATGACTGAAGTGACAACTCAATTTACTTTTCAATCAAGTAAACCTATTCAAGGTGCTGCCTGTTTCTACTGCATATATGTTAACTACTCTGAAATTAAAGCCTCTGAAAGGTTAGGGTGCTTGATTACTTTTGCAAAGCAAAAGCTGCTGTTCATAGTGACATTTTCTTGTTTGCCGAGAGCTCTTATGCATTTTGCTTTCAACTGTCACTTACCTTGACTTGCTGATAGCAACCAGCTTCTGAATGCCCTGTGTCTGGATCAGAGACCTTGCATTTTCCGAGCTGTCAGTAATGATTTCATGGATGGTATTCAACACTGCAACCACTGTATCCTCTTCCAGGTTCTTTGCAGATCTTTGCTGCCTGCTGGGCAGATTTCTTACCAGCTCACCCATGGCATAACTACCTAGATAAGGAGATGCGATACCATTAGTCAGCCCTAATAATCATTTCAGCTCCCCATCCTGAACGATAAAACTCAAGGTGTCTGGTATGTCAAAAAACTTTATAATGCACATGTTTTGAACCTCAAGACTGTAACCAAACAGTGTATTTACCATACATTATTTCAAGGTGATTGAGAGTTGATACCCAAGAAAAAGTCCTTGATCATGAATGCTAAAAGATATTTGGGGGAAGAAAAAAAGAAATTGAGAATATTACAGCTAGCATCTATCATACTTTGCAATGCCTGAGGCAAAAAGCATCCAGGAGTGGCTGCTAATGCCACATATTCATGCTAATACATGAACATGGCTTATTCAACTTAGTCTTGTAATAGGCCTTCTGGGGCAAGGTGTGCAGCCATGCATTTATTAACCTTCCCCCATCAAAGGTGGGAGTACTTCCTCCTGGCTGCAGTTAGCCTTCTCAGTGCATAGTACTGGAGAAAAAACAGGAGTCCAGAATTTATCACTCCCAGGTGTCTGTCTGTACCATTTGCCTAGCTACACCTCTGAACTATTGAAGAAAGGACCTGATGTATTAAGGTGGAATCCCACCTTGTTGTTTGTCAGTAACAACTTTGATGATGGCCCTAAACATGTGACCAATATTTCCTGGCCTGACAAGGTTGTGGTTTAAACAAATATATCAGTTAAATACAGAGGCATCCAGAGGAAAATGACTCACACCTGGATCTTTCTAGATTCCTGCTTATGGGCAGGTGAATGCTTATTTACTCCCTTTGATAAGAATTAGGGAGCACTGCTGAAGAAGTAACTTGAAGAAGAGTAAGTTGTTTGGTGTCCAGCTTCTCTAAGTACCTACTGCACAAAAGGATGAGAAGGGAAGGAGGAAGCAAGAAAAAAGGGACAACTTTAGAGCCTAGGTTTAGGGGACAAGACTCCCACTCTAATCTTAACAGTAGGCCTAATGTCTCTGTAACTACCATGTGCAACTGAGAGCACATATGCCGTATCAGCCAGAGCTAAGGAAAAGACAAGATACCTCTTAACCCACTGAGCCCTCTGCACACACTCTCCTGCAAAAATCTACATCTGTTTTTACTCTCGAGTTAGATATTTCCCTCCAACCACACCTTGTTTGAATGGGCAGGGATTACATTTTCAGATGACAGCTCTCCACTTTATGGCTGTAGAGTAACAGATAATGTGGATGGAAACTCCACACAAAATGAACCCCAGCTCAATTGACAGAAAATGTGAGGTATTTCAAGGGTATCCAAGATCCCAGCCTCGTTAAAAAAGGTCAGAAAATACCTATAAGATCTTTATTGCGACGATCCATGGAAAGGTTTCTCAGGGCAATGGACACAGCCCTCACAACCTTGTCAGAGTCAGACTGGAGAAGCTCCACAAGCACTGGTAAGCCTCTCTCCTTCCGCACCGTTGCACGGATGTATGTTGACCACTAATTAGAACATACAAGGGAAAAAAAACAACACAAAGTACTGTGAGTTCATATACCTGCCCTTTCCTGGACCCAGGCATTTATTTCACTGTTGTAAGTAGTTTTTTAACCCTGCAAAGACTAGTAAGGTTGTGTGATGCATCATTTAACCCATCATTCAAGTTCATCAAGCACCAAGGAAGAAAGGATGTAGAAGTTCATCCTACAGCATAGCAAGCTGCTGGGAAAAGAGGACAGAAATAGAAGGAGCATTATCTGCCAGCATCTGTTCTGTACACACCTCAGTGTGAGAACACATCCCTCTGGACTAGGAAAGAAGAGGTCATTTGGAAGGAACAGTAAAGCATTCAAAGCATCTGTTATCTTCTCCCACCTCCAAGTTCATGCTTTTATTCTGTTTCGTGACTGATTTTAAAATAAACTGTATTCAACACAGCTGTAAAACCACCCTGCTAATCCTCAGGCTGCCATGTGGTTCTCAAAGTGATCAGACATACCTATAAGACAACTGCCTCATTAGTACTGGGGATGCTTCGGACAGGATCTTAGAGGACACTTTGGAGTGCAGTTTCCTGAGCAGTCTGACAATCCAATGAATTAAGTATTCAGGATACTTAATAATCTAACAACACACTTTTCTGAATGGATGAAGCAATGGTTAAGTGGTTTAAGTAGTAAAACCTGCCCATGGCTAAATCATCACAAGCTTAGTGACACTTCCACTATGTAAACACCATCTGTCCAGAAGATGAAAAATATCTTAAGTGAGCAAATCAGATGGAAATAATTTCTCTGAAGTGCCCACCTCCTTCCTTTTAAAGACAAAAATGCACAAAATAACAGCACACTTATATAATAGGACATGGCTTTGTTTTTTACCTACACAACGGAAACAAGAGACTGAAGAAAAGACTACACTCACCGTCCAGTTGCCAGCACTGAGATTCTGCAAAGCCCCTGCTGCAGCTTCCAGAGTGTTGAAGTTCTGACTTTCAGTGAGGATGGAGAGGTACAGCCGGACCACATCTGGCTGGTACAGCAATTCAAAGCCTACAGATGGGGGAAGAGAACAGAAGCAAGGGAAGCAGAGAAGGCAATGTGTGAATAAACGTGTAACATACCCTTATTTAACCATGTAAGAGAACAGGTAAAAGGAAGATACACCTCAGAAGGGAGGGCTTCTGCCATGTCCAGGGCAGACTACACACAGCTGCTGAAAATGGTGCACACAGGAACTCATGCCCAGGACATTCACCTGGACTGAAGGTCCCTTTGCTTGTCTCCAGGTTGGTAATTTTTTTCCCCAAATCTGCGCTATTTTCCAAATTATGTGCTACACAGTGCCCTGCAGGCTGAGCCTATGCATGTAATAACAAGATGACAAGAGACAACTTTTGTCAATCACAATTCTTTCTTTGAATCTCTAGACTGGTTTCCAAATTCACCTTACACTCCTGTTGGCACTCAAATGTATCTCAGTACCTTCACAGACACAAACAATGGGCCCAACAAGACCAAGCTACACAGTTGCATCAGCCACCCCCCCTGCACACTGAGATGACAAAAGAAAGATGCAAGATATCAAAGTAACTAGAAGTCCCAGTTGGTAGGGGCAGAGAGAAATGCTGACTCCAGTTCAAATATCAGGTAAAGAAACACACCAGCACGGTACCACACTGGGAGACAGCAACAGACACATTAACTAAATATCCCCAGAATCGCTCTATCAGCTTTGCAGTTTAAGCACAACAGGAATGAGAACTACTCCCGGCTCTGCCATGGATTGCCTTTTGTGGTGCTGACTAATTGACAGTACCATCCGTGTCTTGACTTCCTCATCCACAGGATTAGGATTTATCCATCTACCCACATTAAAAAGGGGGTTTTAGGCAACAACTCCATCGTTACAAGTCGTTGCATGCTTTGAAGCACTTTTTGGAAGACTATCTTTCTTCTCTATGTTCAAGACAGGGAACCTACAAACACAAATCACTTCCTCGCTTCAGTAGTTTCTCTTCAAAATTCCCCAGGTCTCACATACATACTTTCCAGCACATACCACAGATTACGGTATTTCAGACATCTTGGATCAAGCCTAGGAGAAAGAAGACTGGGCAATGTTATTCTGGCCAGTGGATACCCCATTGATTATTTTTAGCATGTTGCTAAAGGCTTTCTGAAATTAAAGCCTTACATTTCAAATCTGCTAGTACTGCTGTGGGGCTATGTGAGTCAAGATCTCAGAACTCAATACCTTAAACCTGGTACAACACTATCCATAAACACAGGCCATGTTAAGCCCCTAGATATACAGGGCTTTTTATCTCACTGAAAACAAGAAAAAGCACTTAATTACACAAGGGTTTCTTTGCCCCATACCAGAAAACTGATCTATGCTTGAGGATCCATGAGCTTCCATGTGCTGGCTCCTACTTTCCTGCTCAGCTTCTCACATGCCTCCCGGCACGCTTGCATTCTTCACCAAGGACTGGATAGTTAACCTGCTCTGTGTTTGTGACGGGCTTTAATGCCACCACTTGCTCGCTACATGACACCCTAAAGATATGCATAAGCCACAACAGATGGCAATCCCCAAAGGCATCCTGCCAATCCATACCACTTACTTTCCTCTTCTCCAATGTCCTCTCCTTGCATTGGGATCATTGCCCTTTATATTGAATGCTGAGAAAAACTGTAGTTACTTAATACATGAAGCATGAACAGTTGTATAGCTTTTCACCATTCCTATGACAAGTTTGTGATTATCTGACTCCAATACGACCTTCGTATCACCTTTTTTCTCTGCCACTTCACAAGGTGAATTGGCAATCTAAGAATCCTCAAGAAAAAAACACTGATAAGTGGGCAGTATTTGTTTCCTGAACACTAGTTCTTAAAAAAAAATCTCTAAGGATAGCTAACCGGAATTCTGGCACTGCGTTATCTTTTAAGAGAGCTTTGCTGAAATATAAAACAGATCAGCAAAAGAGTTAAGGCATATTCATTAACAGATAATATTCATACAGAACATTTACCACTGCTATACTGGAGCTCAGACTTGCTTGTGGTTGAACAGTATGTAACTGTTCAGCCAGTCTTCTTTGATGGCTTTGTTTTAAAGTGCCTAGTTATAATCTTGGCACATTTGGCAGCAGCCCCTTATGTTCACCTTCTCTTATTTAACTGCTGTCTACAATGTGCCCTTTCTGTCAGATAAATTCTTTTTTTTGACTGGACACTATTCCTTCTTTGCACCACCTCACTGTGTGTGAATACTAAGATGTAACAACCCTCTCACCTCTGCTTACCTCCTGTGGACAGAGCTGCATTCCAGTCACGCACCTCCCACCCGCTTTTTGTCATTACTTCTCTTCATGCGTGAAAGCCTCTTCTTTTCCTACTAACTAATGTAAGAGCATCTTAAAAAATGTCTTCACCTCCTCTCTTCAGTAATGCACAGCACTTCCTCTACCAATTACCAGCACATTCCTGCTTTGGAGCTAACCCCTTAGCCAGTTTGGTGAATGGTTGCCACTGCATTCCATACATCCCCACTTCCCAACTACATTTATGCCCCTGCCCCGTTAGCAACTGCTTTAAGCTGAGTTAGCTAGTGCTAACAGGAAACTCCTTTCTCCCTTGGGTCTCCCCTGATCCCCTCAACTGCTGCAGGCTTCCAGTACTGCAGCACTTCTGTGTCAGCCTGGTTATGCCAGAGAAAGGCAGGCAGGAGTTGCTGAAACAAAGAATTATGAATGCCCTGCATGGATGGCTGCTCATTAGCAGAGATGAGAATCTAATAGTGAGAAAGTTACTGCTGCACTGGAGGGTTTTTCCCTTATTGACAGCAAGCTGACACTTTTCATAAGCATTATAGCCCCTTAAAAAGAAACAAACAAGTTTTATATTTTCTCCATCTGCCTCCTGTCCTAATGAATCCAGCTCTGCTATTTATAGGACGCAATTTGTCTGAATTATTATAAATTTCCTTCCAGGGCTGCGTGGAAGCCTCACACACTTTTCCATGCAGCACTTGAAGCATGTTCCTGGGAGGCACAGCTGGTCTCACCTCCATTAAGCACCTGCTTCTCTTCAAATCTGATTTCCTTAATTTCCAGATCATCTTAATAATTTTTTCAGGTAATGCTACTTTTGTGCAACATACGGGTAACTGCTTAAACACATTTTTTTAAATGGAAATGAGAGAAGAGGGTCATTACTGACGGGTAATACATCAAATGAAAAAATATCCACTATTTTTCTTTAAAAAGCCATTTTAATTATAGCTCGGATTCAGCACTGCTGTTAAAAAGATAATTTCTCCTGGAATAAATGAGATTTTTCCATCAGTTACAAGTTTGTGCTGAGTTGCAATCTGCACTGTTTCCTCCTGGAAAAGCATGGGGATAAGTCATTTATTGCAGAAAGCAAAGTAAACAAGTTCACCATATTCGCTTTTGCCTTTTAGGCAAACAGAAAACCCTTCAGACACTGATGTCACTGTAAAAACCATACATTTTACTGCATCTACACATTTCCCCCAGCTAATGGCATGAATGTGTATAACAAAGGAAGAGCTTCCACATTAGACTCATCTTCCTGAAAAAAAGGAAGATGAGCTTCTTCGCAGCAGAGTTGCTCAAACTTGGCAAATGGATTAGTTCTGCGTGGAGTTCATGCTACCAGGAGATGCCAAGTGGATTATCCTTTATTTGCCCAAAGAACAGTGACAGCACACACAGCAATTTCAAACTTGAACAGAAAACACCCGAAGAATTAACTGGGACTGATCAGCCACCTTGATCCATTCACCTAAGTTCCTGTGCTAAGAATGATGCAGCAGTTCCTGGATTATCTCCTCCACAAACCTATTTGCTTTCATCTTGGCAATGCCAATTCTGTGCCTATACTTAGCTGTGCTCTGGCAGTAACGCAAAATAGTGCACCAGGTGCTATCTCTGATACACCAGCTTAATCCCAAACTCGGACAACTCTTTGGAGCAAGGCTGAATGATCTATTCCCCTTCACTGTCCAACTGATTTATGATTTATTCTCCCACTGCAGCCATAGGAAACTATACACATATGGATGCTGGTCAGATGAGAGTTCTACTGCTGTAGCAGAAATGTGCTGCTTCATTTTTTATCCACGCAAAAAGTCTGGGTTGCTGTTTAAAGAGGCAAATTTCATATGAAGCTGGAAAGACACTGGCAACACTGCAGGAAAAATTGAAAATCCCTATCCCTAGTAAAAAAGAAATAAAAGATCGCTAACATGAACTCTGAGAGTTACTCATCCATGCAGTGTCCACAGGCATGTTTACATCAGCGCTTTGATTCTGACCACTTCTGAAGACAATCTCCCACTTAATGTGCTTTGGTTCCCAACACAGAGAAGCTGCAGCACCATCTGGACTCCCTCTGGGGTAATATTAAACCAAGAGATACAGGACCACACCGATGGTGCGCCGACCAAAAACGGAAGCTGAGCCGCGTTTTCTGCGCTGGCCAATTCCGAGAGCAGGATGCGACAGCCGCCGGCAGATGGAGCTAGAGGAACCCAAACTGCAGCTCCTCCGCAAGGTCATCTACCAGCAAGACTTTGCAGGATAAGCAAGCCAGCCCATTGAGCAACTAGGAACCAAAAGTAAAAACCAAGGTAAAAAAGAAGAAAACCAAAAAGTAACGGCTCATGTCAGTAAAAGAAATGAACAATTTGATTCTGCAAGAGACAAAAGCTCCACAGATCTTGGACTCCTGCCCTCTGCCAACAGCAGGCTGGTAACTTCATTACAGCCTGTGTAGCTCATTATTTGGAAGTTAAACAGCTGTAAAACAGAGTTAAGAATTATTTACTACAGAAATGTTTTCAGAACATGTAAGCAAGAAACCAGTGCTGCAGATCAACCGTCCCCTTCCAGGAACTCCTCTCTCTGCAGTACGGATTTACAGAAGACTCCATGAAAAAAACCATAGAAGGCTGGGGGGTGGCAACTGGTTACTTTTATGAAAACAGTAATCAAATCCTTAAAAAACCCGGCTCGTCAGCTCCATTCCATCTGTATGCTGTGCTGCAGCACCCGTGCACACAGCAGCTTGAATGCCAACATAAACTTGCAAGATTCTTCTAATTGAAAGGCTTAACAGCAGCGAAAACGCAGCCAGCTTCAACAGAGCCAAATGCTTGGAATAACTGATGGAGAATGCAGCTCAATGCAGATACATGTAGAATACTGAATGTCATACCACAGAGGCATAGCAAACTTCTGCAACAAATGAAGAAGAAATAAGAGGTGGAAAGTTCTGAGTAGTCCCTATAGCTTTCACTTCAAGGTACAGCACAAGTCAGGATGGGTACTATACTTACTGCAGAGATTCAATCATGAATGCAGCATCCACCACTGCGCAGGAGCTCTGAAGACAGACCAGCCTTTGAATAGTATTGAAAAGAACAACCAGAATAATATGGGACACACAAGACTCAAATCAGGCTTGAGGGAACGTTTAAGAGGAGTTTTTCTATTTCAAAAATGAACAACCACAATGTGTGACCTTTCCAACAAATCTACTAAGTCACACACAAGTTCTAAAATGACATAAACTCTTCCCAGCTTACCATGTACGCCCACAATGAAAGCAGCAATGGCATGCTAATTAAGAGGGGGAGCAAGCAATCCCCCCACCCCAAAGGATGTAACAGAACTGTTAGCAGTACTACCAAGCTACCAAGTGTGGAGGTATGCAGACAACCAACACAAGGAGCTGAGCTGACTGCAGGGAAGGCAGAAAGGAAAAGAAATGGGAGGCTAAGGCGCCGCAGGAGAAATAAGGATGCCTGGGAAAGCAAACCCTTTTTTGCTATTTCTGTTATTCTTTACATTTCCCAAGCTCCAGAAGTTGTCAAAGTAACTTCTCTAACAGCAAGTGCTTTGTAAGAGGTCGGTTATATTCCACTTCATATTCAAAGAATACACAATTCAACAAAGAGATGGTTCAATTAAAGAAAACCCATTCTGACCTTGTCTGAGTTCCAGCACTTCTGTTTCATGTGAGCAGACATTTTAAAGCTAATACAGCTTTCCCTTTCCAAAGGACCTGCAAGCAGCATTTCTCCCAACAGCATTTGACACCCTGCCCAATAACAAAGCCTTTTTTCAAGCATATGTAGCTAAGTCTCTTGGCAACTGCAGATGTTCCATTAACAACCTTCTCTCCTCTGTCACTAATCAGCAGCGAAGGCACTGGAGGACCAATACTTAATAAGGATCTGAAAGCTGCGGCTGCTAACTAGAGCACTATCCAAGCTACTAGTTCAAAAGGGGAACGTGCTGTTACTGAAGGGCAGGGCATATCCAGCCGCCAGGCTGACGCAGGAGAAGAGCTGCTAAAGGTTTCCACCAAAAGGCAGAGGAGGCATCTGGGTGGACTGCAGCACATTTAAGCATTTGTAGGTCACCTTTGGCAATGCTTTTGCAAAACACCATTGTTATAAGCAACAACGCCTTGGACCCAAAGTTAACATTATTCCTTTTGGCTGAATGATTAAAATGGATGGCTCATGTAAATAGCTTTCCTTAGCTCAGTCCTAGAAGACTTGCACCTGACCTTGGAGACACCAAGTATATTACACAAAATGTTAACACTTGCTCTCTTGCCTGTTTCTCTGATCCAAAGTTATTTTTCTTTACTTCACAGTGATAATTGAATGCATTTTCTTTACAGGAACAGGACAATCATGTTATTGCAAAAGCAAAGTTTGTTTTGAAATGCAATTTGTATCTCAGAATCAAACATTAAATAACATTTTCCCCCTCTCTCACACACACAAAACACACACTGGAATCTCTGTTTTGTGACCTACCTATAAAGCATGATCTGTTTAGAAGTGCATAACCAGATCACCACAGTGTTTGCAAGCTCCCAGTGCGCTGCCCAGGCCCTGCATCCCCATTGCAAAATCTCAGGATGGGATTTGGTTCCAAATCCTGACTCACATACACAAGCGAATAGCAAACTAATTGGCATCAAAGTTCTGCCAGCTCTGCAGGGTTTCACAGAGTGACACTGTTGACACTGCTACAACGCAAGGATCCTGTACCGCTCGTAGAACGGGCACACCTGAGACTAAGCTAGGGGTGAACACCCTCTTGCCTTACCATGAGGAATCAGGAGAAATCCTGTCTTTGGTAGTCACAGGGGTTGCTCCTTACCCTTGTCTCTATTTTAAGACAAAAGACAGATGAGGTTTAGCAGGTTTGTGATCTTGGATCAATATGCCAGGAGAGCAGCAATGCAAATGCTCCTAGATATGGCCAGTCTTGCCTGCTGCCTCCAGGGAAGTGTCTTCCTGAAGCTTTCATGTAGGACTCATGTCTCTTAACAGCCAAAAGGACATTTGGCACAGCAATGATGGGCACTGCACTAGGGACTTCTTAAACAGACAGCAGTCTGGCCCTTGCACACAAGATCAATACTAAGCATGTCACTGATCACGTTGTTTCCCTGCTGTCTGCTATGCAACAGAAATACTAGAACAACAGCAGACAAGGCCAAATGTCCATGCTTATTCGTTTAGATTTCACTGCTGCGGCTGCTACTACTGACCACGGGTGCTTCTGACATGCCTGCTCCTGTCTCTGTGAGAACCTAGAATTACATGACTGACTTTTCTTCTCTTCCCTGAAAGGACCCAGATGGTAGCACTTGGTGACCGATCGCATGCCCTGAGGGGTGTCTCCCTGTTCGTGGCACCAATCAGCTCTATTTTGTCACCCCTCCTTTTCAGCCACAGATAGCAATAGCAAGGACTGCACAATCCACGCTGGAAATGAGAACACTGTGCCCCTCTGGCTTGTCTGGCTTTTGGCATTTGTGCCAGTTACACCAGTGGATGATGTGAAAGCTCAAGGAAGTGTCAACTAACTGTCCTCAGAGCTGCAAGCACAAGCCAAGAACATATGCGGACATCACAGTAATTCAAACCCATAGCACAGCTCTGAGAAGATGCAGTAACAGAGTGATACTACATAAAGTCTCACTTGATACAAGAGGCATGAAAAAATGGACCTCTCTTCTTAATGGGGAAAGCTTTTAAATGGAGGAGTCTCTAGGTTGGAACTTGCTTCTTCTCTGCCCTGGTAGCGCTTGAATTCACTGCTTTTGGGCCATATTGCAAGCCTTTTCCATTTAGCTAAGCTTTCCCAAAGGAACAAAAGGAATAGAGAAACAGCTGGCAAAGCTAATGAGGATTAGGAACTTGAAGAAAATTAATACTTTTCACATTATATAAACAAATGAGGTTTCACAACTGTACATTCATGTATACACACCAGAACGTGTGTGTTTTCAGGGACTTTTTCTTAAAGTAAAAAAATCAAAATCAGGTAAAAGATTCCTCCATATCCAGCTCAGTAAAACATGCTACCGCTTTTCTAATCACAGCTGCCATGTGATGCAGCTGAACAGGTTTGAGATCTGCGACAGAATCTTTGCAATGCCATTACTTGTGCAGAGGCTTCACTGTCCAGCCAACCATCAGAAGCTTACTGCATCAAATGTGTTTATTAAAGAGGGACACACTGAGTGATTCCCTGAAGGAAAGTCCATTAGAAAATAAGAAAAAAAAAAAAATCACACCACAGCTATGAGTAGTCATAAAACACAATGTGTTGCTGTTAGTATCTTATCAACAAGTACAAGAGCCTCATAACACAAAAATGTCTCAGAACTAGAGTCATCACTGAAAATCAACAGCACTGTTAAGGGACTCCTTCCCTTGACTTGTGGCTGCCTCGACCTACCGTTTTCTTTCCTCTGGTCTTTGGTGTGTGTTTAACTAAGGATCATGTATTCCAAATTGCCCTTTTTTGGCCTCAAGCCCCTGTAAAACTCAGCTCTGCAGTTCCAGATGCCAATCAGCTGCTCTGACTCTAGGAAGCTAATGAGCTTTTAGCTTCCTCCCAGCTCAGTCGTAGAAACCTGTCTGCAGAGAAAAGCTTATTGCAAAAGGAGCCATGGCTCCACATGCCACTTGAGTAAATTTATTTTTTAAAGATTCTGACATGATTCAGAATGGTTTAGATGGTGAACAGCTTTACAGAACTTACTGCCAGAAAGCCCCAGCAAGTAGGAAAGCACAGAAAAGGGGGAAAAACCCCACTATGGCTGGCAGCTGCATGGCAACATGAAAAACCCTACATGGTAGTACTTCTTTACTTGAAATATCCACACTAAGTACCACAAAGTACCAAGCTGTGCCAGAAAGGTGGAAAAAGCACAGAAAACTCTTCCTTGTATCTTCTTTCCTGTCTCCAAGAAAGGCTCTATGAAATTCACTGAATCATGAGGCTGGGTATGGTCCCAATAAATGCCCTCCCCACCACTACATGACCTATATCTGACATAGCAGGCCAGTAAATCAAAGCTCATGAGGGGCTGTGGAGTGAAACAGAGGCCGCAGCGCTATATAGAGAAAAGCCGTAAGTTCCAGCATCAGGTGGGACCCCGCTGTCGGACTGGAGAGCGCTGTACTTGCCCACCCATGTAGTGGTACTGCAGAGCTGGCAGCCAGGAGAAGGCGGCAGCCAGTGGTCCTGGCAGCCTCGCCAGTGCTGGGGGGTGACTGCAGCAAGTAGCTACTGCTTTGTCTGGAAGCAGCAGCCACGCTCTTCCAGACCTCCATGGATACAATTTCTTCCCACCAGGCCTGCGGTAAGTCAGGGCATGAGGGACCTAGAGCCTATGTGCGATCAGCCCTTCTCTGCCTTTACACGCTGGGATGCTGGCACTGAATTTTAACCAGCAAGGCAAACCCAAATGCTTCGTCACTCGGGAATTTACAGAAACAGGTCTGCTTTGTCAGGTATGGGACTATGGGGGTTTCCACTGACAGAGCTTCAAAACACTGCCCTGCTGCTGAGGGACTTTCTGCTCTGGTGTGAAAGCTCGCACGCTCCTGACAAGCATTTGGATGTATCAGCTATGGGCACTGCTTAGAGCTGCGACAGACAAGGATCGACAGACAGTATTTCCACTTGGGCTGGCACCTGTCAGGTTCTCCCCTTCGCAGTCTGAGTTTTATCTTCAGTGCCAAGGGAAAAACAACTTCAAGAGAAAAACCAAATCCTTCAGAGCTCATGCATGCTGAACTATGCTTGGAAGCCAATTTGAAAGCTTCTGTCTGGGTTAATCAAGCTTCACCAAGTCTACTTATACTTCCACTTCTCACCATGATATGTATAGAAAGTCTTATAAATGGTCATAAGCCATTACACAGGTATTTGGTTATTCATATCAATGTAGTAGCTTGTTAGAGGCCGTCTGCTTAAGGTAGTGAAGGCAGAACTCCACAGCTTGAATTCCTCAAAGAAGAATAAATCTGTCTATTCTCCAGGGGATCTACCCTCACTGAAACATCAAACACTTCCCACTAGGAAGGAAACATTTGGGTATAAACAACTAACTTTTTTTGGGGAAAGGTTATCAGAACCCAAGCTGAGAAGCTAGCAGGTCCATTCTCAGCCTATAGAAATGAAAGATCAGTGATTCCCAATCACCAGGACTGATAACGGAAGCCTGCTTAGTTCATTACAAGCACAGTTCTGCAATCTTGCCTTTATAAGCGTTTTATAAGTGCCATATGGAAAGACTCCCTCATGTTATTAAATAATTTAGTATACGCCAACCCAAACGCTTCCTCCAATTCTGTTTGTGTCCTGAAATTGCTAATTAGTTCCTGTTACAGCTTCCAAAGTCAAAAGTGGGTTTGAATTCCTCTCACCATTTCATGAAAGCTGCCACACACACCCAAAGGCAGCCCAGTGCCTCTAATCTGTCTCAATTACAGTCACAATGCTGCTGTCAGGCAATTTAAGTATCTCCCATGCACCCAAGACAAAGAATATGATGTATTCAATGTCAAATAAATGTCAGGCCAGAGCAGAAGCAGCACAAACAGAAGGTCTTCTTCAACTTCTCTAACAAAAAATAGACCTTGCAGCCCAGGTTTTCAAGGCATAGTATCTGGGTACTTAGTTTTCGTGGATTTCAGCATAAGACAGAAACCTTAATGCCTTGAAGAATAAAGATTTTCTACCCACCCTCAAAGCACTGTATCCAGGCAGGGACAGATGGTGAGAGGCAAGAGAAGACGCTGCTGCTCCTCCTTCATTTGAATTGGAATGCGCTGGGATGTACCACCTCAAAGGCATGGAGTGAAGGGGTATTCTCCTTTCAGCTTATTAGAAAACAAGGAAAGTTTCTACTAGATGTAAACATATCTGCTGTTTGATGCACTGTCTGAATAGCTGATAATCACAGGCAGAACTGACGCAAAACCAGCTCTGCCCGTAGAATTATAGGTTTCCTGACAACACGGATCTTGCTATAAAATTTAAATTCGGACCAGAATGTGAGATAAGACAACATGATCTGGAGCGAAATAGCTCTCTGAGGCCTTAGCTATTTTATAACCACAAATAAATCTAGTTGCAAGTTAAACAAATAAAGAAAAAAGAAATAGAAAAAGAATGGCGGCCTCAGTGTGTAGCACTGGATGAGATACTTGGCTGAAACAAAAAGAGGAAGCAGAGACATTTTTCAAGAGGCAACAGGGGAATGTTACACAGCATCGAAGTGCAGCCTGTCCCATCGTTACCACCCTCCAGAATGGCCCGTATTCACAAACCACCAGAAAGTCACAGGAAAAATTTTACAAAGCCACAACAGACACTACCCCAAACAACTCTGACAGCTTCTTTGAAACCTCTTCATCGCTGCTAAAATAGTGAAAAGATCTCTCACCCAATAGCCACTTTGTTTAGGAGAGTTTTCAATATCAATGCAACTTTCTTATGGGAATATTATGCAATTAAAAACTGAGCTTAAGACTACTCATGTAAAAGATTCTAAGCAGAAGCTGACATTTACTGTGGAGGTTGTTCATGCCTATAGAAAACTCTGAAAAGGTCAGTGTAAGTGTAAATAAGGTGAAATACTTCCTCAAGAGTATGAAAATTTCCATTGTGTTACTATCTATACCTATTTCTAATCACTCATGCATTCAAGGCAGTGTTATGAATGCCCTGATGGCTTCTCATGGGCCATATGTGTCCATAGCTGGATCTAGAAAGAGGTGTCCAGGCTGCAGCAAGAGGAGTGGCACCAAATTTTAAGTGTTTCAGGGAAACTGGGATCTGGCCACATACAGAACTGCCAATGCAGTTTAATTTCAGTGGGTTTAATCTCAGCATTGCTTTCAACAAGCAGGCACACAGGGTTTGGCAAGGACCGGCTTGTTAAGATTTATCTATTAACCAAGACCTTGCAGAACCACCCAAATCTAAGTCACACATGCCTTTACCAAGTCTTTAGTTTTAAACACTAGCACTAACCTGAAGGCAAATACTCTCCTGGAAGCAGTGCTCACATAATTGAATAAATGGGATTAGGTCTCATGCTCCTAACACACACTTTCTCATTCCTTCAGAAATCCCAAGCATGCTGTAATGCAACTAACAGCTCAGTCATCCTCAATGTTTCTCATCTCTTCTCTTACACATCCGCAAGTGCCTTTGTGCTTTGCAGTGATCACTAGCACTTTTCATGACTCAATGCACAAAGCATCCCCAAAAGGGAAGTGGGAAACCTGCATATGCAAGGAATGCAGACTTTCAATTTTCTAAGTGTCTAAGGTCATTGGGGATGCTCCTGTTAAGGCAAATCCTTTCTCTAGATCTTATTCTTGCCTGCTCATATTTTGAATGAGTCTTAAGAGATGCCTTTCTTGCTCATCATTTTTAAGCTCTCAGCAGGGCAAGATGCAATAATCATGATTACAGATCTGCTGCTTATGATTTTAGAGGTCTCAAACCAGAACTCATTAGATTAAATATTGTTCCTGGCTTTGTATGTGAGGGACAAGAAGAGCTGACATTTCCAAATGGAACAGGCTTGCTAGCTGGCTTGTTAGCATGAGCCAGCAAGAAAGACATTGCTTCAAAAATCAGGAAACCTCCTCCCTGTTCCCAAATCTGCCACTGAAATGCTGTGTAACTTCACTCTCACTTCAGCAGTCAGTGTCCCCCTTTCCCCTCCCACACTGTTTCTGTCTTGCCTATCTAGACTCAGCCTGTTCCAGTAGACTGTCACAGTGGTGTTTGGTACTTCTACTTCACTGAGGCTACTGGTGAAAGAGAATGTGAAGTCACTCTAAATGTCTCCTACAAAAGCAACAATATATTCAGTAAAGCAAGGAAACCCCAAAGCATGACAGAACCGGACATGAGGTGGAAGGATTGCTCTTCACATATCCTCCTTCCAGAAAAGCCTGAATCATGGTCTGTTCCTAAAGAGACAAAGGATGTATCATGCTATTACAGAATTGCAGATTTCCCTATGACCAAGACACAGAAAATTCAGGGCTGAAACTAAGGTCTGAGAGGATGAAATAAAAATGCTCTTCTTTCTACGACACACTGATCAACCTTCACACTGATCATCTGAAAATGCCGGGGTCAGCAATCAAACCCTCAGTGGGTCCAGAGCAGTGAACAGTTGGATTGACACTGCTTTCTAAACCATGCAGATGTAAGGTTCCCCCGCCTCCGGCTGACAGGTAAATTTAAGTGTCTGCTCTATAATGTAAAATGCCTGACTCTCAGTTCAAGGTCACTTTTCTTCAATCCACAGTTAGAGGTATATGGCACATTAAGTCATATGATTCCCCTGCCACGTTAGAGAAGGGGGGAGCTTTTAAGCCTGTGCAGAGCACTCAGGGTTATCGAAATAAATAAGACTTTATATAGCAGCTTTCACATTCAACATCTCTCAAAGTGGTTTACAAAGTAATGAGTCAGATAATAGGACTGCAGCAGCTGTGCAGGTAACCACACTAGAAATTAATGCTGAGAAAACAGAAGTCTTAATTTTGTGATTCTTTTTATTTGCCTTTCTGCAAAACTTGACTGCAGCTTCAGTCTGACTAATGAGCATCAGTGACTCCTGCAATTTAGAATGCACAAGTTATTTGACAGTCCAGTTTATTTTAATTTTCAGATTAACTCCATGATTAAAGCACCCCATTAACTATAATAAATACTGTTCAAGCAAAACTGGAAAAAAAAGCTGGACTCCTTACTGCACATACCTCCCCTGTCTTGGCTGCATTATAAGGAAGGCCTCTTTGTCTGGCCTCTAGTACCTCAATTTGCAATTAGTTCAGAATGACACAACTATTTCATTTTCATTCCCCTTTCTCTCCCCCATCATTAGCTATTGAAAGCAGACCCTCAGGGACTGATTAACATAGTGTTGAGAAGTCCATGGTTTACTGTGCTGGCACCAGAGAAAGTATGCATTACAAAATCAAACTGAGATCTACCTATTAAGATGTATTTTGCATGTATGCTCCTTTCCCAGGTTCCACTAGCAAATGGGCACTCCCATTCTTCTTCCCACCTGGTTCACCTGGCTAGCTGTCATGGATTAAGTTGTTTTGGAAAAAAATGACCTCTAAAAACAACCCATGCTGTTGTTTTTTGCAGACAGACTTTTTTGGCTGACTTTGTAATCACTTAACAAGAGTCACACAGAACAATTACAGTCACCTGGGCCAGCTTCCTGCTCAAAGCAGGCTCAGTGCTGAATTTAGACCAAGTTATTTATGCCCATGTCCAGTCGGGTCTTGAAATCCTTCAATGACAGAGAGCCCTTCAAAATTTCCCTGAGGAGCCTGTTTCAATGCTTAATTACAGGGCATCAATCTGCATTTTTGCAGGCAGAAGAACACCACGGGACAGCCAGAGAACCCCTGACAGACACCTTAAGTAAGATTTGAGAGATGCCTGTTTAGTGTTGAGTTCTGACAGCACCTGAGTCACACAGGCCTCTGAGAAATTTATCCACATTCCTATTACTCCTCAAGGCACAGCCTTTTTAAGACTCACCTGGAGCTATAACTACTTCCTTTACTTATGCACACACTATTTTGGGAAATCTGGCAAGGGATTTAAATCGACATTACACCATTTTTCTGCCTCAGCTGTTCTGAAACTTTCTGCTGTTCTCTTGTCAAGTGGCTTCGTCAGCAGAACTTTGCTGCTGTACTTTTGATGGACACTAGAGACAATCGTAACTTTGTGCAACAAGGTTTTTGTAATTGATTTTGACATGAAATTTCATCTGCAAATTCCAACAGAAGCTTCATTCCTTTTCCTTGCACTTCACAATAACAATGGCGAGGTAACCAGGAGAACTTTCCCATCCATACCCCTCTTCAAAATATTATCTCATTTTTTTATGCTTATGCTACAAGGAGGGCAAGGGGGATGGAGAAAGTCTCTGGGCTTTCATTGTTATCTCTTAACTGAAACAGAGTATGGCATGGCAGAAAATCTGACATAATGCAACAGTGATGGATGGAGTTTTTAACTGCAGTGACTAAGTCCCAAGACTGAGGCACTTACAGTTATGTGGGATAAACACCTCCCCACCAACTCCTGCTTTTATTCCTGGCAGACTTTCATGGCGCGCTGTCATTTTATACACAGTCCTTGAGCAGCATCCATAGAACGAGCTATGCTTTGTAATAACAGGCATTCTATTTCAGAGTAACAATTAGGATTGCTTGTAGAACAGAAATGCTAAATGAGACAGGCAAAAACATACACAAACCAAAGTGGGGAGAAAGCCAGTATTAACCATTCTTAGCTGGGGCAAACAGTACAGAGAAGGCTGTGAAAAGGAAAAGATATGACAACTATCACTTTCCAACATTAACTATTTTGTCATCAGAAATGTTACCCAAGTATAACAGACATGAAAATCCAATCAGTGGTTGAAGGGTTAATATCATGCATTGTCAGAGAGCACACATTGCTATAACTAAAGCAAATGTTGTAGCTGGGGTGTAAAACTTGCCAAAGTCTTGAGTTATGTGTTGGTTTCTGTATGTGTCTATCTATACGAGCATCATAAATAATACAGTTGAACTTCTCCATAAAAATGCGAAGTAAGTGTAATGTGCATAGTAAGAATACAAAGCAATTCATAGTATTAGATATTTTTGAAATAACTCTAACATGAGCTCCTCAGTCCCTTCACATAACATCACACTGGAGCAAGGCGCTACCATCCACCCCTTGAACAGAAATTCCAGTTTTATTTGATTTTCCTGTCACTGTGGTGCTAACAGTTGTGACATGCGATACTTTGACAGAATTCTGCTGTTTTCCCAAATGGATCACACACACTCCATCTGCACTGGTTATCACAGCAGCAGTGAAACTATCACTAATTATTTTAGTGAAAGCAGAGGCAGCAGCAGACACTTCGCAAACCAGTTCACTACAGCCCTGGATCCGAATGCAATTAACTTGCCTATGGCCACTCAGCAAGACAGTAGTAATGCTGGAATGCAAAAATGAGACTTTATTACTTTCAGCTCTGTCTTTTGCTGGAGCTCCAGATCACTCCATCTCCTAGGTAGCTGCTGTAATTACCATGTGCTTGAGTGGAGTTCCTGCTGTTTAGTTTTTCATAGGCTACTTTATTGTGCAAGTACATATAGGCTGTTCTAATTTAAGATGTTATAACCACATGCATAAGTCTCATTTTCTGTGCATTCATAACTTGGCCACAAATTCACATCAAGTTGGAAAGGGAATTTACCACCTGGGACTCCTGCCTTTGAAGATGCTGCTAGTTATTATAATAGATCTATATTCTCAGTTATCAGCCTCAGGCAAGAAGAAGCTGGAAGCTGACTACTGGAGTTATTTTCTAGTCCCATGAGAATCACAGGTGAAAAAAAGGTGTAAAGGTGGAGTGGGAGAGTCTTGTCTCCGGCTAGCTTTTC
>WYDI02141218.1:16202-89839 GCA_009867235.2 Psittacus erithacus | reverse complement strand
TCTAGTCCCATGAGAATCACAGGTGAAAAAAAGGTGTAAAGGTGGAGTGGGAGAGTCTTGTCTCCGGCTAGCTTTTCCTCTCCAATGAGGAACACTGAACATGAAAGAATACAAGAAAAGAATAAAGAGGAGGAATAGTTGCGGCTGTTCATTCACCTTAGAGACGAGTCAGATTTTTCTCATTCACAAGGAAGAGTTTGAAACAATTCAGAAAGAAAGCTGCCTTCTTAACTCATCTTACATGTAACCTCTACCTGTTAAGACAGAAGTAGAAGAAAAAAGGAAAAAGAGGAGTTCTACAGGCAAACAAATTACAGCAGAGACAAGTAGTGATGGACAAGAATAACCACCTTATGAATTCATGAAAAGCTTAATTTTCTCAACTCTGTATAAACGTAGAGCTGAAAGAGATCTTCATATCACTACAATCATTCCTCCTGCCTCCCTATCCCAGCAGCTGTTTCCCACTGCTCCCCCTCAGCTTAAACTTTGAAGCTATGTAACCTAAAATTGAAAAAGCCGTTCACACTATGAAGTGTCCATACGGGAGGTGGAGAAGGTATTAGTGACATTTAATTAGCACAGTTCAAAAATTTCTTCCCCAGTTTACATTGGCTGTGTATGGCCTCCACACAGCAGCACGCTTCAAGTTCCCAACTCAAATCTTCCTGACATAAAAGTAAATCTCTTAACTGGGCAATTTATAGGATAGTTGGACCACACAAACATTGCGCTTCCCCTTCCTACAGCTGCAAGAGCTTTTCTGTTCCTCAAATGCTATTTCACCTTACCAGGAGTCTAACCTGTCTCACCTGTAAATACAGTTTTTTTCTTGGAAATCCCTATGGACAAAGCAAGAGACTGGAAAGCACAGATCAAAGATGCAACATAGAGGCATTCTCAGAAGCCAGAGAGCAACAATTTGACAAACATGGTAGCAGTTACCAGAATGTAAAGCCAGAATTACTCTTCACATTCCTGAGCTGAGAGATAACACCAGAGTGAGAGCTGGTCCTGTAACCATCTCAAATTCCTCTCGCATCATTTGGTGGAATGACTAAACCCCACAGAGCAGAGCTGCGAGTCTCAGTAGCACTACTGTACACAGTTGCTGCATGGGGTTCAGTCATACCATTAGTATTTCTCCCAGAACAATATATGTTTCTTCACAGGCTCTAAAGAAAAAGTGTGGTAGGACAGAATCATATTGGTAAGTGAAAAGAATTAGTGGCAGAATTCAGAAAGGTCATACACGCTTGAGAACAGCAAGGTTGAGCTGTGGGTCCTTACTGATAGCTGAATTTTCCTGCAAAAATTACCACAAATATGTAATATTAAATGTCTACACAAATGCAAGTGATCAAGCTCACCAATGACAGTAAGCTACAGAGAAGGCAGACCTTTGCCTTTCACCTCAAGACAATGCTGATCTAAGACAATGCCTACATAGATCAGTAAATAACAAATCATTCTAGTGGTTGACAAACCTTGCCATACCTAGGTAACTGCTGAACTACAAACAGCACTGAATTCACCTGTGTGTCAAGAGAGAGCTCAAAGGATGTAGCACTTGAAAACCCTATTTGGCCTAGAAATTAATAGTAACCTAACAAAACAAACAGGCAATAAGAGAACCTTGAACACTCAGTGATATAACTTAGTTCCCACCACAAAGGTTTGCTGACTCCTACACAACAGAGCACTTTGTTTCATTAAATCCATATTCTAGCATTATAACACAATACAAAACCATAACTGTGCTCTTTACAGGTCTGCCAAAGTGTGTTGCAGCAGCATGCACCAAGATAAAAGCCTGAAAGATTTTGTCTAGTTGCTGGTGTTTAATGACATGCATGGCAATCTCTCATCATGGGTACCTGGCCAAGTAAAACACACTACCTGATGAAAATCTGCTACTTTAACTGCTCAGCTAGTTCAAAATCAGTTCAACACCAGCTCAACAAAGGCAGGGATTGTTCTGGTTTTTTAAACCTTGTGAGTTATGTAGAAGGAAACAGAGGTCATTCCATGGACAACATCTTTCAAAGGCCAAGCTGTTTAAGGCTTACTACCTGCACTAAAGCAACAAGGAAGAAACGACCCTCCAGAATTGTGCTAATGATTTATTTTATGCAACATCTGTGCAGCATGGTGAGCTTATCACAAGACAAGACTGTGAATTACTAACTACTAGGACTGCTTTAGCAATGAAGTCCAGCAGCTCTGCTTAGGTCTGACACAAATCTACCATAAAGAACCAACAGATCTTGGCAACAGGCAGCAAGAACTAAGAATAGCTAGTGACAGGAAACATCATGACAAATAAGCAGTGTTTATTCAGTATTCAAAGCTGTCTCTGAAAAGCAAGATAGATCTTCCACTCGTTCCTTCTCCTGCCTTTCTGGCCTGCATAAAACTTCTCAAGCAAAAACTGCAAAACATTTTATCAGGTACAATCCTACAGCAAGTTTCCTTTTAGATACCCTGGAGTATGTACTGGGAATAGGATTGGGTTAGAAGTCAAAAAAAACCACCTCATCTCTGCAGGTGAGTCACCATCACCCATCAATGCTCCCCTCATACAGAGTTTACAGAGACTCTCTAAAAAACAACCTATGTAAAAAGAGCAACACTTCTACCTGAATGATGTTCTGTTTTAAGGAAGTTTTATCAAGTTAACTATTGGTGACAGGATTTTGCGCTCCTTTTAAAAATCCTTTTAAAATCCATGCTAAGTGAGTAACCCTCTCCATATCTGCTTCATGCAAGAAGTGCACACATCATTAAAACACAGAAGGTGTCACAATATGTCAGTATAGACTACAGCCCTTACAGGCTTAGGCCAGTCTACTTGAAACAAAAATAATCATTGTTCCATAATAATACACTCGATATTAGTTTGAATTGCTTGAGTTGCCATGTTAAGAAAACAAGAAGCTATTTCATTCTTTTAACTGGAAGAAGATATGTAAGGGCAGAAACAAGACAAAAGACGTAATAGTACTCCCAGACCTCCAAATCACATTCCAGAGGCATCTCCCCATAAGATCTTCAAACCCTTAAGGTTCAGCTCTAAACTTCAAACTTATGTTCTACAATACCAAGTTTAACAGATCCATAAAGACCATAAATAAGAGTTTCCACCTGTAGAGCACAGCTCAGCAGGCCAGGAGAAGGAACTGTCACATTTCAACCCAGCTTTGTGGCTCAACGTAAGAACTGCAGGAGATTATGACAATAAAAGTGGAGTACTCCAGAACAATTAGCAGTCTGCCACGGAAACTGTGTGTATGCAAAGAAAGAAAAATCACAGGTGCCTGCTCTGAATTCCTTGCAGGTGTTGGGAAAAAGAATGAGAATTTACAGGTACTGGAACGGAGAACAAGGGCAGGTTCCATAAGGGAATTTTCCTATTCAAGGCAATAAATTTTCTCTGACTCAAAGCACTGGAAGACAGATGAGAAATCTTTCACTGCTTTGCAAAATATGAAAAACACACTGGGCCAAAATGAATCCTCTGGTTGGTAAAGCAACAGAAATAAGAGATACTTAGTAATTCTGATGGCAATTCTCAACATGCACATGAAATACTTAAAAGATGTTAATATAAGCACACGTTACTTGCTTTCACAGAGGAGATCTTCCCAGTACCTCAATTTCCACTAGCAGGCACAGGAGGGGTGTGGATTGTGCCATTAATCAATCAATTCTACTCACTTATTCACAATACGACAATCAAAATTAATGATTGAAGGGAGCTGGAAAGGGCAGGTGAGTGCTTGAGTCAACTTGTAAAGACTTAGAAAGCAAATTAAAACAGCAGTGAAATGAGAACAGCAGCTAATCTTAATTACAAACCTGAAGTCAGAGGAAAGCTTCAGTGAAGATCTTCTCTCCCCCCACTACATGTTAGTGAAGACAAATTGCTGGCATTTTTGTAATCTACTAAGTTAAAGTCATTACCCTGACAGTGCCAGGAAGTCTAATTTCCTGGAGCAGTAATACAAAGATTTATAAGTGAATTTAAACACTCACCTTCTGGGATAGAAAAATCTATCATCAGCATCAGGCTACATGGAAAGCGACAGGATTTCAGATAACAGAGACAGAAGAAATTCACCGGCTGACAAGTTCACCCAAAATCTCATTCCCTAACTACATAGGCTGCTGAGAAGGGTAAGTGTACACACAAAGCTGAGCTTTCAAATGAATTCACCTTTTCTGTGAGGTCCCTGCTACAACAAAATAGACTTGTTCAACTATAAACAGCTTTAGCACTTGTTCAGTATTTCTGCTAGATTCTCTCCTAAGCTTATGTTCCCATTAGGATGGAAGTAAGTTTAAATAATCAAAATGGAAAAGATAAATAAAAACTGGTTTAAAGGAAAGAACGAGTAAGCCTATTGACCAGGCTGGAATGCATCTGCACGTATCTCCTTATGGCTGAACACTTCTGACTCCCTAATGAGTTAGACTGAAATCATAGCTGAACTTCAACACCTCAGAACATCTACTTTTATGCCATTAGATGTGTGCGTAAACAAGAAGCCACAGAATTTGCTTAAACCAAACAGCACAGAAGTCTGGATTTAATTAGGAATAATCCGCTGATTCCATATAAAAAGCTGGTTTGCTTTTCTGGACATTCTCCTCCCATGTTCCAGCACTGATGAACAGGGGCGGACAATCCAACACCTTCACATCAGGAAGATTAAATGTTACAATCTTTATAACATCTTCAGAGGGCTGACACATATCAATCCTGATTCTTTTCAGAAAACCTTATCTCAACAGCCTGCCATCTGAGACACGCTTTCCACTGCACAGATATGATTAATCCTGATCTCCCCCCAATGCATGAGCCTCCTGTCACTATTCCTGCTCAGAAATAAGGACTCTGTGAGCCAAGCAAAGGGACTGCACTATCCTATATATTTAATACGTACACAGGAGAAATCAGCATTTGCACTGTGGTAACACAGGAGACAACACGCTGCAGAAGAGACAGCCAACACCACCATCAGTGACCTATTTTATATTGGGGAAGGGATTTCAGCAAGACGACTTTTCCCTCTCCTTACAGAAGCAGCAATTTCTGAAAGTACTAAATTTAGCAAGGTCCTGAGGACAACATTCATAATTTCTTGTGAGTGCTGTTCCCTCTCATATGGCTGTGTGCAAGCTCTTATCACTTCCCTTCAAAATTTATCTTCTCTCTTTTTGGCTATCAGAAAAAAATATGCTCCTTTCAACAGAGGAAGAAACAAGAAGCTTCTCTTCCACAATCTCTCCTCAGGAGGACAGCACTACTCTGGACACTGCCAGAGCATAAATATTTATTTTTTAATATCAGATGAGACAGCTCCTGAAAGCACTGCAAGTTCTCCCATCTGACATTATCCAGTTTACCACAGATAACAACCCTGAACTGGAAGCTTTCCCCTGCCAGAATGCCTAGCACATATATTAAAGGCTGAGAAATGGTTTCAGGGCTGCTCAAATGCTGTGCTGATTTCCATTAAAAAACCAAATGCAATCAGAAGAAAAGAAGACTCCAGTTTATCACTCTGAAAAAACAAGAATTACCTTCATCCATCCATTTCTCTCCAGGACAAACACATTTCAGGAAAAAAATCCCAACAAACAGTACTTAAAAAAAGTAATAGCTCATGAGCCCATTTGGACTGTTCAGGATATGAACATTTTCCTGAGCTGTCTCCCATACAGACACTAACCAGTCCCAACATCACAACTACGAAAGTTTCTGGGTTTATGATGTTCAGCTACAGGACAGGGAGAGATTCCTGCAACTAAAGTAATTTGGAGACCATGCACAGTTTCCAGAGATGATAGAGAACAGGTCTGAAACTACTTCACTACTTTCAGACCGCCTTTTTTCAAGCAACCATAAGCACACTATCAATTAAGCTCAGTGATCGTACTTAAGAGTATATGTCAAGTTCTTGAAACCTCATCTTTAGATCCACCAGATAAGCACCATGGATGTCAACTGCAAAATTACAGGAACCTTAACAACACTGCATCCCAATATTTGTTAACTACCACAGTGTTCATTTGCTGCATTGCATGAACAAATCCTATTACTGCAGTTTCATTTGCCCACAGAGATTCCAGCTGAAAACTCACTTTAATATGGCTTCAATAATACATGAAAGAGATTAATCTATAATTGTTGATTTTTGAAATAGCACTTCATTGTGTCACTCAAAGTGAGTGCTTTTGATCATTAAAACTTGTATGATTTTTCAATCTTGGTAATGAGGTTCTGCTTCAGCTGAGAGCCGATCTCCTCAGAGCCAATTATACTCTATGGCACAGATCTGACCAGAGCTTTTAAGGGTTTTAAAACTGCAATTTTATTTTCCTCATCTTACCGACAATTCAAAGTCCCAGCAACCTTGTTAGAACCTTTAATAACCAGGAGCTCTCATGTAAACAAGATGCTTAGCAGGAAACAAAATATGCATCACTGAATTTATTTTTTTACCTTAGCACACAAGCAAGTAGTTTCTCATGCCTCTTCCTATGTCAAAGGTCTGCTTTCAAAATGCTGTGGGAATAAACTCCTGACCTAATCTACCTAGCACGAGATATGTAGTCTATTCATCTTAAATAGGGGTATCTTGAAATTATCAAACAAAACCTCTTTGAGAGTGTGTGATTTTTAGCAACTGAGTATGACAGAGCTGTGTAAGCTCAGAGAGACAGATACATCTCCCATAAGATATACCACAAAGCTTCTACCATTGACAGAGCTACCTGAAAGGTTTTTGTCTTAAAGAAAGTTCCATAACATCCAATTCTTTACAGAAATCTTAGATTTTCATTTTTTCCTTTTAGGGGGACCTATATTCCAGTCACATTTAGAAAGGAATGAAAGTGCTGCAGCCCCTGCTGTATTTTGCATTCCTCTCCTTCTCCATCCTTAGGATGTCTCCTTGCTCTGCAATGTAATCAATGCCCAGCCTTGAACTGAGAAGTTTCCTGCAGCACTCCAAGCAGGATGGCATTGCACCTTCTAAGAGGTGCATTAACATTAGTGTTTAGGCATTAGCCTAGAAACTGCACAACTGTAAAAAGGTACCTGTATATAGATTAGATCCATCCATGTATTAGGATTTGTTTACATATCAGAGCTTCGCTGCCCATGAATTTAAGTGAGTGCAGCACTTCAGACGTGTAATTATTATGCCATTAATGACTACCAGTACATTTCTAAGGATGCTAGATAAGGCCTCTGCTGCTGTCACCCTCAGTTAACAGTAAGGAAACTGAAGCACAAATCAGTTGATTCGATAAAGGTCACTAAATAGCATACTTCCGCTATCCCACGTCCAAGGATCTCTCCACTGAGTCACACTGTCTCTTTATACTCTCTGAAATTGTGCAAGTAATGCAGGAAGAGTTAAAGATTTTCTTTCTGAGGAATACTCAGGTAGTTGCGGATATTCACAGATCACTAAGGTGAAGGTGCTGTGGGAGAGCATTTCCTGCAGGGCTGAGTTGACATGGTGGCACCGCAGCAGTTGCCATGACAATGGTTGAATCTTTGTGGTGACATTGCAGACACTCAAATGAAAACCTGTGCAAGTTTCAAAACACCATCCAGTGCTGCAAGAAGTCTGATGAGATCCTAAATCATCTCCTAATCTCCAGTTAATAAAAGAGTACCACAGGTACAGGAAGGGAATGCAGCTTGTTTGTGAAGGATTTCACCTCTGCCAGAGCTGAAATACAATAGCACAATGCAGAAAAATTTTTCTGTCAACCTGATTTTGGAAAACTACAAGTACTGCTCACTGCAGACAGGGGAAAATACTGTACTCAGGAGAAGACTATCAGTAAAGACAAAAGATTTGAACTCATTCCCCGCTGCCACTCTCCGGTTCCTTGTAACAATGAAGAACTACAGAGATGCCAGTGAAGGGAAAACCTTAGTGGCAAGTACACTCACCTAATGCATTTCAGAACTTACATTCACATGTAGTGCAGGCAATTTGCAAATGGAGTTGTAAAGGAAAAAAGCATGCACTCACCCCTCTACGGAGTTACAATCACCTAACACCAAATCAGATGAGCTTCTACAAGATTCCACCCATTCAGCAGTTTTATATAAAAGCTGGTTATATCCAGCTTTTGAATACTGAATACTAGATAACAACATGCACTGACACATCCATTATTTCAATTAACCGAATACAAAAGAAAGAGATCAGCCTGATATGCTCACATCTCAAGCCCCTTTAAAAGCCTCCTGCTCCCATGCTACTTGTTATTTCCCAAAGCACAAACATTAGCATTACCTTTTGCTGCTTCAGACCGCTTAGGCAAATCAAGTGTATCAAAATTCCTGTCCAAATCTCCATTCTTCTTTCCTGCACAAAAAAATAAGACAACAGATGGAAAAGACTGTCAGCATACTGACAGGTAAGATACTGTCATGTGAATCTGCAAGATGAGAGAAGATATAGACTCAGAATATAAATCACAGACTACTACTCATAGTTGTACATATCTGTCTTGCAATCCAGCTGCATTGCTGTGGTTTTAGTAGGAGAAACTTTGGGAAAGCATCCGTACTACCTTCGGGTTGATCTGTGAACATGCTCAGCACGAGCATTTCAGTGGGTCCTAAGAGTGCTTAAAATTTTGGAAAATTGTGCCATTTGCATTCTTGGCAAAGCTATTCCCCTTCCTCAAAAGCCCAGTATTTACTCGTTATTTTCATCAAGAAATTCTGATCTGAAGCTTAGCTACAGCAGAGCAAAAAAAACCAGGTCTGCTTTGCAGCCTCTGTTCTTGCTGCCACTATCAGACAGGAAGGCCTAGATTTAATATATTGTACAGCCAGCAGCCAACAACTTAACTTTGAATTGCCTTTCAATCAATAATGTGCCATTTTGACTATTAATCAGAAACTAGTGGAAATAATTCCACACACTTACTGAGAGGCAGTTTCAAACCACTATATCAGTTTTAATTCATATAATCCTTCAGAGAAAGCAGAACAAAACCTGGACTTCAGTTTTAGTTAGGTGGGAATTCAAGGTTATGTAAACAGCTGGGGAGGAAAAGGTTAATTTTTGTCCCTTCTCTCCCCAGGGAGACACACAGCCTTGGGTTAGCAGCATGGATGCTGTGGGATAAGCAGACACCTTGCCATCAGAGAAGTACTGACAGCAGAGAGATCTAGAAGGAAGTACAAGAATCAGTATGGACTCTGAGGACAGCAATGCACAATTTCGCTTTCCCAAATTATTTTTTTGGGGAGGGGAATCAAGTTATTCAGTCCCTCTCCCTCAAAAGCAGGGATGGCAGGTGTGATGAGGGGATTTCAAAACACCACAGCTGAAGCTGCCAGAGATGGCTTCGGCACAGGGACTCTACCAGGCTGTTAATGGAGGTTTACAGGAAGGGCTGAAAGCTCGACCAGTCAGGATGATTAAAAGCAAACAGGAAAATGGTCCTTGAAAAGGTATAATGTGGAAATTAGTCTGATTCTTTTCTGGGAATAGGGCATGACATGGGAAATGCCAATCCCAGCCCTGTTATAGCTGGGAGCTGGTACAGCTTGCGTGCAGTGAATTCAATGGCCACTCTGTCTCTCCTCTTGACAAAAGGATAAACACATGCAATACTATAGAGACAAAACAGATCTTTAAATACCAGTATGAATGTTAAGAAATAACATCGGGGGTGGGGTGGGGTGGGCAAGACCCTTAAGGTGGTATTTTACCCCCTTCCCCTTCTTCAGAAATATCACACATTTTTGGTTTGAAATGCCAGCACAGAACATCAGCCAGCTTTACTGCTGTGCAAAACAAAACATGCATCCAGAAGTTCTGTTCATCTGAAGCAATTTGCTTCATTAAAGTATGAAAAAGACCATCTAAGCTGCCAAAAAGTCATGCAGCCAGGTACCATTACACTCTTTTGGAAACTATCTTTCCTAAAGGAAGAGATAGGAACCAGCTGCACTTTGCAGCCCTCCATCAAGTTTTTGCTCCACTAAAGAATGAGAAACACATTGCTTGGGAAACCAAATGCCAGAAAGAAAAAATGCTATGCATCATCAAAGGATGTTACATTTCATAATGGCAGCTGAACCCAGTTACTGGCTGCAAACCCTTGTTGACACTTAGAGCATTGACAGGAAAAAGCAGGGTAAAGGCGGGGCGGGGGGAGGGCACAGAAGGAAGGAAGTCAGTGTAGGAAAGATTACAGATTCAGACCAGTGTCACTTCACCTTACCTACAAGTAGGACAAACTGTTTTTTCACATGACCTCAAATCTCATGTCTTTGGCATTAGTTAGTTTAAACCTTAGAATACTTACTTGGCGAACCAGAACTTATTCAACACAACTACTCATTTCAGGAGTTCCCTCTAATTTAAAGGCTGGGATTTGGTACTTCCATTAGCCCCGAAGAACTGTGATGGCACTATAAGAGCTCCCTTCTTTCTAGCACAATGTTTAGTAAGCAGTATGTATTTGTGCATAACTTTTTATGAAGAGATTGTGGCAGGAGAGCATTGTTGGCTGCTACATCTTTTGAGCTGGCAATGCAGAAGCAGCTGCCGATTTCCTAAACCATCTTTCATTAAGACAGCACACTCCACCTGTGCTCTGTGATCTTCAGTTGCCATCTATTTCTGGGCCAGATTGCAAATAGTGGCCATCTCCTACGAAGCCTTTACTAGTTTGACTCAGCCCTCTGAGAAACTAAGCCACCTTGCAGGCAAAACTACATCTGTTCAAACTAGAAGCTGCCAGCTGTTTACAAATGGAAGCAATTCAGAACACAGAGCTCTGACCAAGGGGATTTCAGCTCTACAAATTACTTGCTTAATCAAATTCAGCAAGGGCCAGATTCAGAAATACCTGAAGCTCCATTTTCCAGGGCTTTCCTATAGAGAGGATGTGACCAAGCTGTAAGAATACTACAAAAGAAATCCATCTAGAAGTCAGTTTTCAGTCTGTGGCTCAGTCGGTATTTTTCCCATTTGATTTTCACAGGACCCACAAATACTGGTTTGGAGTTTCTAAAAGGGTTACCAAATTTAGCAAGTTAAAGAGCCTACCAATTGCAAACCTCCTCTGGCCTGATCCAGATCATGAGAAAACCAGCTTCTATAGCTCTGAACACCCTCTCTGCCACTCAAACCTGTCAGTAATTCTAGTGCACAAGGACACTGGAATGACCACATTAGCAGTAGAAAAGACATACAACATCCTTTTTGTGCCCTTCCATGCATTTCCCTACTCTCCAAATTTTCCAGCCTGAAGTATGCCAGAGGAAAGAGGATACTCTTGGATGAGAAGCATAGCTCCAAACTTTGCCAAGAGACAGACAGCTTTAAACATGCCTGCTGACAGGACTGTTTTATGAGACCTGGCTGTAGGAACTGGCACAGCACTGTGGTTTGGGAAATCTGCCTGACATGAGACTTGCTTGTACAAGATGCAATTTACAGTCTCTGAAAACAGTGGGATTAACTTTTTTCCCCTCTCCCCCCCACTACTTTTCATTATGTAAGAAATAACGAAAACATGACCTTCGGCATTTTCAATCTGTCAGAAACACAGTACACACTTTGAAGTGCGACCCAGCGTTATTAACCACTAATGTTGGTGACTTTTCTCAAATGTCGTTTTGCTTTACCACATAATCAACACAGCTATTCACTTGGACCATTTCTGCTGACGAATAAATCCCCAAACGCTTTCTTTCTGGTTAAAAAGTTGAAGAGAGATTTGCATAACACCCTCCCAACAGTCAGTACTGCGCTTGTTAATAAACCCACTGACCCAGACTGCAGCAGAGGGACAGAAAGCAAGGGCTGAGCTCTGTCTTGCCAAGACACCCATCCCCTGCAGGCTAACCAGCCATACCTGCAATCAGTGTCTCACACAACACTACTGAGCAACATTTGTTGGGTGGTGCAATTAGCTTTGGCTTTGTTTTCCCAACATTCCTCCTTTGGCTCAGCCCTCCAGAGCCCACTGCTCTGAAGCAAGTGTCACAAACCGAAAATGACCCTGCCTTTACTCCCGAATCAGTCTCAGTAACAGTGGAAGTCTCTAGGGCACTCACAGACTAACAACTTCCCAGCCAACAAGCAAGAGAGGCAAACTTCAGCTTCAGCCTTGTGTATTCCAACTTCAATTTTACTTGTTGTGCTGGGATGAGAAACTAAAGGGCATATCCCCCGAGGCATTTACTGGGGTAGGTAGCTTCATCTAGCTAGTCTGAGTGCCAATAATAAAGATGCAGCAGCCCATGCATTCATGCCCAAGCAAACAGAATACCAAGGATCCCTGAGAATACACATCCAAGCTGCTGAGTGTTCATGCCTACTGCTACCCACACTGCTAGCAAAGCTGTACTTTGATATGAGAATGTGCACACTTAGGTGCTTCCTCTCTCACGGGGTTATCAGGCCAGCTGCAAATCTATTACCTCACTGCACTTATACCAGGAATGAATAAAACTTTGTTTTTAATATTCTCAGTGTGGGAAGACCAAACTGCAAATGCTCACTCAATTAGAGGATTTCCATGCCTACTGGAATGAACAGGAGGATGCTCTGGGGGTGCAGTGGAGAAGGTGATATGAGCAAGACCTTCATATCAGCTCCAAGCCTTGCATGTAAAAGCTGAACAAAGCATATTATGGTGATGATGAAAAGAAAGTATTGCAACAACTCACCTTGATTGAACCACTCCTCTAATTACCAGAAAAGCAGCAAAAGAAAAACAAAAATTCACAGGAAGGAAGAAAATACAAAGGAACAGTCATAAAGAGCCAGAATTTCACAGAAAAGGTTCAAAGCCTGAGTATTACAAAAAGTACTACAGAAGTTTAACCAATTAAAAAAAACAAACCAAACCAAGATATTCTACTTTTCTACTTTGGTTCCTACTGGGAAAAAATAAAAATCTTTCTCTGCACAGTCTTTTTTTTCTTCCTCTTTTCATTAAATGAAAAAGTTCCTGCAGAATTGAGGAGACAGAAGGATGGCCAGCCCTTTGCAGAGGTGTTTGAAATGCTATGATCAATGACCATGAAGTAAAAGAAACATGGAAACACTGCAATATCAAGTGAACAAGAGGGGGAGAGAATTGATATAGTTACAGTTCTAGACTGCGAAAATTAAGGCAGGTTCAGACCAGGTATTCATATAAATTTAACAGTGAGAAAAGGAAGCTTCTCTTCATGATTTTAGAAGCACATTTATTAATGGGCTTCAATTTGTATTTTTTTTTACACAACAGTTGCCTGTCCCCCTCTATCCTTCTGATCTACATACTGCCAGCTATGAGCTCAGCATTACTACCAGTTGATTTCCCTCTACAGAACAGCACACTTTAAAAAGAGGGGAAAGAATATGTTAAAATATACTTCAGAAATTGTCATTTCCTGCTGTACATACAGAACCAAACCCAACCTGTCAATGACTGCCTGCACTGCTCACTGAAATCCAAGGGTTCAGACTCAGTGTCAGATGATTTTGAGACCAATTTGTCCAGGAAGACACAATCAGAAGCTTTGGCTGATGAACAGAAGCTATCAGGGCGTACAGACACAGGAGATACATAAAGGTGGGCCCCAGAGGAAGCAGGCACTTGACAGAGGACAGCCACCCCTGAGAGCGCTTTCTTTTCACAGTCACCAAGAGGAGGATGACAGTTCTCAATCAGCACACTCCCCTCCTCCCACAGTGCACACTCATAGCTTTTATGTCTAAAAATGTTTTCCCTAACTGTGTTGCTTTCAAGCAGCAAGACAACAGGGACTGCAAGTGGCAGGGAACAGGCTCAAGTCAGCACATGTTCAAGGGGATATTAAAGGATATCACACTGAAGTTTCAGTCACTCACTGTGAGAACTGGCTGGCCAGGCAGGTAAAACTCTTTCTTCAGTGTTTCCCCCAGCAACTCAAAGATGCACATAATTTTTTAGTTTTTTTTAACACAGTTTATATCTAGCTGGTGACAGACTAGTCTGGAAAAGCAAGTTCACACTGTGATGACTTCCTTAGCACATATGGAAACACATAATATTTTAATAACATGTATAGGTTGGAACAAAGCAAGAGTAATGCGCAGAACACAGCCTGTCAAGGTCACACAATTCCGTATCAGCTCTTCAGGACCAAAACCTTCCTCAGATCTGGTTATAAATAGTAAGCCAGGATGTGAGTACACATGAATGAGGAGAATGGAGCCTAGACAGAAAACAGAGTTCATTACCTCTGAATTCAGTCTAGAATAGCAATTTCTCTAAACAAAGAAAACTGATATAATTTGAGTGCCTCTTTCTAAACGAAAGATGGAAGGAGGGTTACTGAGACTATTAATCCTCTCTTGTAATGAAATTCATTTGCAACACTCATGCCCCAGAGGAGAGAACAGGTCTAAAAGTGACTGACAATTAAAAGCTACATAATCATGTTTGCAATTTAAATTACTGGAAGAGTGACTGAATTAGGAGGTTGTATGTTTGGGTTCTGAGTGGGAAGGTAGGCTGTTAAGTTTGTTTTCAAACGTGAGAGACTGCAGGCATGGAAGATACACACACAGGATTACCATGCAGGGGATAAAAGCATGCTGGCCTAGCTTCCAGAGGCCATGGCACATGTTACGCAGCCAAGATTCAGCCAAACAAGTAGACTGAGCATAGATTTGACAGAGCCAAGAACACAGTACTGCAGAGAAGAGGCAAAGCAGAGCACATTCACCTATGTCAAACAGCAGAGCATCATCTGTCAGCATGCACCACTTATATTTACAGCCAAACAAAACTGTGGCAATTGTGGAAAAAATTCCCAAATATTTAGTAGTAATGCAACAAGGGAGATGAATTCATGCCATGACACTGCAAACACGCAGTCAAAAATCACGATTTTGCCAACACAGCAAAATTGACCCCCAAATCCATTTCCAGCGTCAAGCTCTCTGCAACACGTACCTTTAGCTTTTTTCCCACCGAAGCAACCAGCATCGTCTTTCTTCTTCTTCTGAGAGCCTCCCACGCTTGCAGTCTGACTGGCATCTAGTTCTTGGTACTTATCAGCTCCAGGGACCTCTTTGTGGACATGATAGGAAAGGTTCCGCATGATGCACACGCAGTTCTCCACAGACTGTTACAGAGAAATGTGTGTTATATGTAGTATTGTATCCTCTTAGTTACAAACCATTAGTTTATATAGCGGTGCATTTGGAGGAATTTAAAAATAGCCCACCTGCCCCAGGAAAAGAATGTAGCTTTTAAGGAAGATTTAGTCAAAATCCCTTAAATTAAGGTTCATTCTTGTTCTAAAATTGATTTGATTTTCAAGAAGTGAAGTGATTCATAAATAGCACCCGTTCAAAATAAAAACTCTCTAATCGAAAATACCACCTGATCTTACATAAAGAATACAATTCACCAAAAGATCAAACACACAGTGGAAAATGATCATATAAAAATCTTCTTTTAATACAAACCTCTCTCTTATTCTTCCAAACTTTAAATCCCCAAGGAGCCTATTTTATTAAATTTTCTCTGGTCAAAACCTTCGTCTTGTGTTCTCATTGAATTCCTCACATGTCCTGTAATAGCTAATCCATAGCACATGTCAGAGCAATGCTCTGTAGGTTGCAATGGAAACCACCAGGTGGTTACAAAATCCACTTCCAAAATTATCTGATTAAGTGACAGGGCTTTATAATTCCCTTATACAGTCCATCACACAGTGCGACTCAAAAAGAATAAAGTAACGATGCCTTATAAGCTTTATTGGTGTTAAAAAGCAATAGCATGCTCTTTCTTTTTCAAGCAGGTTAAATTTATGATATTCCTTATGCATATAAATATGCTCTTAAAGCACTGCAGGATGAGATGATAATAAAGAACAGATTAATCAAATCCAGCACCTAAAAAAACCAGCCACAATGAAATTGCTGCATGTCTGAAGATACTCTCTTAATGTCTAAGTGCTAAAGCTCTTAGAGATGGTGCTGAAAAAAATCTTTAAAGTGGGAACAGACTCCTTTGCTGGCATTGTGCAAAGCACAATACAATGGGACAGAATTCTGATTTGGAGATTGCACTTAAAATGTCAATTAAGTAATGCAGAACAACAGCAACAATGTCACTGATGATGATAAAGGACTACTCTCCCCACCTATCACAACCACTTGCCTTTGCTCATGTCATTGGCCACACAAAGTAACATAGCAGCATCATGCTGTTACCACAGCAGTAGCACCACAGATTATCATGTCAGAGATGAGAGGAAGATAATTACTGTCTTTTCTGAGGCAACCATAATCCACTTCTGATAGCAGCAAACAGAAGTCAACCCCAGAGCAACGTGTCAGCCTAAATTAATGGAAACATCCATTAAGTTTTAATATTGAAATTCACCTTATTGTCTGTATCCTTCTTGCCAACTGCAGACTGTAGAGCATGAAGGAGGGCATCCACCAAGCCATCGCACTCTCTTAGTCTTCTGCGTGCTTCTGCTCCATCTGAACTTACGTTCCTAACAGAGAGATTTAAAGGAAAATTTAGCCCTCTGACCTTCACCATAAAGTTCAAGATGTGTCAATTTGCACTACAATTATGAATAACTCATTATCTTGGATGAACAATTTGGAGGCAAAGTAGCCTGACAAACCTGTTAAATCTCAGCATAATATGGCAATACACATCTGCAACTCCCTGAATCTGAACAAAAAGGAGAACAGTCACAGAGCCGTCTATAAGCCCATTCTTCTCCGTTGCTAGTGAGTCCAGTGATAAATCTTAAACTGGACAGGATTTGTCAGAGCAAACAGTATGCGAACCCAAAATTTTATTTCAAAGCCTGAAATTTTAATCTGAAAAATACTTTCATCAACCTTAAAAAACATGCAAAATCACAGGACTACTCAGTGGAATTCATGGCCACAGAAACTGAATAAAACCACGGGTACAATAAACTATTTTAATTAATTAATCTGTATATAAAATTGTTCTTCACTTTGGCCCCCCATCTGCTCCAAAGAAGTGAGATGCGAATCACCATGTACAGCTGGTGTCTCCTTGACTGTACACAAAGGTTCTCCAAGGCTGTTCTGTATCCTCAGCTTTCTGACTGGAAGTTACTGCACCCAGATTAAATCCCACAGTTTGACATTTAAAGCCCACCTCTCACACTGTGTACAGCAGAATCAGAACCAAGCCTGAATCAGTCACATTTAGAAACTAAAAGACAATAGTCAGTATGCTTATATGGCTTTAAATTTCTCCAAATATTGCGCAACAGTATGGCGCAGGTAGAAGATGTGAGACAGAGCAGTGAAAGGTAGTAGGGGTTGTTAAAGCTGCATGTATCCATTAGTACAGAAACTGTTAGAGGGGAGCCACGAACTTAGCCTCACTTGTCCAGTGAACATGCATACTATGTAGTGAAAACCCAGCCCTGTATAAGCATCAACCTGCTATTGCTCAATAAATAAATAAAATTCATATCAATTTTCCAAATGCTGCCTTTCCACTCTCCTACCCCCTTCTTATCTTGTATCGTTAATTTTTTGGTGGGAAATGGAGTGGCAAAATGATTCCTGTAAGTGCTTGCTGGCAAAACCTCTATGGAAAGTTTTCCCAAAACTGAAATGCACTATTTTCAACACTACCACAGCCAACCTTTCTGGGTGCCTGACTTCCCCAGACACATGTAAGGTTTAGCTTTCAAAACTCAGGACACAAACCTTACCTTCTGCCATCAGGATCGTGCAGCCAATTTTTCTTTTAAACTAACCAGAGGTACTGTCAATTTCCAAGTAATAAACAAATCAACCACTGTCGACTCCCATGGCTCCCCATCACCCAGGCAGGTTGGTGTGTTAACTAGGTTAAAAAACCACCACATTTTCTCAGAGACCTCTCAAAATCTGAAGACATTTAAGTGTGACCTGGTTGCTGTAACAGCACATTAACTTTCAGTTAAGAACATAAATGAAATGCACAGATAAATGAATCCTTTTCTTTCCCCAAATCCTAATACACAGCCTCACCTCTAGCAAAAGCTGATAAAAGACGGGTAAAGTGGATATTGAAATACAATTCCACAAGCTATATGGAGGAGAGAATTCTGTATGTTCTTCTTCCCTCTCCAGTTGTAGCAACCCTTTTGTATTAAAACCCCAAATGTGAATTTTAACGTAAAGTCTTTATGAAACTGAAATTAGAATTCAAATTCTCTGTGATACCATTCAGGAGTTATAACAATAAATGATAGCAACTCCACCTCCAAGCACATCTATTAAAGTGAAATGTTACTTATTAAGCTTGAGGGTGACAGAAATGCACTAAAAATGGTCTTATCTGGAGCTGTGAATCACATCTCTTATTCCCTCATTAAGTCTTAGAAATAGAGAGCTCAAATACATCAGGGACACTTGCAGACTTCAATAAATAAATAAATCAAATTTTGCCAAAAAAGTCCTTCACATTTTTCTTGCCCATGGCCCATTTGTAAGATTTTTCAGTGGTCCATTTGTGCTACCACACTTGCAACATATTTTTTTATACTGCTTTAGTTACCAACAGCATCATAGTATTTTGTGTGCTGCTTTCTTACTTCTTGATCTATATTATGATTAAAGGTAGACACTGATAAGGTTATAACTGATGCCATAAAAGTGCATCAGTGGCTTGCCAGTATCACTTCCTGTTTCTTCAGCTATAGAATAATTGACAGAAAACTAATGCCTCAAGAAAAAGTTCCCACATATATCACACAAATAACCATGAAAACTCTGCAGGATCAAATTAATATCTAATTAATGCTACAAATAAATTATCCAGGCATCGAACTCTGCAGTTTTTATGTTGTAACTAGCACATCAGAAAATGTATCCTTATAAGCATCTCATGCAGAAACAACTGCTCTATAGATACCAACACTCTTGGGATTCTACTAGTCCTCCCTCCCTGGGAAATGCAATTCCTGCAGCCCATGGGATTTATCTAACATGGAACAACAAAGCCATGCGGGGACGGTAAAAATAAAGACAGTATGCTTTGAGAGTGAGTTCTCATCTGTCAATTCCAGAAGTATTCCCAGGGCTGGTTTCCATGATCCAGTGCAACCTTGAAAAGCTCCTGCAACCCAGGAAAATGCCAGGTTGCATTTCTGCCTTCCGGTGTTCAGACTCTATACTATCTACCTCTTTGAAAAACATCACCTGGTAGTCATGGAACTGTGGAGACAAAAGTGGACAAGAGAGCTAGTGCTTGTATTGGTCATTAAAAAGGACAGAAACTGCAACGGAATAGCATGCCACTGACAGGAGTGAGGAAAAATCTCTTCCAATTTCACATCTCTACTGGAATTGCTCTGGATCTTACACATCTATTATACAAAAAAGACACAACTAAGTCATGTTCCAAAGGAAGCTTTCAGAACAAAATTTCTAAACACCCTTGTTTCAAGTGCGATGAAAATCAACAGAGGTGACAGATCAGACATTAACAGAGGATTTGTATTCATCTCACACAGGGTGACACTCCACAGAAGGAATGCAAAGCCTTCCCCAGGACAGAAACTTCCTGAAACTCATGCAACAGACACATATGCAACACAACATCCAGATCTGGGCAGAGTTTTGTTTTTCATTGAACTTTTCTACACATTATACAAGCATTATTTTATATCAGAAGAAAACCAGTTCTTCAGTGGAGTGTTTGATACAAGACATCGAATAGAAAAGGAAGCTAAAACCCTAGAGCTGAGGTGTCTGTTAACTGTTACTTAGGAGTGAGACTGTCATGCAACAACTGGAATGACCCAAAGATTTTGTAATGAAACACATTATCTCAGTGACTTACTTACTGGGACAGTTTAATACCAAGAACCTCCAGAGATGAAGGTAAAGATACTTTTTAAGCCTGAACAACTCAAAACAGGAACTCTACAGGGCTTTTGAGGCACTAATGATGGACAAAATCCAGTTATAAATGAAAATAAAGTTGAATGCCTGTTCAAATGGGTGGCAATAGGGAGGAAGAACAACCCAAACTACTTCCACACAAAACAGTAGTATGATAACTGCCATTCATCTCTGGTGTTTGTATAGTCTGCTTCCCTTGCTTTGTCTCTTCAACCCCAGAAGAGCTGAAGAGACAACTTCCTCTGCTGCTTTCCCTGACTTTCCCTGTTCTTCATTCCAAGAGTCCATTAAAATGTATTTTAAAAACAACAGAAACTTTCTTACATCACACTTCACAGGCTTCACAGAAAGCTTCACAGGTGCTTACTGTAAATATACACAACACACTCAAAAGAACAATTCTAGGAGCGAGACATGAAATTACTTTCCATGTTACTCAAAGTACACAGGAAGGAAATGAACCCTATGACTGATCTTATGCAGAACAGTAAAGCACAAATCTTGTTTCAGATTTTAGATCCCCAGCCTACAGCTGGAAAGAGTGACCTGGATTCTTCCTCAAATTCTTGGAATCCAGACTGTAGACATGACTAGTGAAAAAGGATTTGTAATGATGTTAAAATATATGCTTTGCCTGGGAAAACAAAACAGAGGAGCACTAAGTAAATGTTAAATAAAAGTAAATACCTACCAGCATAGAAACACATCAGGCAGGAATCCAGCCTGTTGGTATTAAAGACTTCAGAAAATAGATGGGAATGTGCTGAGAAATCTGTTCATGCTTTAGATGAGGTTATCATTATCACCAAATAATTGTCTTAATAATATGCAAGTCTGAAGGTAGCATTTACATCTGCAGAACAGAGTTGGTACTCATCAGCCCTAGGATAGGTGAGCTGTTACTACTGTCTGTGCCATGCACCAAAATTATCCTCAAGAGAAAAAGACTTGAAAGTAATTAAATGCACAGCACTTAATCTGCAGTATTTCAATGCAAATCATGTAGCAATGTCCCCACTGTGCTCCCCCTAACAATCTAAAAGACAGATGTGGAAACCTTTTGTGTGGTTGTAGGTTTTTTTAATAACAAAGGGAAACCTGAAATTACAAGCAAAGAGACATTTTTTTCTTTGAATGTTAAAACTACTATTTCCGAGACTATTGCTGTGCCTGCCACCTGGCTGGAAAAGGCCATCAGTTGTTACCCCACAGTGCTGCAGATGAAGCTGACAGCCAGAAGGTACAGTATTACTAACACATAAAAATTTCAGTCCAGCAGCTGTAAAAAGCACTTTGTTTGGAGACCAAGCTGGGGACAAAGACCACAGGTTGGGGACTTTGGTTTTTGTGTAAATAGCTGAACTGGAAATTTTTGAGACATCCTTCTAGTAATAATTCCACCTTTCTCTGGAAGAAGCGTGGCTGAGAACCGAAGCTGATACAGCAATAGGTTCTTTTCAACAGCCTCTTGGTGCACACTGCAGGGTCTCAGATTGCCCAAACAAATCCTACTTTTTACTAAACAACAATAGCTATTTTTGTATTCCCGGGCTAAAAAGTAGTATTTGTTCCTCTGTCTCAGCACTGTTGAAGAAGATATGGACACCGGTGATCATTACAAACAGGAGTGCTACGAGTGACTGGAATTTCCTGGTGGGTTCAGTGTGCAGCACTGCACAAGAGGGCTGAGTTAGGGCAATGCTGTGGCTAAGCTGACAGGAAGTATGCACACCATGCTAGACCCTAACACCATCACTGTCCACACACAGAGTTTTATATACTTCAGCTGAGAAAATCTACAAGGTTCTCACGAGTCTGATTTAAATATATTAGTTGTTCTATCCACCCATGCTGACAGTCAGGGCCTTTACTATAAAAACACCCTTAGACACCCACACTTTGCTTTACCATTCAGAAATCTGTATCTGGATGTCAGCCAAAGGAGACTGATAAATAGAGTGCATTTACTGCAGCTGTTATTTCAGAGCATATTTCTAGGTACTGAATACCCCCCAAAGGAGGAACATACAGCATTTTAAAATCATTCCATCATTTCACTCAAAAAGACAGTGAGTTCCATAGTTCAGTTCACATGAAATATCAGAAAGTTTAATTGGTATTAAATTCATTGTTCTGTAAAAATAAGAGAGGAAAACAAAGAAGCTGCCCGTGACACAGACAGACTGACCCAGGCAGCAGTGGTCAAACAGCTCTGTACAACACAGTGATGTCTGGCATCAGACAGCTGATCTGGAAATCCAAGGAGAGAACTTGGTAAAGAAAATAGGAAGAAGCCGAAGTCCAAATGAAGTCAACAGAAAGACAGGGGAGCTCTACTAACGGTGATGTCAGGTAGGGAGCATCTGTTGAACTCAGAAAAAGTGTCCCAGATCTGGGCAGGAGATCCCACTGGAGATTTCTGCTCTACTTAGGCATCCACTCACCAGCTAGACCCAAGAGAAAAGCAGCAGGGCAGCCTGATTGCCTTGCAGGTAAAATCCTTCCTCCTATGTGAATAGAGATTGGTTTTGTTTAGTTGGTCAAATGCTCAAAAGAGGACATACCAAAAGCCACCCCAAAAAGGTCTTCACATGCTTTAGTCTGTGCTCCAGAGACACTGGCACAGAGCAAGAAACCTACAAAGGACCCTACTACATGTCTCATACTCATGGCAGTGCTGTCTGCAAGAGCTCCCTGCAATAAGCAGGGGCTCAGCAGCCAGCAGTACAGTTTTAACAACGTACAAATGTCAAGTCTATCTTTTGTTATTTGTGGCTTTCTATATTCAAAACATCATGTAATACCTTTTCAGTAAAATGTTGACTGGTTTGCTCCTGCATGACCTACTTGGAGGGCCTTAGCTTGTTCTCCTGTAATGCAAAATGATGCAGAAATGCATTACACAAGAATTCCATGATGCCCAGCAGCAGCTGCTCAACTTCCAAATTATTCCAGTCTCTGCTTGGAGGAAAGGCAAAGAGGCTCTGCTTGCTTTAACACATACGCTTGCTGAAATGTGAGAAGAATCTCAAAACCAGAAAACCAAGGTGGTATTTATCTAATAAAGGATCACGGCTCCCATGTCTTCCAAAGCAAGCTTTGTCCATTATAGTGCCTGCAGTGAGCTTTTTTTCTGTCTTGCTCTTCATCCCACCACAGTGACATTTCTTGTAGATTCCTCTCACTGATAGCCCAGGGAGAAGGGACCTAGATTCATTCCTAAGTAATGACAGAAGGCAATAAGCAAGTGCAAAACTTTACATTTATACTTCAGATTTGACTGCAAAGCATTAAGGTTGCATGTAACTAGGTTATGTCTCTGCTGCTAAAATCTATGCATAATTTATTTATATTACAAGCTAAACATCAGGAACTGTCAGGAGGAACCCTAACAGCTCCTTACTAGCACGAATTAAACGCTCTGCTCATCATATAAGCCCCAGGACAGCCATATGCTGTGATCCTGCACAGTATCAGTAAGCTAATTAAGAAACTGCCTTTGCTCTCTCCTCTCTGTTGTGTAGGTTTTTAATTTGAGTTGGTTTTTTTTCAGCCTGGGTTGGGCAGATAAGCTTCTCCCTTTTCCGTGCTGTTTCTGCCTTTAAAGTGAAGATTCACAAGCAAATTTCTGTTCAGTTGTTGTCTCTTTCAAAAATGATGCCTTTGCTGAAAGTCCAGTTCAAAAGTACCTTTTGCACAGCAAAACACTGGCAGTACCATTAGCTGCAGTTTCTCAAGCAGCAGTCTCCCAAAGCCTGTGCCCAGGATGAAAACAGTACGAGTGAACCAACCTCCAAGTACAGTGGGTGGGTGGACAGAGACATGCCAGCATCTGCCCTCATCTCCTCTGGGTGAGACAGGAACTTGCTAAGCTCTGCAAGAAGTCCTGTCTGGGCCTCCTTAGTTAAACAACTGCCCTATGAACACACACCGAAAAACTTCTTGAACATGGATTAAAAGTCACAATAAAATCGTCAAAAAACATTTTTGAAGAGATGGAGAAATGTAGCTGCTGCAGGGAGGGCTCTGTACTAATGCTGGTCTTGTGAAGCTCAAATACCACTTTGCAGCTGATAAAAAAGCCGGAGAAAATATAAGCTGGCCCCTGAAAACTCAGGTTTTCGTATCTTCTCTGTCTTGCCATGCTTCAATAATCAAAGTTCCCCTGACACCAATAGCAGCTTTACTGTCAGCACTGTAGCAGCATCACCTGAGCTTCACCTCCTGCGCTCTACTCTTCACTAGAGAGCTCTTCCAGGTCAAAGATTTGCACTTAAGTGCCTTCTTACTTCAGTTTGTGGGAGAAGACTACTGCCTGAAGTACGTAAGAGTGCAGGCAGGACAAATATGTGACTGCCATCACATACTATTATCATGCCTGCAGGATTTAAAGATGGATAGAGCTTGAAGGTAATTCACTTTGAAAACTAATTCCCAAGCACCTTTCTTCAGAGAAAAGCCATACATTAATCATTAACAAGAAAGGAGGGCATAAGCACCTGGCTTCGACAGCCTTTCTTCAAATACAGCATGCAGAGATGAGAAAAAAAAGGACACACCATTATAACTCCTACACTCGCACAGTTTCCAGCAAACAAAGAATTTTTCTGCCAAAGCAAGACCACACATTCCATTTGACAAACCTTCTTTAACCTCCACATGCCTCGCACATTCATGCTACAGTGTTTGTAAGCATACACATATGCACAAGTATATAAAGACATTAGGACTTGAGGAATGAGTCCAGTACCGTTAAGCAACGTTACATATGACTGAAGCACCCTTAAGTTACATCTGCAGGACAAGATGTACATGCATGTACCTTAATGCTGTCTGTCATCCTCAGAAAAAGGCTTAAAACATTCTCATCCAAAACCTCTACTTGGCACATCCTAAGTATTAATGATTTACCATCAACTCCTTGCAGTCCTCTTTCCTCTGAAGTATATAAGAGTTAGAGAGGCTTGCAGATACCTTTACATCATTTCTCATCCCAGTGGAGTATGTTTTTGGCTCTGAATCTACTGAGTCCTTATCTTATGCCTTCAAACACTGTACCTCATACTTACCATAACTCTCAGGTTTTGAATCAACGGGACTGAACTCTTAATTTATTCCCACAGGAAGTGCTTATTCCCAGTTGTTGTCTCTAGGATCAGCCACTTCAAAATCATTGAACTACCAGCATTTATCAACTTCAGGGGAAGGTAAGGACAGAGGTGCCAATCCCTCATTAAAGACAAGAACATAAAGATCAGTGACCAAAGTCCAGATCCAGCCAGGCACTTACTAACTTGAATGTCACAAAACCAGAAGGAGATAGGGCTATTAAAAATTAGACCACAAAAAGGTTTACACCATTAATCTTGCCTGCAATTATGTCAGAATAGAGCAGAGCATCCATTAAGTTCATACTTCTCAAGTCTCTTGCAACAGCTCTAGCCACCAGGTTGTACCTACTCAGGAGCTGATGTTGGACAAGCTGGTATGTGCAATTTTGAGCTGAAGAATGTATGTTTTTAGTGGAAGTCAAGTGGGTGCAGTTTGTTTGTGTTTGTACACCCACAGCCAGGTCTCTGAACCCTCAGGCTATTTGGGAATGTGAATTCCTGTGTTCTTGGAGAATTGACAAGAAACTGCAACTACAGATGGTACGCTGGAAAAAGGAGCACTTTGCATCTGTTTGCTATGCAAATTAATTCATTTAACATTTGTTGACAGCAGGTCAGTTTAGCACAGGAATCAGGCTAAAAAGTTGGCAATTTAGGCACTAAGTTCTACTCTGTCCTCTTAGAAGTAAAAAATCTGAGGGAGAATTAAAAGTAATTAGGCAGAAAAGAGCAATTAAGCCCAGAATGAATTTCATTTTAAAACCATTAAAATCCTTGCTGCTTCCAGAGAACTAGAAATCATGGTGAATACCTACACAGAAAACAGAACATACAGAATTATAGAATAGTTAGGGTTGGAAAGGACCTTAAGATCATTTAGTTCCAACGCCCCTGCCATGGGCAGGGACACCTCCCACTAAACCATGTCACCCAAGGCTCTGTCCAGCCTGGCCTTGAACATCACCAGGGATGGAGCATTCACAGCTTCCCTGGGCAACCCATTCCAGTGCCTCACCACCCTTACGGTAAAGAGCTTCTTCCTTATATCTAACCTGAACTTCCCCCATTTAAGTTTGAACCCGTTACCCCTTGTCCTGTCACTACAGTCCCTAATGAAGAGCCCTTCCCCAGCATCCTTATAAGCCCCCTTCAGATACTGGAAGGCTGCTATGACGTCTCTCTCTGGAAAGACCCAGATTAAGAACAAAGCAAAGATGAGAAAGCAGTGTCAAAAAAAAAAAAAAGGAGAAAAAAAAAAGACAGGTGAATCACAGAGTTTGAAAAAAACTCGCCCACATCTGTAGATAAACTTCATTAACTGAAAAAATGATACTGAAATGAGTGTGTCCCGCACACGTAACGCCTGCCTTCTGCTTAGAGAGCTAAATTGCAAGGACATCTGAAACCTCAGAAGTTCAAAGATGCTCTTGGTTGTTTTGGAAGACAGCACACCTGAGGCACACTTTCAAAGGGGACACAGGAGGCTGGCACAGCATCAGGACTAACCTCCCAAATAAGTCTCAAATTGGTAAACAGTTTGTAGTCTGCTATAAGCTCCATTAATGGAAAATTCAGTTTCTAGGAAAAGTGCCTGTGTCAACAAGAGAAGAGTAGGCAAAGGGGGTTTTAAACACTGATGTCTGTCAGACAGATGGCTGCATAGTTTTTTCTCTGCTGGCGTTAAATATCTTATTTTGCTGGTGCTTTTAAGGATGAGCTGCAGGGATTTCACCAAACAATGCAAAATTATTTCCAACAGTAGTAATGATAAATACTTTTGATATGCCCACTTTTATCCCTAGATCTGGAAATGTTCTACAAATGGTAATATCACCAACACTGCAAGTATGATCAACTGAAAAGACAGCTCTTATCTCACCTACTGCATTGTTGTCTGCTGTCCTGGACTCACTTTATTTCACTGCAAGAAGAAGACAGCAAGACAGTTGTCACTCCTTCCTATGCAAAAGGTCGCTCTCTCCATGGCACAACAGAGACACATGGACAAACCACCTTTCTCAGATTACCTTTCCCTGCTAACCTGCCATCCTGTCTCCATTTACCTTAAGCAAATACCTTCGAGCATGAAATCAACCTTGTCCCGCATCTTAACTGAAGCTGCAAGTTTTCCACAAAGAAGCATATAGTTTCACATGATTACGACAGCAGAGACTAGGGGTGAAAGGAATGAAATATATTCCCCCCCCTTCAGCAACAGAATCAGTCACCATTCACTGGCTGCTGTCCTGATGCATTTGAAGTGCATCAAGACCACTTTTAATGACCAACAGTTCAAATTCTCTAATGTATCTCAGCACTACTGTGCTCTACACCCCTCTTAATTAGCCTAAAGAATACAATATCCAAAGTGGTACAAGCTTTTACATAAAACCAGTACCTTTAAAAAACATACACACATCAACCAACCAACCCTCCCCCCCCAAAAACAGCTATCCTGGAATGTAGAAGTTTCAGTGGATACTATACTAATAAAAATTTATTATATGGATTAGGTTAGTCTACTAATGATCAATTTATTGTCTACACTTACTGGAAAATCTCATATTCATTCAGTTAATCTTTCTATCCTCCAACAAGACTAATTTCCTTTTGTAGAACTCCATTAGAAAATGAGACACTAGTAAGTAAAAACTTATGATGTCTGGAGCCTACTTAAAGGACTTTAGTTTCCAGTGGGACTGCAAATAATTTCAGTAATGGGCGCTTTCAGAACACTTTTCATTACTTTCTTCCTTTGTGAAGTTACTCAGGGGAATAGTTATTGCAATTTGGAGACCACAAGCCCAAGAAACAGAAATGAACCAACTTCTGAAGATGCATTAATCAGTAGAAATCTGAAAGAAGTATACTTCAGAGTAACAGAACATGATGCCAAATCTATTAGTTTTGTTCAAACTAATTGACTTCTTCATAAGCTGAAGAATCTAACAGGGCATCTCCACTATTTTATCTCAAAGAAAAGCAAAATGAAAGACTGTTTAGAGAACATTGGTACTTCAGGTTTTTCAGCCTGCATTAGGCCTCCTCCTGACCTCAGCTTCTAGCATGTACTATCCTGCTCTCAAGGTGCTCTCAGAAATACAAATATAATTTCTAATCAGAAAAGGCTCCTTTGAGAGGAATATAACAAATTGTGTTCCTAGATGGTCAGTAGTTCAGGTTCTTAAATAATTTCCCATAGGTCCTTAGTCACGTTAGCTTAAAACAGGAGTGTGTCCACAAGTGTTTGTGGCTAAAACTGCATCAATGTTTCAGGCTCAGCGTAACTCCATTAAACCAGTTTCTCAGCATCTGCAAGAAAATGCCTTTTGATAGGAGAAGGCCTAAACCCAAGAAGGGAGTTACCTGAAAACACACTTTGCAAATAAAATAAATCCTAAACATGTGAGGAGGTGAACAGAGTAACATTCCACAGCGCTGCCTTACCGTAAGCAACCAGAAGTATTCTTGAAGACAGTTGTCCACTCAGCATCACGAGGTTTAGAGTCCTCATTTGGTTCGCTCTCCCAACCAGAATGGGGTATAATCACCTCATTGGTAAGCGTCTGCAGACCATGGTTGATGATGACCATCTTCAAGGGCTCATAGGAGGATAAATTCCACAGGGTGCCTGCAGAAGAAACAGTGATTATTAAATAACAAGAGAATAACTACTAGTTAAAAATCCCCAGATTAAACAGAATCACTAGATTTGCAGAGACTCACTAGATGATTAAACTAAAAAACTAAACAAAAGGGCAAAACCACTTGGATGAGCCACCAGATAGCACATTGCTTAGGGAAAATTCCAGTCGCTGCAACAGAAACATTTCCAAAAGCATGGAAGCACTTTTATCAAGATACAGATTTTTTGAAGTCAAGTCCTACAACAGAATACAGAAATGGGATGTGCTATTGGCAAGTGATAGGATTTTTATGCTAGGTACAAATTCTTATACACTTTTAAGTCTAGCTATGCCTGAAAAAGTAAAAATTCATTCAGTGCAGCAGACAAGAATATTGAGTAAGTCTTTAAAACAGAGATGAATTTATGGAGGATCACTGATCTTACACTTATCCTTTGCACAATACAGTATTTCATTCAAGACTCCTCTCTGTTATTTACTTTCACATTTTCCTGTCACAGGTAATATCAGTGTTCAAATCACCTGGTGCCACAAGCATACGATTCCTTGAAGACGCTGAGAACCAAAACTCCTCTGTCTTTCTAATTTTACCTCGATTATAAACCAAAGTAGACAAAAGTCAAATATCAAAACAAGGTAACAGAAGACCCTTAGAACTGTAAAAATACCCTATCTTAGATAAGTGATACAACTTCCCAGCAGACCTGTATCACTGTCCTGACTCTTATTGCTCATTAGGTTAGGACTATAACAGGACATTCACTTCAGAGATAATTTTTGCATGGGCCCAGCCTGGTTACACTTGACAACTATCAGTACCAACACTTGGAGGGGGTCGGATGCACACTCTGGAGCTCCAAGGAAAAGTGTGAAGACAGCATAATTCAGAGAGAACAGAAGAGCTAGATTCCCCAGAACACACAGGAAATCCTTCCTAAGCGGATGGACACAATATTAAACCGAGGCTCCCTATGTTATTACAACTGTGAATTTGCACATATTGTAGTGCAAATTGTACTCACCTCTTATACACATCTAAAGCAAAACACAAAAGAACAAAGGTGCAATCTTTTGTTTTGAGTTTCTTTCAGCCACTCTAAGTATTAAACCCTACATTTTCCAACTTTAAAAGTGACTGGAAAAAGACCTGGATCTATAACTTCTGTCACACGGTGTAACACACGTGTCTTTGCTGGACCTTTCAGCCAAAGAAAGCAGGTAGTAGCGAGGGTATCTGCACCTCTGCAATGATCCAATGTGCTGGAGAACTGCCCAAGCACCACCTTGACCACAGGCTGCTATCGCGTGGGAACTCTCCTTCACACTCAGGCTTTCGCTGCTACAAGTCAGAAGTGTCAAATGCCAATTGCCTATTTTAATATCAGAGTATTATATCCGTATAGGGTCAGGACGGGAATTTTATCTCCATTTGAGCAGTGACTGGCACTTACATGATAACCTCAAAGGCTGATGATTAGCAGAGCTTCAGAAGTCAAATGCTCTGGTGTTTCTTATTCAAAGTGATCTGTACAAAATCCAGGCATCTGCTCAGATTTTAGAGACCATATTAATTAATAAAGAAATTCTGAAGCAGACAGTGTGAACACCATAATGTTTCTTTCAGTCCTTCCCTAAAACCACACAAAAATACTGCACTTTTTTGGTCTACTGCCCTTGCCATTCACAGACAACACACCAGACAAGATTTTTATAATCTGCTTTTTCAGCTTTCAAACAAGACAGCATAGGCAAAATATGAATTAATTTGCTCTTTGTACCCATTACAGTAAATCACCCTTTGTCATTACAAAACACCATACAAAGGAGAGCAAGAAAAAAAAAACAACCCAAAAACCATGCAGAAAGTGCTAACTGGCCCCATTTGGTTGTAGCAGAAAGCCTTTACTCCTTGTAACAAATTGGCTCAAAAACATACATCATAAATAAATGCAAGTAAACATTTACAATAAGATTATAAAACCTGACATATAAGCTACCCAATTTATTTTAAATACCTCACTAGACAGTCTTTCTTGAGTACTGCACACCAATTCTTTAAGCATATCAGATTCACTGATATAAAAATAGTAATTACAATTAAATCCATAAATGCATTCCTGGCTCAGTACTTCAAAATCTAAATGCAAAATCCAAACATCCAGCACTGAATAAATCCCAGGACATTACACACGATAATCATCTCTGCAGCAAACTTGGATTCAAACTGAGAACAGTGGGTGCAGAATACCCTGGTTCTGGAGGGTTATGTCAGGGTTCCCTCGCAGAATCATTAAATGGAGCATTTGGTATTTACAGGGGTCAAACCCCACACTATTAGGAAAGGACAGCATCAAGTGAGGAGCCTAGTACAGCATTTGTCAGGATTCTGCATTTCTGTTCCTTTAAAACTGCAAAATATTGCAATAGGAAACAATGTGAAGATTCAAAATCATCTGCATATGGAAGACCTAAGTTTCAAAATCTGACAGACCTTCAATTTTAAGAGCTTTTTCCTTAAATGCACATACTGCTTCTGCACCCGAGAGTCTGCCTCTTCCCCTTTCCTAGAGGAGTGACATACTCTGTTGTCTGTATAGTGAAACTACAAAGGCAAATTTTACTGCTTCAGAATAAGGCAGACTTATAATTAAAAGGCAAAAAGACCTATAAAATTTCCAAAAGCTCCAAAATTACAGGATTCTAAAGAAGTTTTTCAATGCTCAAATCTTTTGCTTACTTTAAAACTTGAAGATTTGTGTCTATATTTCAATACCTTCAACTCCATTGTGTAAAATAAAATCACCACCTCCAAACTACCTCTTCTATATTCTCAGTCACCAGCAGGTACTTCAAGAGACTAAATGTACCTGGGATTCAATAGTATTCCACCTAGACTGCAACACTGAAAACAGCACTAACCTGACAACCTTCCATACCCAAGCCAGCCTCACTGATGCTCGTAACCCCACCCAGACCAAGAGAACTACCTGCCCTACAAAAGGATCTCTTGTCCATATACAGAATTTTATTAAGAGGCTGACTGCAATAAACCATTTAGGGCAAACACATTTTGACTGTCAATCTCAATGAGTGGCTACCAAGCAACAGAGACTGCAGTTAAACAGAATGCCTTTCCTCCCTCTTCAAATCAAAACCCCCGAGCAGTTTACAAGCTTTTCAATTTCTCATCTGCTTCCCATCTCTCAAAGGTTTCATAGAAAATGCCAACAAACTGTGGAGAAGAAGAAAAGAAAAAGAAGAAAAAAAGGCACAAACTCTTCAAATTATTCAAAGAATGACAAGCCACTTAAATTCATAATATTCTTCTTGATGGTTGCATGAGGAAAACCAAAAGAAACCCTCTGCTGAGCAGCATTCAGTGAAAGAAAATGTGCAGCACTTAACAAAAAGGTAGCCCAAGATAAACCAGGATCACGGAATCTTCTGGTTCCAAAGACAGAGAAAACAAACTCATATTTAAGGTTGACTTCATTGGCAAAATATTCTGCAAGAAAGGATTCAGAAAATAAACAGTGACAAAACATTTTTCTTAGTCAAAATTACAAAACAAAGACGTCTAATCCCCAGCATTCTTTCAGCTCTTGAGAAAACAAATTCCATGGGAAAAGACACTAATAGTGACAGCCAGAGAAACTTAAACCAAAAAAACCCAGTGAATTCAGCTCAGACCTTAGGCTTTACTCCGAAAATGAGAAAAAAAAATTTAAAATCCCTATAAATTTGATTTCCATCTTTAAATATAATTTTCTGTCTCTATTAGCATAACACATTAATGATCTAACAAGCGGGAAACACTGTTTTGAAAACCTCAAGTTTTATCAATTCAAGTTAAAAGAAATCAAGCCACTGACACAGCAGAATAAGGGAAATGAAGTTACCTAAATTTTCTACACTTTTTCACTACAAGTACTGACCTTTTGATTGCAGACTGCATGAATTTTAGGACTAGAGAAAAAAGATGAACTATTACTTTTCAAAAGATGATCCCATTTTTTTTACCATTCTTTTATTCATAAATACCATTTGCAATAGACTTCCCTATTTCTAACTACAACTATTAGCTCTACTTTTTCAGCATGCTAAGCAGAGACAACAGCTACTAGTTTTTTCTTCCAAAAGTACTGATCGTTGTAAAAATGTATTAAAATTACTATAAGCTACAAGCATAGCATAGCTAGATGATTTATGTAATACTGAAAGTCATCCAGGCCACAGCCATAATTCCCTAAATCTCCACCTCCTTTGGAGCTGTGGAAAGATTCCTAAACAAATTGTGACAGAACAACATACATGCTATTATCTTCTGAAACCCAAGGGAAATCTTTTCCTGTTGCTCTTGCTTACTTGCAAAAATCCAATGCCACCAAGAAAACAGAAGCTGTTAATTTTTTATCTATGGTCCATACCAAATAGTTTATCATTTGGGAAAAATAAAGCGCTCTGCATAATATCCATCAATGACTTCTTGTTGCATGTTGGCCCTGTATGGATCTGTTTGACAGACTTGTTTGTATCATTCTAAGTCCTGAAGACTGGAGCTGTGTTTCTTCAAGTTTAGTGGTCAAGAACCTCAGCATGAACCACTCTGTAACAGAACACAGCATGAAAAGGAACCTTCTTCTGACAAGCCTTCTATTAGAAAATGGAAGGAGTAAGCTCATTTGAGATCAGAAAGTTCAAGACAGCATAGTACTTCAAAGAGCAGTTAGTGCCCAATCAGCTGACAAGATCTTAGCACACATAAATGCCCAGGTGTGAATTCTCAGTAAGGTCACCAATCTGTAAGTTTCAATTACTGCACTGAATCAAAATATTTCCTCTGCAGAGCATACTGAAGATCAATCATTTTTAAATTAAAACTAGTTTGCAACATGCAGCATCAGGAAAATCACGTCCTGCACTACTTAAAAATCAGTGCAATGTCGTTAAACAACAAAATCACTTTCAATGTTCTCACAAAGAACAGAATTATTCATCAAAGCTCCCAACTTCTGATTGCTTTTCAAACAATGTAATAGAATTTTGGTCCTGCATATCTGACTGGAACATTTCCTCCACCAAAAAAATCCTTATCACTCAAGATAAAATTTTTGCGGCTTTTGCAATCAGAACAGATTTAACTCTTTATCAGCTTAATCCTCATTTCTCTCTGCTTCTCAAGAAAGTGATCCACTGAAAAACCAGCAATACATTTCCAAGAGTAGAAAGGGATGCAAGGAAGAATTTTGTGGAGTATTTCTCATCACAACTTTACTCATTATTTACTTACGGACACTCTAACAGCTAAATCATGCTTTTCTCACTGCAGTGGGTGGGAGACATTTTCTAATTCTACACTTTAAAAGGAATTTAAAGATCTGTGTTATTTTATGAATCTATCTTGAGTTTTGAAGGTATTTTTACATGCCTCATGTATCTGCCTCACCTTGAGGGACATCATGTTTTAGTGCCATCTGCACATACATCAAGAACATCTGGTAGAATAGAGATGGCATTAACTCAGAGAAGGTTCTCAAATTCTGCTAAAACCAGCGCTATCTGAAAAGAAGAAGCTACAGACTTGCTTAAAATCTGGCAGTAGTGTCGTATTGGTATATTCAGCATGCTCCCAAAATTGCATGTCAATACGTGTCTACCTTGTGTTTTCCAAACATATCCTGGGAAGCAGTCAAGTGAACGCACTTCTAACACATCAAGTATCGCTCATTCAGCACTGAGCATCACACATCTGATTCCTCACCTCATGCACCACTGCCACTGCATTTACCTCTTACGCATTTTTAACATGTTGATGTGGCTGTTTTCCCACTCCATTAACCCACTGACCAGGCCCAGCTGGCTGGCCTGACTCACACTGTTCTAGACAGCTGTGGCTGCTGCATCAGATTACCAAGTAAGTAAGAAGCCATGGAGCAATATTAAAGCCAAAGCCTGACTCTCAAATTAGATGAGACTGATGCTCTCTTTTGCCAGGAAGCACCCTCTCCAGCTGCTAATAATGTCTTACTTGTAATGCTCCAGTGTACCCCATCCAGCAGGCAGGCAGTGTCCCACACCCAGAGAAGCAAAACTTCAAGACTGGAAGTGTTCTTGAATTTGGACATCTGAAGTATTTAGATTTCTTTAAAGTACTTAAATCTCTTTGGAAAGCAGGATTATTTTATCATTCGTCAACATCTAGGATGACCAGTTGATGATTACAATTCAGCTTTCCAACAGCAGCTAGTATTCAGTTACAGAAATATTAAACTATATAAAAGTCAATCCGTACCAAACTTGAATTTGCAGCCTGTTAAAAGAAATAAACAGGCAAACCCAGTATGTTGTTGTTTTACTTGCCTCCTCAGAGATTTCACTCCAGACAGAAGGTAAAATTTTCATGGCAAAGGTTTATCACTTGGGAAAAGTACCCGGGGAGGAAGTCAAGATTTCTACCAGAGGAACACCAGAACTGTGATCTGAATTTTCTGAGGCTGCAAAACACAGTCCTTTTGTATCAGCCCTGGCTGGCTGCTCTCTTTGCACTTCAAGTTGGCTCTTGTTTCTCTGCTAATTTTTGCAGCTCATTTTTCAAATGGACAATTCCACATTACCAGCTGAGGCTTTGAACACTGACTGCAAGTACATCAGCCCCAGTCACAGAAGCATTGCTGGAATACTCTTCTATACTGATGCTTGACTGTCTCACACCGGAACTGATGATATCATTTTAGAAGTGGAATGAAATTATTCCTGGTTAGGTGGACATTAAATGCACATCATCTGTTGCTGGACATCTGTTTAGGTTAATACCCTTAGTGTTCCTGGTGTTTCTTAGTAAGGGAAAATAAAGAGCTTTAAATAGCAAAAACCATATTAGAATAAAAATATTACATTTAATTAGCAGGAACTACTATCGACTAAAATGCATTTGAACTGTAAAATTAATCAATCAACTGGAAATCAAAGCAATCACCATTTAATGTGAAAAGGGAAAACATCCAGTTTGGTTTTGCCCATCTCAAGTGACTGATTACCACTTAGTGTTATAATGATATTCCTTCAGAGTGAATCTGGCTTCTCCAGAGATCGGCTTCTCCTTTCTTGAATCTAGAAAAATGAATTTATTACTTCCTAGCACTCCAGAAACAAGTTTTGAGTAAACCAGAACAGTAGATAAACAGATAGTTTTTCTTTAAATAAAAGATTTAAGTCAGCCATTACTAAATGAGTGCAACAAATGGAATAACTACTACCTACAGTTTCCATGTTAAAAGACAAAGCATAGACAGCAATCAGAGCACAACCAACACACACTACTTAGAGGTTCTCTGACAAAACAGATTTTTCTAGTGAGCTGGTAAAACACCCCTGCTGATTTCTATGCAGTATATTTAGACCTAGTTTGCTAAATCTATAATGGCTGGGGAGGAACAGTTGGAACACCCAAGGCCACTGTTCACCTCAGAGAATTATGATTACCAGTAAAAGCCTGCTATAATTTTTTGAGGCAATTATAGAATTATGATGTTTACTTCTAATGGCTTAATCCCCATTTGCAGTAGGATCTGCTGGAGAATCCACCACTGATAATATCAGGCAGCTGAACAGTTTGAGCCCTGGACCCATTTTCACACTCACAAAACTTTCTGAAAAATTCTGTTCTGGCACCGGAATTCATTGCAACTGCCCTGGTCTCCATCCAAACATCTCTTGTACCTTCTGAGAAGAGAAAAGGAAATCCATTTCAATCCTCATGAGTTATGGGAGGCTGAAGAACAATATATTTCTCCTTAGTTTCAGAACTGACATACTTTTTCACCCTATTCCACTTAACGGGTGAACTTGGAAACTTGGCATATACTTTATTACTCTCTTTGGATGATGTCCAAAACTAAGTTCAAATAAAAAACAGGTTGAATAATGGAGTTATAAGTAATCGAAAACTCTGCAAAGTGTGCACGAACTCAGTAACTTCAAAAAGTAATTCTTCCTTTTACGATTACTGCAACAAACCAGACCTGTGCCCAGAGCATCTAAAAGCAGACTCTGCTCCTTAAAATCCGAGTTTTCCAACCCAGAAGTGCTGCAACTTTATGTACAGCTTCAGAGTCCACAGTACCGGGGCTGGAAGCGCTCCTGAGGAGACTGACCATTCCATCAATACAAAGTAGTGGGACATGGCAGCAGGATTGTTTTATAAGAGATTAATGGGAAGTTTTAGATTAGCATAATTTACCCTATGATTATAACACACTGAGGGCAAGTGCACTACAAATTACCTGTCAATGAAGTTGCTATAACTCATTTAAGCTTCAGTAACTCAGCCACATGCATTTGCATGCTACATCCAAGATGTACCATCCATCTCTCAGCAGTCAGGGAAACCCAAGTGTGCTACCTACACAGATGATCTTGATTTCCTCCTGAAGGACACATTTGCTTTAGGCTTTCTAACACCACAAACATTGTGCAGCTAAAGAAAAAGCTGCAGTCAGTGATTCACATTTTCCTCCAGTGCTCTGATCTCCAGAAATTCTTTTTCCTGAAGCTGAAAGAACCCCTCTAAAGAATAATTCATTAAAGAAACTACAGACACTGACCTGTAATTAGTTCTCTGACTTCCATGTCATTTGTTTTTCGCAAAAGTCTGATCAATGCAGGGATCCCATCACAGTTCTTTATAGCCACCTTGTTTTCATTATCCTTCCCATATGAGATGTTTCTGAGAGCCCCGCAGGCTTTACGATGGACCTCTGGCTTTGGATGATCAAGCAGACCCACCAAGATAGGTATCCCTTTGAGATGCCTCACGTCCTTTTTGATTTTATCATTCTCGTAGCATAAGTGCTGCAAATAGGCTGCGGCGTTAGACTTGACTGGATCAATAGGGTGGCTGAGCATGGCAATCACTTCAGGGAGATCAGGATCCCTCCACCTGGGGTCTTTACGAATGCTGTCAATAGAGGGGGAGCGCTTCCCCAGGCGGTCAATACTAGCCATGCTTCCTCTCTCTGGCTGTGCCAGCGGTGCTGCGTAGCCACCATGGAGGTAAGGTATTCTCTCTTCAACCATCTCTGTCTCAATGGGGTCATCGTAGCCCCTGTAAGAAGCAACAGTCCCAAGAGAAAGAAAGAGGGGGGGGAAAAAGCACATTTATTTAAACATTCTGTACCTCTGAGTCTGTAGATGATCTTTAAGGTCCCTTCCAACCCAAACCATTCTATGATTTTATGTATGGAGATTTCAGCTATGAGCAATCCTTTTAATATCACAATCATTAGGGGCTGCATGTTTACACTTTCAAGTAATTTATCTGTAGTAACTTGAAAATTAACCATAGCTGAGTATGAAGCAGCGATGGGACAGCGATGGGCACAGTGTTTGTCCGGCTGGCAATGAAACGATGACAGGGACTGCAAGTCATCAAACAGATTGCTTTCATTTTGGTCACTTAGCAAAACAATTATGATAGAGCTGGATTACATTTAGCAGGAAACACTGAGCTTCATTATTGCCACTACTTCTGCAACCAACTAAAGCTGCAATTAAAGGCATTCAAGGCCTGAGCAGAGACCACAGGCACTTCTCAGCAAGTCTGAGAAGTTCCACTGCATTTCCATGTTGATACTCACACAAGCATACTGAACTCATCAATGTATACATAACAGTGTCAAAGGTGATGTAAAACTTAAGTTCTGAATTCAAGCATGTAATAAAAGCCTCTCTTGTACATAATAATTAGGAATACATGTAAAAGGCTGTTGGTCAAGAGGCCCGCATCCAACTTTTAACATCAGAGTAATTTGCTGGACATACAAACCAACTCCAGTACTCTGAGCTTTCCTCCTCAGATCAGCAACTAACCTGGATCACTCAAGTAAATGATCTTAAGAGCCTAATACTCTTAAGATCATTTACAGCATTAGAATGAATGGCATCCATCTTGTTGGGCCATAATTCACTGTGTGTAACTGAAGTAAGATCAGCCACAACCAGCTAACACATATTTAGGTATTACTGTCCTAGTTCACACAAAGGGCACAGTTACAATCAAAACAGTTGAAAATATACTAACACAGTACACTCTCACGACAAATGTCCATATTCTTAAAAATAAATAACTAAACCAGTATTTGACAAATATTTCTTTTTCCTTAGCAGCCGCCTCTTCAACTATAATCTGCAACCTTCAGAAAAATATCCCCACCCCCCCTCTGATCACTTCCTACAACAGACAGAACATTTCTGCAGGAGATTTGTAAGGAAAGGCATTTACAGCTTCAACATTTGTTTTTGAGATTCACTGATCTACTTCATCCGTTATTCAAAGTGACACCTTTCATCCTCCAGAACATGCAGAGCTCTTGCAGAGGAGCTTCAGTGCACATGAGGTGAGATAACACATAAGTCCTTAGGAGAAGTACAAAAAGAAATCTGAAGCTTGCGCACAGTGAACCACTGGTCACAAATTCTTCAGTTTTATATGTGAATAAGCCCCCAGGGCAATAAGACAACTTGCACCTCACAGTTATGAACTCCCCGAATACATTCAACTTCGCAATCAATTCTCTCTCAGGCTCTGCCCCAAAGGTTCACACCAGCTCGCTAACCTGGCTAAGGGGGATGAAGAGCTGAAGTGACTCACTGGGGAGCTGAATCAAATTTCTAATTAATCCCACTGTTTTAAACCTCAATCGAGAAGATTTTTCTTCTTCATCCTCCTTTCCCTCTAATACTACTCTTAATTGACATTAACATAAACTGACATAATTCATATATATAAACAGCAGCAGCTTTTTGCCTTAGTATTGTCGTTACCTGTCCAGGAAAAGAAGACTAAGATAAGTAGCTGATCTCAGTCAAGCAAGTAGTTTTAACTGCTACAAAACGATTCTTATAAGCTTTCATTTTAATCATTGACTGATGTTATTGAACAATTTCTGATGTCATTTTGAAGGAAGTATAGACCATTAGAACTCAGAAAGAAAATGGAGCTTGCTGTTATCCTGAAGGGACTGCTAATTAAACTAGACTCTGGGGAGAGAAGCAACTGGAGGTGGAGACTGAACTGAATCTTGTACAATTAATGCTTTTAATGTTAAAAGCGCCTCTGCTAACTTTAAGTTGCTTTAATTGCTGTTCTAAACCATAAGCTGAACTAAAGGAAAAAATGGGCCAGTATCCAAAACTCAGAATGAATCTGAAGAAATCCTTTTATCGATGCAGTTATTTGTGTATGTATAATTCAGTACTTGCTCTACACCGTAATTTACAATGTCTGGACAGCTGTTGTATTTTCCCTTACAGAACAAAGCTGCTTCCATCACTCCAAGAAGAAAGTAACAACACTGAAAACATTTATTCTTGAACATATACACACAGGGCAGAGGTAATAACAAAACCCCTTAACTACTCCTCAAACAAAATTCTGGGTTTACATATACAAATTTGGGAAAACCAGCTTTAAAACTACAGCAAAAACTCTGTTCTAAAGCTCATTCTCATATTAAATTCTTTCAAGCTAATTCTTACTGACTGCATAAAAGTAGCAGAAGATTAATTTCAATAACCACCCCCTGCACAGCTCTTGCATGCTTGACTTGCTAACTGGCAGTTCAACATGCCTCAGCCCTCTGAGCTGCTCACAAGAAACTGTACACCACCTCAGTTACACCTGCACAATTAAGTTTCTCTCTCCTTCTCAGCCCTGCAAATACACAAAGATAATTACTGTCTTGGGATGCAGTTTGTTTGTGCTATTTCCATGAAGCCTTCCAAATAGAACCACACAGATGAGACCATCTTCCTTATGCTGATTCCTCTCCTCTGAGCCACAAAAAGCTCCTTGGTTTCACTACATTTACCTAAAATGAAACTTGTTAGGACTTTAAACTGCAGCACTCATGACAGGAGAGAGCATTACATAACTCTAGTACCAACAACAATAACTTTTAATTGTCTACCCTAGTTATTAAATGTAAGTGTGAATATCTGAATAATCAGCCACCCAAAAAAAAATTATAAAAAAATCACATACCAACTTGCTACTTATTCTAACAATTTCTTTTTGTTAAGAGTTTTTTCTTCCATCGTTCCAATACAAAACTACTGATGCACCAAAGACAGCCAACAGGCTTTGATGATACTTGCCTTTAACGATCACTCTCTGATGTAATCCCCAGGACATGGAGCTGGGGTAGAACAAGATACGGGAAGACACTGAGAGCTTCCTGCTGCAGGGAAGAGGTTGCAATTCTGACTGCTGCAGGTACAGACAGCTGTATTTAGGATGAATATGAAGGTGGTGGTGTCTCACGACATGGTGGGGAAGGCAGCTCTGCTCAGAACCCACCAACTACTGTTCTGTGGTGAAGTGCTGCCCACAGCACATACCACTGGTCCCATCCCCACAGCAGAAGTAAAGCATCCTCAAGGAAACAGACCCTGAACCATAAATGACTTTTAACAACTGCTGGCATTTTTGTACAGTCCCATTCTTACATGAACCATTCACTTATAAATCTGTTCCTACCAATCTCAACCTGATTCTGCCAGATCATCTTCTTAGTGGAAAAACCAGGATTACACAACTAACACAACCATTTCGGTAGACAAATACAGATACTTTGCAACAAGAGTGTCTCTCAAGTATCCGTAGAGAAAGGAAGAGCACAAGAAGCACTACTGCTGAAGTAAGCCCACGCAGGTCAGACCCAACATACCCTGTAAGATGAAACAGTGTCAAGAGCGTTGGTTAATGAACCAGTAACAAACCCCAGTGTTCACCTGACAGCAAATGTAATACCTGGACACTTGACACTTCAAGATCCTGAATAATTATCTAGAAACCCTGAAATCCTGGTGTGAACTCAAGAGCTGTACATGAAAGGCCAGCGAAGGCAAGTATCTCATCACACCAATTCAGGTTCCCATGACCCAATACAGCGATCAAATCTGGAGAAGGGAAGCTCTAAATACCAGCTTTACCATCACTTAACAGCACTGAACAGAGGCAGTTTAACAAAACAGATCATACGCAAAGGAGCAAAATACCTGATCAGGCAGTGCAATGCAGAAATACCGCAAGGCCTTTGGTGGCCTTGGCAGACAGATCCCCTCTCTCCCTGCGAATGAAGATGGTCTGGCCCAGATCAAGTCCCTGCTCCACTCATTTAACAGAGGGCTTGAGAACAGGGAAGCACAGACTAAGCAAAGAAATCAAAGGCATGCACCTATTTGGGAGTTAAACACAGCTTCTGAAGAAAAATGAATAAAATCAGCAACACAATTGTACACAGAGAGGGTAAAGAAATCATCCTGAGCCGGACTGGTGGAGGCCAAATGCAATTTTTTCCCTTCATACCAGCAAAGCAGCTACACTGGAAGGGAAAGTCACTTGATTCAGAACGACTAATGAGAGCTTCAGCAGATACAGTCATCTGTGCTGAGGCAGCCAAGAGCTCTTTACACTCGGGACTGAAGAGATCTGGTAGTACGCCAGAGCTGCTGACTACAAGCATCTTGCCTTCCATCTGTTTGTAGCAAGGCAGCTGAGTTTTCAGGATGCCATGGGTCTTACTAATCACCTGTCTTAGGGAACTGATAAAAACACATTGTAGCATAGACAAAAACTGGAAGAGAGCTATAGATTTATCATCTTCCTCGTGGCTTCAACATAGGCAAATTTAAGTGAACAGGTGAAGGATTTACCTATTTAATCCTCAACAATTTATATAAGAGTTACATTCACCACAGTTTGCAGCTGGTGTCTGCTTACGATAAAAGACCAGAAAGGCTTGGGATTTCAGCAGGGAACCTTGTGCCAGAAACTGAAGAGGAAATCTAAAGACCTTGCAGAATGAGGTCCTACTTTTGCCAGCTTCTGTTCCCTGACAGGAGGGCACACAACAGGATTTCAAAACTGGACTGGATCCTCTGCTTGAGTTACAGGCTGTATGGGTAACCACCAAAATTCCCTTGAAAGCTGCTAATGGATGAGCTGACTCATGTTACCTCCTGCCACATGAAACTCAGCCACATACCAGTCTTCTGCTACCAGAAGATCAACAAGCTGAGTTCTAAGGAGAAGCCTCAGAAAAAACCCACCTTTTCTAAACTGACTGCATTTTTATTTTGCTTCACCCTCTTCTGCTCAGGCATGTCCATACACTCCTGCCCCAACACAGACAACATCCCAATGTTGCTTATATCCTAGTATTACACTTAACAGTTGGGCATTAAACAAGAGGTCTGACTACAGACAGACCTAAGGATGGGTGCTGTAGTGAGACCACTCTTGGAATGGGTGAAGTTAGGCCAGAAGTGCCAACTGAAAGTACATTTACAAATGTAAACCTTTATATTCTAGACTGAAAAAAGACACCAGAAGTAGAATGTGACTAATACATATGTGTTAGCAATATTCTCACACTGTCTGTACATAACAGAAGCAAGAGACCTACTGCTACTTAATTGTAAATTTGGCTCATTTCCTGGTAATAATAATCTGGACCATCAACTGACAACCAAATAAAGTCTCAGTCTCTTAGATTAGGCTTCTGCCACAGAAAATTTAACAGCAGAAAACTTCTGTTATTGATTTTGTCACCATTAAAAATGCAAATCTTGCCTAGTCTGGAACAGTAACACTGGCAATAGCTGCTCCAGGCTTTTTAGAGGTAAAGAAAAAAGTCCCATGAATGCTAGTACAAGTGCAAACTGTAGCGATCCACTCAGGAAATAAGTTGTCCCAGAGGCAAGAAATGAGAAGCTGAACAGAAGATAAATTTTAAAAGTAAGATGAATTATGACTTGCCTTTTTTTTCTGATCTGTGTTAACTCCAATTTAATGATTAAAAATATTTAAATAATCATAGGGATGGGATTTGTACATGAAACATATTCAGTACTTCCTGCTTCTCTTTAAAAAAGGACTGCATATAAACCACCTTGCAACATCGTTAAGACTACGTATTTTTAAAGACGATAATAAAAACCCTTCTGATTTAATAAAGGCAACCTACCATTTGAAGAAAAAAGGGCACAGACTCAGTTAAAGATGTTTACATACCTTCACAAGTTAATTTGAGTAATATTAAGTAACTATTATCGAAATGTCTCTCACCCCAATTTATTATGCAATCTGACATAAACCAAACCAGAGCACATGCTGAAGAACAGAACATCAAGTGTCAGGTACTGTTGCAGAAAATAGTATCTCTTATATCAATAATTGAGTATAAAAGAAAACAAGAAACAAACCCAGCCACAAGCACTGGGGAGCCAACAGAGAATATCTGCCTTTGTGCAGTTATCTTGACCTATAGATGTTTGTGAGGAGGCACATTCTTCCCCAATTTAAAATGAAATACAAGTAGCTTAAAATGAAGCTGGTGATGACAGAAGGAAAGCACAATAGAGATTTATTTCTGTGATCAAAAGGAGCATGCAAGGGATTGAATGAATAACCTTACTAGAAATCCCCTTGACCAGTATCCCCTCCAGACACAGCTGGGCGGCCTCTTTATCACATGGGGTGAGATGTACTACCACAGATTTGGATAAGAAGCCTCCATTCAGTCCCCTCAGACAGAACAGTATCAAAACTAGGAACCAACAGCTAGGATCCTTATTCTACCTTTAAACTATCAACAAATGAGGGCAGCACTTACTGGGAAGAAAATGAGAGAATTACTGCAGTTTTTGCAGAAAGCCAAGAGAAGCCTGTCTGTGGCATGATGAAGATGTCCAAACTGAAAGACGCATGATGTAGAAAAGCTTCTAACAGTGTTCTTATACCCACTCTACACATACAAACTTTTTGAAATCAAAGGTGCCATCAATTTATCACACTCATTTAGTCATTTTCACAAGGAATAACTTATTTAAAAAAACCTAGAAAGGAATAATCAAGTAGTAATTACCCTCACCTAGTACAAAGCACTATTTGTAGTCTTCAGTTCCTTGCAGATCAGTAGCATATCTGAAATGAAGGTTTTTTGAACTGTTCAAGTATTTCTTTGAAATGTCAAATATTAACTACTTATGAAGAAGCCCCTCATACAATCTTATGTTCTTACCAGCTGAATTTTGCTGCCACAGTCAGGCTAATTACTTGTCAAAGCTTCTTGATCGTATTTAATATGGAAAAAACCCTCACAATAAAAGAAACCTAAAACAAAAATTGTGAATTGGTCCTATCCAAACTGCAAGGAACAATCAAAGGCATGTTTAAACCAAACAAAACCTTAAAAATGCAAATGGGTAGGTACTAAGAATACATTTAATTATTCATCATGCCTAGTTTGAAAAACATTAATAAACATTTAAAAGCACTGCTGCCTGACTGCTTTTAACAAGAACTGTAAACTTGTGTAGATGCAGGGGAACAGCAAATAGGGTCTGATAGACTGAGCAGTATTTTGGCATCTACTAGCTGCAGGTATTCCCTCTTGCCCCACAAAACACTAATGCGTTTATGTAATGTGATGTGGTTCCACTAGCTGGTGAACTTGTAAGATCAAAGATGTCACAAGGGACTTAAAAGGATGTTCTGGGAGTTATGCCTTGATACTCCCTCCCTACCAGTGTTCAAGGCCAGGTTGGATGGGGCTTCAGCAACCTGGTCTAGTGGAAGGTGTCCCTGCCTGTGGCAGGGGTTTGGAACTAAATGAACTTTAATGTCCCTTCCAACCTAAACTATTCAACGATTCATTCTATGATACCTTTTCTCTCTCCTTTTTTTTTTTTCCTTCTTTCAAAGTAGATGATAATTTGCAGCTGCCTGATTCCACTGAACTTCCAGAAATGTGAAGGAAGGCTGATCTATGAAAGTAGGAAGGGAATAATGAAAAACATAATGTGTCCAAGCAGAAGCACTCCAAGAAAAGAGAGCCAAAGGGCCTACCCAAATCCCAAGAATTACTGCTGATGAAGTGAAGGCTTCAGTCAGAAGTGTTAAATCCAAAGAACATCTACACACACAGGGGCAGATGGGTGACAGACTCTTTACAGCTCTGGAAACTAAATTAAAAGGAAAATAATGAGAACTAATTTCACATCAAAACATGAATCATGAGGACATGACTTCATGCAAACACAAAAAAGTTTGTACACTGCTTGGAGAACAAAATACACAAGTTTTTCAGGCTCATGTTCAGAAGATGGCTTTCAGCTGAGTAATAAGCCTCTCTTCCCAAGAAGAGAGCAAAAGCTGACAGCTGCAAGCCCAGCATAAACAACTAAAAACAGAAAATATGGCATAAAGTAGAACATCCCTTGGAAAGTGGACTGAGCCAGAAGTAATTTTTAACTGGTCACAAATGAAGTTACATTAAGTGCAAAACAGATGCTTTTATCTCCTCTTCATGTAGGCACAAGACAAATAATGATCTGGTCTTATAAAATGTTCAAATACTTCAGTGAGGTTCAGCACAACCTGGACTGAAATGGTTGTACTGCACAACCTGCAGCTGAGGGTGTGCAGCTAGCACAGGATCAGGAGCTGAGGCTGTCAAATACCTTTCAAGACAGCTTTAATCCAACAAGGCACCCCTTCAACATCATGTGGTATCAGCTCCTCTAGAACCCCAACCAACTGTTGAGATTTTCTGTTTGGCAGATGTGCACATAACCAGACCTGTCAGAAGTCTCACAGATTACATATCTGTCTTTCCACCTTGCTAGTGTGGGATGTCTTCGGGACAACACAATGTAGCCACAACTGTTCCTTAGAAGAAAGGAAAAATGTAATTTGGCCCTCTCTCCTACAAGATCTTCTCTTTCTTCGTAAATTTAACTTAAACTAATGAGCCCAGAAACACAGTGAAAAGGTTCTTGATCACTACTCTCACTCCCTTCTGAATTTTATGCGTGTTTTACAGTCACTTATGGGCTAACAAAATGACAGGCTCTACCTGGTTTTTTTTTTCCAAGTAATTCCAGAACTTACCAGACCATTAAGAGTTCAAATAAGCAAAAAAGAGCTGCATTATAAAAAATAAATGGATTTTACCTTCCTTTGTGAGGTCTTCCTCTCTCTGGTACCCCTGCAGATGTCCTCCGGTTCACAGTGGAATAATCAGGGTCCAGTTCATACCCTTCATCATCTACTCCAAGGCTGCGGTTATCATCTTCTAGTCCATAGGGCTCTGGTTGGAAGCGTTCTGGCTGGGAGCGGTTCAAGTCAATGTTGCTACCCACTGGCACCTGAGGCTGGGCAACTGGACCATAGTTATCCCTTCTGCTTGGCAAAGTGAAGCTACCATCATCTGGCCTGTAACTGCTTCCTGGCACGTAGGCATAGCGAGGACGGTAGTTGACACCACGAGACAAGCTGCCGTAGTTATCAGGTAGATCTCCATAACCATCATGACCAATGTAAGGGCGATACTGACCCTCATGACTGTCAGGGTACGAATCGTTGTAGCTGTTGTAAGATCTGTTTAAGGTGGATGATGCTTGTGGTGTAACGTACCGCTCCCCATTCTTCATGTACCTTCTGTCTATTGAATCTGTGTAACTGCCCATGGGAGAGGAGCCATCCATTGATGGCAGGCCATCAGGCCCAAGTGGCACCTGACGCACTGTTCTGGTGGTGACTGTTTTGACCATTTTGGTAACCTGTGAACCAAAAGAACAGGTTAATTTTCTCCTTGCTGCGCAACACATTGAGACATATGATGAACTGGAACAGTAAAACAGGGAGAGAGAATCACAAAGCATAAAAGACAGGTCACAGAGCCAGAGCTGAGTGCACTGTGGGGCTCCTGCAAATCAAAATCATTGCAGCCACATGACAGTGTGTGTGAGCAGTGCAAAGTCATCTCACCAGTTCGTATTTGCCCAGAAGGTTTTCAGGAGACATCTTTCCTAGAGCAGACTTCAAAATGTTGAGCAGCCACAGCCTGTCCTCTCACAATCAGCACAGATACCACATCACTTCCTTTAGTTTGACAGAAATACAGTTACCTGTCCCTACCTGATTTGGATCATTTGTACTGATGTGTAACTTGCTCAAATTTGACAGTAATACTTAGGAAACCATGATCCCAAACAGAAAAATTTTGGACTTCAAGATTTAGATAGCACTACTTTCTCTTGTAACACATGCTTACATCCAACCATCACCATACAAGCCCTACAGGTAGCTGTCATTCCAATTTTGGGTGACTAACAAATTTGCAGTAACAAACACTAACGTCACAGAGCTTTTGGAACTACAACTACCCTAAACATACTGGACCAGACAAACTTGTTTAAAACATTCAAGTCTGCAGACAAACACATCTTTATCTTTTCTTCCTATAAATCACATTTAATTTCAATACAGAATTAGTCTATTTCCCAGAATGGATGAAAACTGGAAACATTCAATGTCCAGAGGGCCCTTATGTTCAGGGTTTTTTGCTAAAGGGTAGGAACAAAGACTCCTCAAGAGCTTCCAAGAATGTTCTAGTTCCATGGGAAAAGGTCTGATAATCTGCGTAAAACGGTGCTGGACAAAAGCCACTATTTACAAACTAGCAAAGGACCTTCTGTTTTGGTTGGTATGTGGGGTCCATCATCTTCTGTGCTGCTTTCCAGAGTGACCAGCACTCTCTTTTGGAGAGAATATAAAGTCCAGTAGAAGCCAATCTACCTTTGGTTACCCTAACCCTAATAAAGTTACTTTAATCTACAAAAAGTTACCTTAACCTTAGTAAATACTGACTTTGTAAAAAAAACACCACTAAAACCACCACCAACAAAAAACAACCAACAAGAAAACCAAGCAACCAAACCACACACCACAAGGACGAGTGACAGAATCAATCCACCAGAGAGTATTATACGAAGAGAGGGGAGGAACACAAACCAATGTTGTTAAGAAACATTCTGGGTTCCTAAAGTATTAAAGGTAAGTGACACATTTCTTCATGTAAGCCACACATTGAACTGTATACATCAAGAGAAACAGCAACTACAACATGCAAGCCTGGACTGCTTAGTGGCTCTGTAGTCCAAATAGATATTTTGACCTATAGCCTCTGATTTAAACATTTAGATTAGCATCAGATTAGCCAAGCTGCTGCTAAAACAAAATAATTAGAGTGCATCTCTTGAAGCGGCTCCAGACATGTCCTCCAACCAGATGTTTTCACACAGAAACACCAAACAGCAAAAATTCACCCAAACAGCATTTCTTTTCCTAGAGGCATCTGTGAGAAAATGATACTTCAGTCTAATGGAGTAATGAAATCCTGCAAGACTGAAAGCAGCACAAATGGCTCTCCACCATCAGAGTAATTAAACAGCATCACGATGCCGAATAAAGCATAGCCAGGTACCAACACAACCTTAGTATCTAATTTGGGCCAGAGCCAAAGAAATTGCCTCTTCAACCCAAAGGGATTTCCTTAGCAGGTAAACATCAGGGAAGATGTCAGCTTCCACACCTCCAAGCCTTCTTTTCTCCCTTGTTTTAAAAGCACACATTTTTATAACTACAAGGAAGGAAAGTACAAACTAAACATTTATTTCATGACCTAAAGTACAACAGCTGTTTTTGCTTATTACCTGCACACAACACTTGTACTTTCCACTCAGTTATCAGCATGACCACTGTCATGGCATTTATAAAACTAGACAGCATTTAGAGAAAAGAGAGAGCTGGCTTAGCTTACAGTAGCTCTTTGTGAGGTGGACATACAGAAGGCAACACAGCTCAGTATTATCTTACTGAAGTATGAACAGTAGCTTTATTCAAAACAGTATGTTCATAAGTGATCTTGTAAGAGTATGAAAACCAGCAGTAACCAGGCCTGAAATATGAGAGAGTTTTGCAAAGCAACAACAAAACTGGATGCAAAGCGCTGGGCCTTTGTGTTCTTGAATTTGGTAACTAGTAACAGGAATAACAGGAAGTAAGGTAGTGCTTCAACAATCTGATGAATCAGAAATTGATACTTTTACCCAGGAAGGAACAAAGAGGCAGCCTTCTAGATGCCAAGAAGAGCACTCACAGGAGCTCAAAGCCCTTTCTTTCAGCACTATTTCACAAGAGTCGGATATTTTAAATGCAATTCTGAGGTCTGCTTTTCAAGGCCTATGTTGCCATGCACGCATGGTTTGTCAAGTATAATTTTCCAGAAACTTGTCAAGATCAGACAATGCAAAATGCTTATTGCTACATATGCCATGTTTGGCTGCAGCAGTAGCATATAAGAGGAACAAGCTTTGACCTGCAGCATCCTTGGACAAAGGCTTTGCATAAGAGGCATTGCTGCTGCATGTCTTCACCCAGCAGCCTACTGCCAATTCTGGATGCTTGCTCAGTTTTGACTGTTGGTTTTCTTTTAGAATCATAGTTATTGTTAAACAGGATGAGGAAACACAACACAAAAATTTTATGGCAAGGACATTTGTCTACTGATATTAAGTATGTGTACACACACACAAAAAAAGCAGAATTTCAGAACACTTGCAAAATCAATTCCTGGATAACGACCAGTTCCCCTTACTGAGTTTTTCACCATCCTCTCTATAGAGTATTTACAGAGATTACTTTTTTTATATGACCAACACAGAATGGTCGAACGCAGCAGATTCATTTGCAATTTTCTCCCCAATTTGTCTTATTTTTCTGTTTTCAAGACTAGCACAGACAAGTTTTCAATGGCTGTGGCTAGTCAAAAAGATACACTTAGCATCAGCCAGCACATGTAGGAACAAGTCTGCAATGTTAGCATAGCTTCACCTTCATTATTTTCTGAATGCTTTGCCTATTAATGAGTAGAAAGAATCAGCGCAATCCAAAACCCCCGTCAGACACATAAAAAGGAACATTTCACTGAAGCATTAAAGAACACATTTCTCATAGCATAAAAGCATTCACTAATGCTAAAGGTGTTATGGTGGGGCAATCAAACCAAGTCTTGTATTTTGAGAGAGAGAGGGAGTATTTGCACTCATGCCTCATTTGTAAGGGGTAGGCACTGATATAGAAGATTTATCACGTGATAAACAGACTTCGTTGCCTGCAGGACAATAAAGGGAAGCTTTTTGGAAGCAATTAGCCAGAACACAGAGGAAGGGCCATTTATTAAGTTTCCAAGCAGTAAAAATGAAAGAAAAAGAACCCCGACAAACCAAGCATCTTTATTTCAGGAAATCCAGCTCAAGGGAATGTTTCATTGATATTTCTTAAAAGAACAGAGCAGTCTTGAGCAGCTGACAACACAGTAATCTTCTCTCCCAACATTTTTGTGGTTTCCTTAATACGGATGCATTAGCCAGAAAGAAGGAAGCTATTCCAAATGGGAGTCCCAGCAGACTTGTCTGGTCTGAGAGACACCTGATCCTCCACATGAATCCAATCTTGAGAAAGATTTATTAACACTAACTCCTCACTACAGGTATGCTCTAATGAAAAATTCAGAGATACAAGTTACTTTGAGAAAGCCTAATTTGACTCCCTCTGTTTACTTTCCATCTCTAAAGAAAACCTGCTTAAAGAGGTCTTTTAGCCCAATTACAAATCAAAGGTGCTCAATTGTTTCAATGCTACAGAGTACCACATGAAAGCTTCAATTTACTTCAAAATGAAAAAGTTGTCTGAGTATGCTTAAAATATATTTGCAATTCTTTACTTTCTGTAAACTATATTGAGGTCTCAGTCACAGTGAAAAAAGAAGTTCCAACATATCAACTTATTCAGACCCTCTGCAAACAAACTCCTATGAGACTACAGAGTAGTGCTTTCATTGCCACTCCCCACTCCAGAATTTAAGCACGTTTGAGGTTTATAGACCTATCCATGGTTCTCTTCCCCCAGATAGCAATTATTCTGTTAACTGATTCTCCTGCAGGATCCATGATAATGTTTTTACTAATTGTATTTCTGGAAATACCTTTGTCAATGGAACATAAAATAAAGGTGTATACACCTGAAGCAGTTTCTGTATTTTTCTGTCCCTCATCTTTTTATTTGTCTTGAAGAACAGGAGATGAAACATGAAAATATCCAATGATCTGACTTACTGAATGCATGTGCAGATGGTACAAGTAAATGTCTCAAAGTGCACAGTGCTTGGACAAGAGGAAGACAGAGTACTGAGATTTCAGTTGAAGTGGGCTATCACAGTCAAATGCAATCATGTTAACCAGTACCTATAATTTTGCCTTCCATTTTGTTATTGAGCTTGGTTTTGTTTTGCCTTCCCCCCCCCCCTTTAATATAAATTAAGTACATTATAAAAGCTGACAGAGGAAAAAAAAATTGTTGAAACTATGTCACAAAATAGAAAACAGATGAGAAGGAATGCATGAGGATAAAGCAGTCTGACATTTCTGAGAGCTCAGTTTTGAACTATGGAATGTAAAAATTATGAGCCCTAGCAGGTTGAAGCTATTACCTTTCTATTAAATGCTGTGTAAGAACTTACCCCATAGGTTTTCAAAACAACAGCTCAAATTTCTCCTGTTCAATTTTAAGCTTAAGGTTTCATATTCGAAAAGGCCTTCAACTTTGCTTGAGATCCATTCCTGCTCTATGACCTAATTCACTTGAATTTTCTGCAAAGTTTCAAAAACTGCAGCTTGGGGTACCTACCATCACAACTGAAAAGTTTCAGTCACAAGCAATTTTGCATCACTGGTACTAGGAAGTGGGAGCAGTGGTTAATCACTGTTAGGATAGATCTGGTCTTACTGAATATTAGAAAGCACAAAAGGATGGACAACAAATTAAACAACTTTGTATACAGATTGATCTTGCAGTTTGTTACTATAAACCATCATTCTGAATGAATAAAAGTGACCCAAATCTCTTCAATCTTTAAGCATTTCAAAGATAAAAATAAAAGGTGTCTGAAGAAAGAAAAAAAGCAAACTAACACAAGCCAAACACATACCTAATTTGCTTTTCTGAGTTCTCTTGAGCCACTTACAAACAGGCTCTCTTTAACACATGGCAGTGTTCCAGCTGACAGGCTAGAAGTGGTAGTCTCTCCCAAGGTGACTTTCACTGTTGTAGCATGATAGGTCTTTGGCTTCCAAAGAGCTTATAAAGTTGAAATGAAGCATTATCTGCTACATCTTTTGTGCAGTGAATGTTATGTAGGGACTTAATACAGTACTAAGAGAATAACAGTTCGGGGAAAATTACTCAGAGGTATCTCATTTTGAAAAGGCAGATGTTCTCCATTTAAAATATGTCAAATATTAAATTCCATTATGCCTTTCTTCCTGCCTCACCGCTACAGGCATCTTCAGAGATGCAGGGGAAAGCATAGATAAACTGTCAATGCTTCTAGAATAAGGTTGTTTACTTACTATACTACTGGAGAGAATAACCTATATAAATTATGGTTTTCAAACAATGGGGGAAGGGGAATAAAGGAACAGCAGCATTCAGGAGCTTTCACATTTGTAGCCTTTGCTCTGCTTCATTTCAAGAGCTGGAATTTTAGAGGCATTACACTTCAGCAAGGTAAAGATTCTCAGCATTTAGCATAAATGGCAATTTTCTCCTGAAGAATCAAAAAGTGCATACTAAATGGCATTAAGTATTGTGTTCAATTTTGAGCTCCCCAGTTCAAAACAGACAAGGATCTACTGGAGAGGGTGCAGAGGAGGTATGAAGATGGTTAGTGGACTGCAGCATCCCTCTTTTCAGTGGTGCCCAGTGACAGGACAAGGTGCAACAGGAACAAACTGAAAGAGAGGAAGTTTCATCTGATTATGAGGAAAAACTTCTTTGAGGGTGACAGAGCACGGGACAGGCTGACAAGAGGTTATGGAATCTCCTTCTCTGGAGACATTCAAAATGGGCATGGACGCATTCCTGTGCAACCCACCTCAGGAGAACCTGCTTTAGCTGGGAAGGCTGGATTAGATAATCTCCAGAGGTCCCTTTTCAACCCCAACCACTTCTGTGACAAGCCATCCAGCAAAGAAAACACACGCTGGGAAAACATCTCTGGTCTTTGTGTCGGAGGAAGCATCTTGTGCAGCCAGTTTATTTACAAAACAAATATGCTGGAGATTGAGAATGTCACTGTAAAGTCTTCTAGCTACAGAAGTAACACAAACAGGTTCTAAACCCTTCCTCAAAAAGGCCTTGAGCAAGCACAGCAATGTAGAGCATTAAAGCCTTTATGTGTATGTTGTCCTGACTACCTTAACTGATCAAAGAAGAACAAATAAAAGGGCTGAGCTTAAGCTATCCCCAATAATACTGAATGAACACAGCATGACAATCTCAAGTTTAAACATTACCCTCAGTAAGCAACAGATTAGGTATTACTGAAGATAGATAGGAGGATTTCCACAGCAGAAAATGTTGCTCCTTTAGAAGGATAAAAAGTACCTGCACACTAAAACCAAGGCCAGATTTGCATGGGGTTTGGAGGCTGTTCTTTCCCCCTCCCTTTTTTGTTTTAAACTGGGAGGACACAGAACAGCAATTTCTGGGCTCAACAAAAATCTTACACTACTGCACAGTGCATCCAAATGGACATGTGTTTGCATTTCTCATCCCAGAGAAATGCTTTCCCTTTGCTGTCCTCATCTGAGCAGCAAGGTCAGAATTTTGTCACTGCACACAGGTACCAGGAAACTTAATTTTCTCTGCAAGGCTCTCACATACAACAGCATGACCTACGAAAACACTATGACAATACCTATTAGAAGTGATAGTAAGCTAATACTAATTAACTCCTGGACACTTAACTGATGCTACTAAACCCCAGTGACAATAGTTCTCATTTACACATTCCCTCCCAAAACCAAAAGCAAGTTGAAGACTAGCGTAATTAAAAATAATTACAAAATCTGACCTCAGATTCATAGTTATGAGCTGTTAGATCTATGCCATATTATCACAGCAAGGAAAAGTCACAACAAAACTGCCTCAGAGACAACTACCACCGCAGTAAACTCACAGCAGCTCTTCTGACACAAACAAGGCTAAGCCAACTAAACCTGTGTTTTGACAATTCAGAGTCACCTCTCAACAACTGGATTTTGATTCTTTTCTTATTTTTTTCAATATTTGGTCTTTCTAGCAATAAAATATGAGGAAAATCCTCCAGACAGTATGTGAGTTGAAGTCAGTGGCATTATTTGAAACAAACGCAGGGCAAGACAAGTATACACCCTTCCTCCTTTCTGCACACACCACTGCTTGGAATGAACTACAGCAACAGAAGAAAGCTGTGCCCTTTGAAATGGAACAGTAGCTCTTGGGTTGCCATTATTCCAGTGTTCTTTTCCAAAATGCAGATACAATTCCTGTTTTGGAGCTGCAACTGTCCTTTTCTGGGGGAAGACGGAAAAACAGCAGCTACACCACACACAGGCGAAAATTGCACCTTTTAGGTTATGACAAACATGCAGCTTTATCAGTGGCATAACTATTTCAGACAAACTATTTCATTCCATGTGGTGCCGTTATCTAGGGATCACTGCATGGCCTCTCCTCTATTTTTACAGTCGTAGCTCTCATTTTATTCACTTGCATAGCTGTACTTCCAGTCTCCTAAAACTTTGAACTACTATTAGTGCACATAGAAACGTGCCCATCACCACTGTGATTTTATCACTTCTTTCCTGTAAATAGCAGCTACTGTCACTGCCACTAGAAAGGAAACAGCATTTCTTTCAAGTAAGTCACAGACTAAATACATCAGATTTTTTTGAGAGTTAATCAAAATGTGGGGGTTTTGTTTGTTTGATTTTTAAGACCTTCATCTTCTTCCAACAGTGAGAAAATAGGCCAGTTATATTTATCTTGTAACTAATTGCAATAAATATAAAACCAGATACTCAGTTTATAGCATAGTGTGCAGTCCCACTGACCTCAGGAAATCTATGTTCATTTACTCCAACCTGAGGATCTGATGTGCCGAATAATTTAGAGGACCACAATTCTGGAACGTCAGTAAAAATAAACACCAATTTCTGCAGGGACCTCTGTTCGATGCCTTTTCACACACAAGGCAGCTGGACAGTATTTTTTTTTTAATCAGTACTGCTTAGAAGTTTTTTAAAAAGGGAATCACCCTTCAACTTTCACAAGACCAAAATCTGACACAGGTTTCAGCTCAACTTCCAAGACCCAAATGGATAAGGCGATTAATGTTCCAGTGGTACTGGAAAGCATGCAGCAACTGCTCAAATGAGGCTTCAAAATTATTTTAGAAAAGAGAAGAAAAGGACATTAGGAAACTCAGACCATATGCAACACTTTTAATCCAGCTAAATCTGAAGTACAGGTCATCTGAGAACACACCCAGCTTTTCCCATGCATCGGGAGGAAAATGCCAGTCAGAAGATTGCTGCAGAATTTAAATGCTATAGTGTTATTTAAAGAGGATGTTTCTTGTTCTAAAGGGAAAAGGCATAATCACATATTGTTATTAGACACTGTAACTAATTTGAAGACATATTTCCAAACACATTTTCCTTGCCTACAAAAGTAATTTACTCCAAGCCCTAACGACTCATCTAATACTTGTATCACTACATGTGTTTGCAGGGCAATGCTGTGAACTGCTTCAGTAAAATAAAGTGAAACTTAAAAGAATAAACAGTCTGGGAAGGGGTTCTAGTGTTTTGGATATTTTCTACTGTTCAGTTCACAGTTCAATCAACAGCTGTGGCAGCAAAGCTGATAGGGAGCAAACTAGATGTAGAGATGAAGCTGAAGAAGCCCTGAACTCAGCTTTGCTGGCAAACAGAACATTCAGAATCACAGAGGATTACATCAGCTTGGCTGTCATCACTAAGGCTACTCCCTGCTATTTTCACTTTGTGATCAGATGATATTTCACCATTTTCCTCATTGGTTATTAACCTCTCACCTTGGTTTCAGTTCTCCTTGTAGTTCCATCTTCAGAAGTGACAATGGACACATGTGAAGTGGGAGTGCCTGGGTCTTCCTCCACAGTAACTGTCTCTTCCACCATTTCTTGAGGCTCTTGCATCATTGCTATTGACGTCTGGTTACTGGGGCTTTGTTCCTATAGAAGCAGGTAAGAAATAAAAATTAATATTTAACTTCTACCATCATGGCATAACAATTCTATTGATTTCAGATTTCTCAATTGAAAAACACATTTTACCCAACAACTTGCAATTAGAGAGTCAGAGAAAGAATTATTTCCCATCTCAAAAAAGCATGCTGCAAAACTATGCTGGCATGACTGGACTCAGTTTAGCAAAAGGAAACCATGCGAAGCATCTATCCAGGACTTCATCATATTTATAGGCAACCTATCACAAACTAACAGACTACTACCTTATATTTAAACCTGCTTTGAGCTTTCCCTTCAATGCCCAGCATAGGAAGCGTGGAATTTTTGTTTGTGAAAACATTCATTCAGTTCTGCAGTAAACAGGACCATTTGCTTTCAGAGTGGTTAATCTTATGCACCATTAAAAGTTTCCTTCCATTTGATAAAATACACTCAAGTTGCAGACTGCAGAAGGCTATAAACCATCCAGACCTACTATTAAACTGACACCTTTGTCAAACTGTCCAGAGCAATGACACTTTAAAAAAATGGATAGCTAGAGATTAATAGCTGAATTATGTGAAATGCCTTCTGACACCTTCCCTTCACAAGGTCTGTAAGATCTCACTGGCTATATGCTTATTTAAAATTTATAACAGGTAGACAATATAAAGAAACACTAAAAAGAAAGAAACTAGATCAAAGGCTGGTTCTTGCAGGGATACTGCCCAAAGAGACTCTTCTGCTTCTAGCCAGCACCAACGTCTGAACATTGCTTTTCCTCACACAACTGCGTGTCTCAGCACAGAAATCAGAGAAGGTCCCTTTGGTAGAGGAACGTATTTCAGAAGTTTCACAGCAAGTGGCCAATAAAGAACCAGCTTACATAGTGAGAAATAAGACTTTTCCCCAGCATTATGAATCCTCAGCTACTTAAAATGACAGGCTGTTCATGTCATTATAAGCCCTGAAGATACAGGGCTACACAGACCTCAAAGCAAAAGTAGGGCTTCTATTTGCACACCTTGTCAAATGGCACACTAAGAACATCCTTTATTGACTGTACACACAAATATACATGTACAAACACACACACAGAGCCACATCTCCCCCCCCCAATATCATGAAAAAGAATGACAGAGCCCTAAATTGCAAAGTGAACACACTTTCCCTAAAGAAGACATTGTGAACAAGTTCAGTTTACCTTTTCATATCATAGAAAAACAAAATGGGATGAAACTGTTGTCATGCAAGTGTTGAGTCTGACTATGGACAGGTTTAAATATTCTTTACCTGTGAGCAGCTTCATCACCATGGAACTAAAACATTTTATTTAGAAAAATTGTATTTCATCCCAACACTGAATGTTGGATTGCCCTTTTTGCTCTGCCATGTTTTGTACAAGGCCTGAAGGACAGATTCCTTCCCAGTGACCTTATGCTGCTGAGCAGGAACAGAGTACTCATTAAGCTCCACAATGAAAAGTGTCATTTAATCCTTGTGTGATCTACAATTTCCTTTGAAACAAGCTGAGATGCCCCTGTTCAGTTTCCTTTATTTACAGCTGTATTGTGACATTCTGGAACTTAAACTTCAATAAAGAAGGCACTTTCATTTTCAGGTAAGGGCTAATATTAACCAAGACTATGACAATAAGCCTCAGGCAATCATTGCAGTCAAAATGGAACATGGTCAGCCTTCAAAGACAACACATGCTGGACCACCAGAGGTGATAGAAACAAGCACTACACTTCAATTTCTACTGAAACCACAAAGTAACTCAGGCTACAGAATCAAAGAAAATAAGGCTTCTGAAATCCTAAAGAAAATCACTCCTTCAGTGTGCAGTACTTAATCATTATGGCAAATAACTTATGATACACACTGAATCCTTTATGGTAGTGTTCAACATGTCACATTGTGTCTTCTGCCCACAGCTTCAGAAGGCAAACTAGTTCCTGGGACTAATATATTAGTCCCTTCACATTTTTCTTGAAGATACCGTATTTTAACTGCAACTCCCTTCTCCCTACTCCACAGTAAAGATTCCTTCTAAACAGAAGAATTTACACAATATTGCAATACACTAAAGACTCAGAGCTTCTATTCATCTTCATGCAACCCCAGCCTCCCCAACAGCAAAGAAACCAGTTACTTGTAGAGATTATTTTCCATTACACCTTGTCCCTGTAAACCTCCTTTTCATATCCAAGGCATGGAATGCCAAAACTGATTCAAGGCGAGACCATCTCACTCCTCCCACACATGTATGTGTATACACACATATCTTATCCATCATCCTCATTTCCAGCTGCATCTTGCATGAATGTACATCTCTTCATTCCCCTCTAGATTCTTCAGTAGCAAAGTCTGCTTTGTGATAATAAACCTGAGGAGATGGAAGGTAGAAAGAAATATTTTGCTCTTTTAAGCTTTTACAAAACTTTTTCTTTATGAAAGAAAGAAAGAAAAAAAAAAAAGCCTCCCTTTCTAATCAGACTGCCTGTGGGCAAAGGAAACCTTAGAAACTGGGCACTTAAACATGAGCAAATTGCAAACTAGAGCATATTGACTTTAAATGAGCACCTCCGGGTGCTTCTAAAATGAAGATTTAGGGAGATACATATCTGCATTCCTACAAGAGAAAACTATTGTTAGCAAGGAACTGTCCTAAGCATCAGAAAGAATACAAGCTTGCAAAGTTCAAGGTAGGTATTCCACCACAGACAACTAACCAGAATGCATCTTCTTATGTCTTTCTTATTATTATGTGAGCTACTGAGTGAGGAATGCAGCAAGCAAAGAGGACAGCATATCACCAGTTTACTCCCTGAATTAGCTTAAGGATGCAGCGCTTTGATCTCCAAACCCAGTACTTTCTCCACATCCCTAACTTAAGAGTTGTCATGAGCTAACACTAATGTAGAAAAGATGCAAAGGTTTTGTTATCTGTTTTTAGTTCCCATCATTAAGGATTTTAGGTCATCACAAATTACAGAAAGTGGGACACATTGCACCTTTCGAGCACCTTCTCTGTGCTCAGTTTTTAAGTCAGTATTTAGGACGCTCTTTTGATAAATACATCTCAGATGCCAAACATGTGGCAGGTAAGCATAATTATTCAAAGTAAAACACAAGTTGCCAGATAGACCTGGAACATGACACCCTAATGAATAACCCTACCAGCAGTTCGCTGCCTGACAGAGGTAGGTAAATTCCAGTTTAGAACACACACTCATTCATTTGCCTTGCTTTCAAAGTAAAAGCAATCATACAATTCCTCTTTTGTTACCACACTGCACAAGACCCTGTGGTCCTTCCCCTACTGTCAAACAAGAGGGTGTTCCCCAGCACAAGAGGGATATGCCATGCCACAGCAATCACTGTTCATCTGAGTATCTGGGAAGACCAAATCTAAATGGAGCTTCTTTCCACTCCTCTACAATGGGAGACAGGATCCTCAAATTACTGCAGATAGGCTCCCCCCTCCTTCAGGGACCCTCCCTTTGAAACATTCAGGGCACAACAGCCAAACTAGAGAAACTGTGTCACAGAGGGCATCAGTGGTCTGCAGCTCCCTGGGGGATGTAGTGCTGAGAGGGGTTCCTTTGGATGGCCAGGAAGGGGCCTCGCTGTCTGGGACCCATTTCCAGAGCACGTGGGCAAGGTGATCAGGGCAGACCTGAGATGGTAGCCAGGTCCAACCAGGAGGCAATCTCACAGTGATGAGGAAGGCTCAAGGCCAACCTGAGAAGCAAATCTGCTTAGGTCAGGTTAGGATCACGGAAGTCACGTTGGGGTCTGGATCAATGTAGCTTGGCTGGAGACCAGTACTCCAGCACAGCATATGCGTGGACTGAGGGCCAGGGCTGATCTTAAATATTGCTCCCAGGTCTCTGGTCAAAAGGCCCCTATTAAGTTGGCCAGGGCCACTGAGGTCTGTTAGTGCTCTCAGGTCCCCACAAGCCCCCCTAAAAAGGCAGCAGGAGTTCTTTTGCAATAAACACACACATTTCAAGGTGATAACTCCCCCTCTCCCCCCACAATTAATAAGCATTACCCATGAGGTCTCTTTCAAATAATAACCTTTGGCTCCTTCCAAAACACCATCAAATTATGCGAGCAGATTCCAATCTAGGTATGCATACAGTGTCAGTAGTCATGGCTTTTTACAGTACCAAATGAATCCTATCCTGTTGATCTGTGCTTGCATCTCAAAAATTGATATTTAAAAACCAAAACAACAATTCACCCCCAGCCCGTAAAAGTTAAGCGCAGATGAAACAGCTACAAACCTTGTAAAATAAGCAAGAATAATAAAGTAACAGTAATTCTTGTTTTGTTAAAAAAACAAGAGTGAGATACCATTTAGGGCACATCTCCTAGGGCTTATTTTGCATTAGAAAACTACAGCTTCTATAATCATCACCATTTCAATTCCTAGAGTTATATTTCCATCAAAGTAGCTATTTTATATCTTTAAAAATTAAAGAATAAACTCCCCTAGGAGGATCAGACATCCTGCTTTAAGACAGTAAACAAAGTTCTTTATTCTCTGTCTATGAAATAATTTAAAATAGTCTGGAAACAATATAAAATCAGAGGAGATTATTACTTCCACTAAAACAGTCCCTCTTCAAAGACACTAAAATCATGTACCTCAAATAACCATTCTCCCAGAGATACCCTTTGTTCAGTAGATTGCAATGCAGGCTATTCAATGCTACTGCTTACTCCAGGCTACTGTCAGATACCAAATTTGAATGGTTTTGCAAAGCACAAAGGCTGGATTCTATACCAATGGACATATTTGTCCTCAGCTGACCCCAGTGCAGACAAAGCTCAAGTGTATCAACTCCTGTGAAACATACTACAAGTCTGGATATAATTAATGGCACTGGACAACAATGCTAATTGAATTAGATGTGGAATCTCTCTCCTCCTACTACTCTTTGTTTAAATTACTAATTAAAGCTTCAACCTCTGAAAAGCATGAGATTATTTTTAAGTGCAAAGCAGGCAAACATTGGTTTTGTCAGAGTCAAGTCTTGGGCTGATGTTCTACCCCCTGGTCTCCTTCCAGCTTAGGTCTGCATTTCCAGTTCAGTCATGTCCTCGAGCTGTTACTTGCTGTAGGCAGGTGGAGAAGAAAGGAAGATAAAAAGGCAAGTCTTCCAAGAAAACACCAAAACAGTCTATACAGAGGATCTGCACCAGAATCTTATCCTAGCAAGACATCAAAGAGGAACAAAGTCACTAGTGACGTTTGTTGAATTTGGTGCATTTGCAGCAGATATTTCCCCAGTAAAAGATCCAGCTCCCCAGCATCTGAAGGCTCTCAAATCAAATCAGACTGCTATCACATCCTTCTGCCTTTTCAGAGCCCCCTTCTTATACCAGAGCCTGAAGATCCCTTTTGTGCTCTCTGCCCCAGACTTGACCAGAGAACTTTCTGTGCACCTCACTAGCGCAACAGCTGGAATCTAAATTAGCCAGCACACACACTGAGCCTGTTATCATCTGAAGGGCAGCTGTACAGGACATTGCCTTACTGTTTTTAGATCATGCTTCAGGAACACAGAAACAGGCAAGCCCTCACATGCAGCCTTGCTTGCATTACTGCAAGGCAGCGCACCTTCTGGAAGAAGATGGAGGCCTTATGTTCAAGGACTGTTGCACTCCTCCAGTTCAAAAAGCACAGCAACGTCCTGGTCTTCAGCAACCAGCACAGGTCATGTCACACCTACCAAACTCTTCACAATCAGAGGAACCGCCGCTGCACAGCTGGGATCAAACACTGGCACAACCATACAAAATGGCTCCAAAACAACGAAAAACACAGAGACCAACCCATCCTGAAACCTAGGCAGGATACAGCACTGAGTGTTTCTAAGATAGACAATGATTTTAAGATGGGAATACATAAATATATGCTTTGCTGTAGATAAACTGATTTCCACTTAGTGAGCCCACTTCCCTGGTTAAATGTCATGTTAAACAAAATGTTTTTTAAATATATATTTATATGTATATATACAATGGACTCAGCTCACTTCAGTGTGAACCCAAACACACTAACCTATGACAAGCTTCAAGCTCTCTGTTGGAGCTCTCACACAAGCTCTACCCTAAGGCTGGTCAGCTCAGAACATAAGGGAAATGTTAGCCCTCAATGAAAGCAAGCAGTTCTGGCATGGGATACCAGAATGAACTCAGCCACACACCACAATGCACTAACTGTTTCCTGAACACTTACACACTTCCTTTGTCCTTTAGAAACACACACGACAAGCAACTAACAAATGATGCCAAGAGCTTTTAAAGCACCAAGGTTAAAAAGGAACATTTCATCGACTGGAAAAACCCTCAACTATAGAAGTTTTGAAAAGCCACAAAGAGCAGCTTTTTTTGCAAGCAGGCATGGTAATTCACCATCTGAAGGCATCACACCTTTCAGGGGGAGCAAGAGGCGGAGGTGAAGGAGAAGGAATCAAAACCCAGACAAGGCCTGTAGTAGTAATATTCATCTCTCAAGTACTGCAGGACATACTGGGGTTCTGTTCAGCCACGCGGTAACTGCCCATCAACAGGGTAATCTACAGTGCTTGCCCAATGGTCAACAAAGAGGGCTTTTATGCTATTTTAAACAATCTGAAGTGTCTCAGTTAATGGAAGACCGGGCAACTGGCCCTCAACTATTTCTAATTGACTGGAATGATGGATGAAGCTAAGGGGAAAGCTGACCCACTGAACTTTTCCATACAAAGCTAGAAAACTGAAGGAGATTGTAAACAGTTTATAAGAATGAGAAGTGGGAGAGGCAGAATCCCAGAGGCTTTGCTCCTCTCAACCTGCTGCTGTTTCAGTTGAAGGAAAACAAAGGACTTCAACTCAGACCAACAAACAACAAAAAAAATACATGGTAAGGCCTAAACAAATAAGGTATTTTTCCCATGCTCTCCTCCCCTTTCTCCAGTAGCTACTTAGCTCTGCCATGCAAGCTGGTCCTTTGAATCAGAAAGGGCAATTTGTCACTTTGACAAGGCATCTCTCAGGGCTCTGTATTGCCTTGCCCTGCTTTTCAGATTGACTGGGTGTTAATCAAAGATGCCAGGACATTAAACGTCAGTCAACTTCAACAGATGTGATAATGCATACTTAAATCTGAGTAAGGACACACATCTTCCAGGCAGGGAAATGGATATATAATAGATTCAAATTCACAGCACCTATCTTCAGGCACCTTAGCAAGGTATCTAAATGTACAATAACTTAATTCTTCCTCTTTAGTCAAAAAGTATAGGAGCTTCAGGAAACAGTACAGATTTTGCACAGACTAAATCACCTCCCTGGACACATCCAGCTCTTGCCACTAATTCTGCAGGGAAATAACATCACTTCAAAAAAGCACAAAAGCTGGGGGATGAATCCAGGACTCAGGGCCCCAATGTAAGAAGTCTGTGACAGAACCTAGAACTGGACCAGGGTATCACAATTCATCATTCAGTCCCTTAGTCACCAGCTGGTTTTCTCTCCAAGTGGAATCCAAGTAAGATCAAGTAGTAAAATAGAAACCTAAGGCATGATTTTTAGTATCAAAATGATATAGGCAGAAGAGAAAGGATTCCTGGCACACACAGCGTTAGGACTAGCCCTGTTTCTCTTAGCTATCAACAACATGGCTAGTATTTATCTGGAAAGTTTGCCTGCTAGGAAACCATACTAAATGAGCAGGAAATGACTGTTTCTCACCAAGATTTGTACAGAGTTCACTGTGATTTGCCAAGCTACCTCCCAAAGGCAAAAACAATGCAAACCTGCAAGCCTAATCTTTGACCAAACCCAGAACAGATCTGACTTGTTTCCCCTCTGGACTCTTTCAGATGAACTAACCAAGGCTAAATAAGGGAGATTTTTAGTGGGCTGAGGTTACATCATGGATTACAATTTTCCAGCAAGCTTTTTCCTTCATCTCCACCTGCTCCCCCTACAATGCTGGCAATTAAGGGTGGTGTGGGATGACTCATTTGTACGCTCCTTTCTGCAAGACAGACATTCAGCTTTCAAATCTTCTTGGCCCCACAGGGTTTGGATCATAAATTAAACTGATGCATGTATTACTAGATATCAAGCCCACAGACTTACATGCACATAGGAGTCAGAAGCTAGGTCCTTCATCTAAAACAAAAAAAAGAGCCATCAGTTTAGCAAGTTCCTTTGCGCAGTCCATGTGTCACACACTCTCCACCAGCCACTTACACACATCACTACTGTGTTAAACCCAAACCTGTCAGACCCAGCCTGTCAGTTCTAGGCTAACACATGCACGCCTACTTGTGCTGCTACAAAACTACCTTAGAGAACTGCTTTTTAACTTCAAAGCAGATGTAAACCATCTCCGCATACTTACAATTATGACCAAGAGTAGAACACCATTTGGGTGTCCTAGCAGCCTAGTATCAAATCAGTGTTAAATTAACTAATCTCCTCACCCACGCACAATCTTGCTCGTAGATCTGAACTACACAACAAAAATGCTTTTTGAGGCAAAATACATCACCACAACACAAGAAGAAACAACAAAAAAATGTTTTATAATCTCCAGGGAGACAGAAGAAATGGATCACTGATGAATTTTTAAGCCTTCATTCCAAGAAAGCTGTTTCTTAAATAAATTATTTCTCATTCTAGGGAATACAAAGTGATTGACAATAAATCTAATCACCCATCTCATGAGGAATGTGCTTCCCAGTGTCTCTCGCTATTAAGCACCAAAGTAGGTTTGCTTGGCACCAAAAGAGCAAGACTGCTTCAGTCCAAATGGCTCCCCAGGAGATCACCCATGTTAAATCACATTCTACTTTTCCATCTGCATTTCATCCCCTTCCCTCCCATGCAATCTCCACATCAGGAGCCACCATCTAGACAACACAGAGCAGGAAATGTGTGAGCAGCCTCTAACAGAGGGCTGGCTCTTAGTATTATGTAAGCCCAGAGACCAAAAATGTGACAGCAGGAAAGAAACTGTGCGGAAGGTCCCTGTGCAACTGCTAGACCATTTGAACACCAAAAGGCACAAAGAAGCCAGAGTCAGAGGCCGCTTAATCTGCTGTAAATCTTCCAAATGCAAGGGATTCCAGCAGAAAGACAATTTTCCCAAGCGCAATGCAGTTACCATGTTATTTCAACTACCCAAGAAACTTCACAAATGGCTTTTTATCCTCAGTAGTCTGTTTACTTGTTTACTTCACACACTCTCCTGTTTATTTCCTGAGACTGAGCTTACAACCCCTACTTTGTACATGGACAGTCCTCACACAGACCTGACAGACAGCAGGCAGACTTGCTAAGGCAGCAATAAACTAGCACATAAACAGTAAAAAAAGAAGGGGGAAAAAAAAAAAAAAGGAAAGAGAACACTTGAGTATGTTGGAAAATGCTGAGTAAGAACATTTCATCATCTCTCTTTAGCATCTGCATGGTCACTACTATGGGACAACTGTTCAGCTCTCCTAACCACAGCTGTGGAAGGATGTGGATACACTGCAGTGGGCTCAGAGCACAGCCAACAAAACAGCCAAGGGTAAGGATCCCAAAGGTCTCTTATTCAGCCCTAAGGTCCAAGCTATTAAGAGAAGGTCAAGGTTTTGATTACAAATCAAGTGCCTAAAGGTGTAACAGAAAGCTGATAGAAAACCCTTCAGTCTCACAGATAAAGACTTAACTAGTCTCAGTGTCAGAAAGCTGAGGGATTACATGACACACACACACATTTTAGTTTAATTTTAATCAAGTATCAATTGTGAGTGGAAAGAGTAAACAAAACTTACATGCTAAATTTTACTGACCACTTAACAGGCTGGACCTGGTTTTGTTGGGTTTTTTTGGTTTGTTTGGTTGGTTGGTTGGTTTTTTTCAGAAACATGTTCCTATTTAATCAGAAGCCTTACAACAGAGATGTGCTTGTGTGCATGCACCCAACTACTCCTACTTGACTGCTTCGCTATCCCACATACGTTTCAGTCTAAGAACAAATAATACAAAACTTGTGAAGGGCTCCCCCAGCAAATTATACTTCAATATAATAAAGAGATTTTTGTCAGCCAGGAAAAAGGCTAATGAAAGTTCCCTGCTCAGCGCCAGTTTTGGCTTAAGGAGTCCCCTCTCCTCCCACCAGTGAGCAATGGAAAACCCCTTCTCAACTGGGCCAGCAGTACTTAAAGTAAAGCCATTTATCCAGGCACTGCCACCTAGAAAATTTATGGGAAACCACTGGATCCGTTCAGTGTATAATAGGAATATTAAATATCAACAGTCAGGCCATTTAGCAAAGACTGCTATTACAGCATGATGAGCATGAATCACAAAAAGGAAAAGTCATTTAAGCTAAGGTGGAAGTTGCTTGCCCAGAGGTAAATATCTTCACTAGTAAAGTAAAATAGCTCTCAATTTCTTAGTTAAAATGTGTCGGCTGCTTTTTATTTTACATCAGCTCTGGTTAAGTGCTTGCTGGAAATATCTATCTTACTGTGACCATTCCTATTGGCACTGTGTATGCAGTCAGCACTTCTGGATTAAAGCATCTGAGTTGTAAAATCCAACTGCACTTGTCAACCAACCAATTATTTACACAGTATCTTTTTTATTATTATTTCTGATGTGCTTTTGTTTGGCACTTCATAATGGAATTCAAATAGGATAAAGATTAAGACAAGACGCAGGCCTAGAGCCAGCAATCTAAGTCACTTACAAACAGGTTCTCAGAGGGCTTTTCAGAGAGCCATTTCTCAATTAAACATACAGAGATAACAACAAGAGATCACAGAGGGTGAAATTAAGGACTTGGTATTAATGAGCATCAGTCAGAAAACTAGCTTCATGCCCTGAATGCTGTACCTCCCTACAGCTGGCAAGACAAGCTGCAAGATTGCTGTTTCAAACCCAGGAATAGGACAGCTGTGTTTTACTCCCTTTCCTTGTTGTGGTTTTCTGCCAGAAAAGGGAATCTTTAATTTTTCCAGAGGAGCCCTGCCAAGCTGAGGCTGAAAATAGGAAATGGTGTGTTTTATAGCCTCTCTAGCCAGCTTACTTACACCCTAGCCAGAACTCTTCAAAGTCCCTAATTCCCTACATGCACGCTGGCAACAGTGACCACCTTGCTTTCACACAAACCAGCCTCCTGTGTTAGACTTCCTTTGTTATGCGCAGGATCTACCACTTTCATCTGTTCTAGCAGAATATGTGGCATTCAGGTACCCAGCCTTCTCTCCTTCATATGAAAGGAATAGCCTCCATAAGACCCACCTCCACTACTGAAATTTTAGCAGAAATAAACTGCTTCTTAACATTAAACTCCCTAAGAGCATTAGAGGAACACAGTTCTCTGTAAAGCATTAGCAGCCCTTGTATCATCTATACACACAGCTGTCTTTCTCAGATTTCAAATGAAGCTGCTTTATTTTTCTTCCAACTCCTCACAAAGAATCAACAGCCAGTCATCCCACCCACCTTTTGAACAGTTGGACAGACTCAATCAGTACAAATTTAGCAGCAGCAAGATTTGTACCCTGAGCACAGCACAGGAAACATCCTCAGAAACACACACTAGCATGGTTAACTCTTCTTCAGGTTCCCGCTTTTGGGTTCACCCTGCTGCTGAGAGGAGAATAGTGCCTTTTAATCCCTTCCCGGAGTCCCCAGAAGCACAAAAATATCTGCAAAAAAGGTGCTGCTCAACCCATGAGTCAGGTTTGCTGATCAGGACTAATTCATCATTCATGATATTCTTAACAGATGAAGATGTCCTCAAGAATAGTTCAACAGGAAACCATAACACCCCAAAGCTCTACTTGTTAAATCAGAGTACCACAGTTACCACCAGATAAAATGTAAGCATCAAAGAGAATCAGTTTGGCATAAAGTCGGAAAAGCAACGCTGGGAGCCAGGAGCACACCAGGAAAAGATGAGCAGAAGAGAAATACATTATAAAACGCACAAACTCTATCCAGGGAGGGGAAAGACAAAACAATAAAGCATGGCAGAGAAAGGGGATGGGGAGTTAAAAATGAGAAAATACAGAATCCATAAAGGGGAAGAGTAAGTGTGGTAGGAAAAGGGAAGGAGGGGGGGAAGTATGAGAGAAATATTTCATCCTGTTAACACTGCTTTAATTCACCGTATAAATCTTTTGATGGATAGTAGCTCTCTCCACACATGGCAGTATATTAAGATTCCTTTTTAAGGCTTTCCAAACAATACGGTATCATTCTTTGGCTTTTTATGTGCTTTGCCTAGACTATGGTTTTGTGGACAAGCTCTCATTAGAATTCTAAAGAGATTCTAAAATGCAAGAAACCTGAACAGAAGCATTTGATTTTACACAAGTGAACACCCACAAGCAATAGTACAACGTCTTGCTTGTGACCTAGTGATACTTCTATATATCTTCATGAGGAGCTGATTTTTCCTGAACTGCTCCATAGCCACACATGAGCAACTCATTTAGAAAAGAACAGGAAGGGTTTTTTTTAAATCCTCCCAGAGAACAAAACTTCAGATGTATCACGACCCATCTCTCACAGCACGAACTCATGCACCAGTCACACCACATCCAGCCTCCCAGCACCTGACACATGAGCTGCAGAGTGGGGAGTACAGCCCTGAGCCACAAATACTGGGGAAGTGCAGGAACAACATGAGGATGGAGCCAAATTAATATATTTTGCTTAAAAGGGATGAGACTTCACACGTCAGGAAGAGCAAATGTACCAATCTAGCTATCTGGGTGGAAGACAAAGATATCCATCTAAAAGGCAAATTCTGCCAAACACCAGCGAACACTTCACACCACACAGGGAGAAAACTACCCTTAATTCAATTATCCATGTCAACAGCGGCCAAACACACCAGTATTTACAGCTTCCCCCATTTATCAGTTCACACATGCAGAAATTAAATCAATTTCTGAATAAGGAATCATCAGCAATTCTGAACACTGAAAAAAACCAAAAACCAACCAAAAAAACCCCAGGGAAATATTTTTGCCAAGCAGTTTAAAGCGAGCACAGCTCCATTTAGAAAATTAGATGAAACCTGAGGATAACTGTAGCATTCACTTAATAAAAGCCAACAAACATATTATAACAGGCTCTTAGTATACATCTAAAATGTGTTTGGAAACCCAGAAAAGGTACCGGGTAATGTGCTCTGTATAACATCAGCAACAGACATTACAGCTGTTCTTAATCCTAGCTTTGTAAACCTTGTAGACTTAATCCATTGTGCTTTTGGATCCATAATATTTTGCAAAGCACTGCAGTTTGCTGGCTTATAAACACACCCCACCAGCTTGCTGCGTAGAAATATTTCTGCTGACTTCCTGTATCATTTCAGTTGCACTTATCAGGGATTAATAATTTTCCCTGCTAAGGATATAGGCTGCAAGTACTAAACAGAAAAGGCTATACATGTGTCTGAAAACAACTGGTAACATTTTGATAGGTGATATTGGACTATACCACTTCAGACATTAAACAAATTCTACTAATGAAAGAGAGGGTCCTTCATTAAAAAGTGAAAAGTACATAAACAACCCAGAAGTGACTGAATACTGCACAGCACTACTTAAAGCACTGAATCATGTTCTGAAATAACCAAGTAATTCCTTATTTATTGACTATTCACTTTTTATAGGTGTTTTCAGAGTTTTTCTTGAGAAAGGGAAACAGAGCACACAGCAGCTGTTCTATTATACTAGCTTATACGTGACCACAGATACTAAAGCATTAATAAAAGATTCTTTATTCTCAACTAATCCATTTCAAAAATCTGAAACTTTTTGACAAGCTGCTGAAGGAAGTCCTCTAACCCAGATACTGCTGCTTTTTAGAAGACATTTAAACTCTACTTTCTCCAACCCATCGTGAGCAGCTGTGATTGTATCAAAGCAGCATAACTCTGAAGGTATGCTGCGCTGGGGAAGGCAAAACACAAAGCTACTACTGGGGAACAGACCTCTTCATACAGTATTTGTGTCCCCCTCCATTCATTCTGCCAGTCATTTACAAAAGAGGAAAATAGTCAAATTCACAATTAATTTTATCTGCAAGAGAAGGTCAGGCTGTCTCATCATCATGTAAATCAAATATTGAAAATCCCCAAAGAAAAGCTGACAGCAAAAGCCATATAAATACATATGGTGAAGAAGCACTGAAGAGGCACTTCGCTATTTCTTCTGTGAAGATCAATTAGGATATTTAAATCTCAAATCTTTTGGAAATTTTACTGCTCTTTAAAAGATGTAATTAATAAAATGGCTTTGTCATCATAAATGCATTTTATACCCATAACTTCTCCAAGAGGAACCAAGATCAGATAAGCCTCTGTATTCTCTGCAGACTTCATGAAATGAAGAAATTTCTCCATTTTTCACAGATGCACGCATACCACGAGAAATAAGATAATTTTTTAATGGAGAGTACTTCATGTAATAAGAAGAATCCAAAAATAATGGGAGGCTAACTTAAGTATTTCTGGTTCAGTCCTCTACCAATAAGGTCACATCTCAGCACACTGCCAACTCTGAAGCGCTGCCACATTTTGCTATGAAGGTGATTTTCTATCATAGGTTATTTGCATTCGAACAATAGGCTTCTATCTTTATACTCAGCAGGAAGTAAAGCAAATATCAATACAAATCCACATAATTAGTCTAATGGAATTTTATACAGCTAAAAAAAAAACCCAAACCCTTCAGAACAAATCACTGAGTGAATTGCTTCAAGGACATTACCTTCACACCTGCAGCAACACCACAGCAGAAGAAACCATCAGTGAAATCCACTGCTTATAGCATTAAGCACCATTCTGCAGCTTCAGCAGTCAAGGAAGTTCAAATGGTCAGTAGTAAATTTCTTTTTAAAGCCATTTCTATCTTGTTACTACTGAAAACATTTCAGAAAGGAACTAACTCATTGTCAGGACCAGGTAGAGAGATTTTAAGATGGTGACTGTCAACCACCATAAAATACAAGCAGTAGTTTACTGTTCTCTCTCTTAGAGCTATATGATTTTGATGACAGACCAGTGGCCTTCTTTTTTAAAAGAAGATAAATTGAATGGAGGCTTGTAATTCAGCTGAATTGCCCTGCACTGTCTGTTAACTATCCAGCCTACAACGCTCAAGCCGGTGTAGTACCACATACAGATGCAAATGAAGCTGTTTTACATTAAGAGGAAAGCACTGACAATACACCACTCATTCATGCAGCAGCCCTTATTGCAAGCGTACGTACAAGCTTCCATACATAAACCAGCTATATTCAGAGCCAGTTATTCCACATGCACACCCCCAATGAAGTGTGCTCAAAACAGAGACCACAGACTGCCGGGAGCTGGCTGGACTCAGCTGAGCAGACCACAGGGCAATGGTGAAAACCAGCATGTGTTGACATCAGTTATACACGAGAACACTGGTGGCTGAGAGACAGCTTTAGCATTAACTGCAGCTCTGCTCTTCTGAAAGCCTGGCAGCAGCAGTTTGGAGGAGGCAGCCCCCAGCCTATCAAGAGAAATAACAAGTGACAATTCAGGAAAGCATGTACACTGTCTGTTCATGCATGCATGCAGTCTTGGGCCAAACAGTGGATGTGCTAAAAGGTTCTCCCCAGAGGAAAAGTGTTTATTAATTAATATCTACTGAATTAATTGCTTCTCCACAATCTCTGATGCACTTCTAAGACTGCAGCTCTTACCAATACTTCTGAAAGGTGTCAGGTGTGGTGATTGCCCAGGAAGTTCATCAGGACACTTCAGTCAATCAAAAACAATAATCCACATTTTTCTTTTTAACAAATTCAAAGTGTGTCCATCTATGCAGGAATCAGAGAAAGTGTATTTTAAATCTCAAACCCATAATTACTTAATAAAACCCCATCACATGCTCTTACTTCAGACACAAGTGTGTCATACGTCAGAAAAATACAAGGAAGATGCTGATCTGAGGCCATCGGCTCATCTACTGGCCCATTACCTGCAGTAACCTAGGTGCTCCTTTCACAATTACTGTTATACTCCTTACACCAAGGTTGGCTACTATTTGTAGTAGCTGGTGGCCACTACTACCAAACTAATCTTTAAATCCACCATCTCCTCTCCTCCTACTTCCTTTCATCAGTGCAGGAGAGGTATTTTTGGATTCTGACTACATCTGGCACAACTCTGTAGAGTGACCTCATTTTTCCAATGTTATCAATCTCACTGAGAGACTAATCATCACACAGCAGTGTCAGCTGGCAGGGTCTGCAACTCTGATCATTCCTGGTATGAGGAATCCTTCACCAGCCTGTGTAAGCCCATGCTGTAGCAGCAGGATGGAGAGCAGTCCTACCCTACAACCATCCCCTTGTAAATATGTGCTAGCACAGGTTATGTATTCTCATCCATGAGGAAAAATTACTCACCAATTCTTCCTCCACTGCAATGCCACCTCTCCCACATCTCCCAGATGCCTCAACACACTGCACAGGCCGCCAAATCTCTTTGGCAGATTAAGGGAGGATGAGCACCCATCATGGCAGGCTCTCTAGCAGATTCAAAGGTAGTCCAGGTCTCCAATTCCAGCATTCCCTCACATGCACAATACCCACTTAGTACAATTCAGAAACTTGAACATCAACCAACTATAATTACCACACTCAGTGGTAAACTCAGACTCCAGCAACAGCATCTGTGAGGCAGGCGAAGATACCTGCCCCAGCTCCCTTCATCCATGAGGCAAACAAAGATGGCTGCCCCAGCTCCCTTCATCCATGAGGCAAAGGAAGATGGCTGCCCCAGCTCCCTTCATCCATGAGGCAAACAAAGATGGCTGCCCCAGCTCCCTTCATCCATGAGGCAAACAAAGATGGCTGCCCCAGCTCCCTTCATCCATGAGGCAA
>WYDI02141218.1:0-16102 GCA_009867235.2 Psittacus erithacus | reverse complement strand
ACAAAGATGGCTGCCCCAGCTCCCTTTCAGAAATACTCTAAAATGAACATCTATTGTACAAAAGCTCTGTTGCAACTAAATTAAAAAGCTATGTTCCAAAGTTTTACTACCAATACAACACCACATTGCCCGCTGCAAGCTGAACAAGCCCAAGGACTGGTCATCTGACCACTGTTTAGACACAAACTGCTTCTGCAACACCAGAAAGCCTTGGGGGCAGACACAGCACCACACACAAGACCTCAAGAAAATGAAGCTGAAAACAGCCTAGCTGTAGAACTTCAACAAGACAATTCCGTTGCAGGAAATGGCTGAAGTATACCACAAAGAAACATTTATCAATATACACAGGTGTGATTGCAATGTGTTCAAAACTAGCTTCCCACAGAGGACGATGCCACAAGGGCAGGCTGGCAGGAAACAGAAGAGGCTGTAGAGGCTCAGAATCACATTCTTAATTTAGAGGCCTCGCTAATAACAATTTATTTACAAGTACATAATAACTACAGCAAAAATGAAAGCTGCCTTCAGAGAATAATGTTTGGTGTGAAGCAGGCTGCAAATGAGAGGCAGCAGGATCTGTACTACCTGACCGGCACACATACTTTCATTTTATACCGGGCAAGTGACAAGCAAGACTTCTGAAGTGATCCATATAAAATATTAGTGCACAATGCAGTGGTTAGGAACACAGCAAGTGAAAAAGGTGGGAAGACTCCTTCTGTAAAGGACGCTTGTTACTGAAAAACCTGCAACATGCCACATGGAACTAGGTAAAGCACTTGATCTTTCTGAGAGGCAGCAAATCTCTCTTAAAGCTATGAACTGCTTCTCTAATTCAGAGTATCTGCCCCATCCAATCATTAAATCCTTTGCTTTTTACTAGCATGTGGAAGAGAAATACCTCCTCCTGGATGAGATGTCAAACAACAACGAAAATTATAGATGTTCAGTTTCCAACCACTCTGATAAAGTATAAGCCTATGCAAAGGATTTGAAGAAGCTGTAACCACAGTACCCATAACATAATGTCACCATAACCTCAGTAAACACCCTTGTGTACAGACTGAGCTGCTCCTAGAGGCACCTATTTGCTCTTCAAGGATTCAGGCTTGAGGGGATCTCTTCCATGCACTTGTTTTGGTTCATTACCCTGCATGCAGATATGAAAGACTTCATAACAAATTTGCTGTCCACCTGGAAGACATTAATGAATAATTTCCAAGCAAATCAAATACAGACAACTCTTGGGCTTTCCTCTGTTTCTTTACTGCTTGCTTTGAAAAGCAGAAACATCATGTAAAATTCAACTAGAGATATTAAAAAATTGAAGTATTTTTCAGTCTCGGCACAAAAGCTGGGGTGTCAAAGGTTTTAATAAAAAAAACAACTATGGATTAGGAGAAATTATTTCGAGTATGTGAAGTGCATGCCGGATCAAATGTTGTCTTTTGTCATAAGAGGTAACCATTATACAGCGGATTAATCAGAAAACATTATTTAACTGGATTTTATATAAACCAGACTAGGTGAAAAGACGTGAAGATGTGATTTGTACTGCCAGCTTCAGCCCTAGAAGCACAGACACTGAGATCCACGCTGAAAGCAGCTCTGCATGCAGAGACAATTCAGTTGGTGGTGAAAGACTGAAATTCACCACTGACTCCCCGTCCAGTCCTTTGAAAGATGTCATATTCGTTCTCTCATGTCTGCAGTGCAGCTCAGGGGAACAGTTAAACATAGCCCAAAAGGCAACCGACAACAGCCGCAACACACTCTCACTTCATTAAGCACCAGTTCAGACCCTTACAGACAGCTCTTGCTCTAGAGGTATGTCAGAGGAGCTAACTCAAGGAGGCTACGAGAGGCTAATGCATCTCAACTGCCGGAACATGAAAGCATCTGACAAAGAGTGGGGGAAATACCAATTAGGGATTGGTGAAAAGGGAAAAAAGCCACAGCTACATTTTAATTTATCTATAAGTCCCCAGTCTGTGTAGTCAGTGGAACTAAGCCATTTGATTTAGATTTTACTTCACCCATCAGCCTCCTGAAAAGGAAAATACTGCTCAGGTTTTTCAAGACAGAGTTAAAAGGAACTTCCTGCCATGATCTCCCCAGACTAAAAGTGCCAGCGACTTCTTGCATAAGACATAAATATACCAAAAACTCTCAAAAAGTTTCTGACTCCAACTTTTGCTTTCATAGTTCAGGCTGTCAGATGAATTCTCAGTGTCTTTTGTAGTTGTACGTTACCTGGAGGCTGACTACAGGAAAGATACAGCGACAGCTTCTCAGTGTAACTCCCAATGCAAATACTTTGTCCTGAAGGAAAAACAATGCTCTTTTGAAATAAAATTAAACCCTTGGTAAAGCAGAGCAATTACTCTGGTGTGAAGTAGCTTTTAATAATAACAAAATCCATGCAAGGACAAATGTAATGTATAAAATTCATACTTCAACAGACTACAGAGACCTGCACAGCTATCCTAACGTGTCTGTCCAAATTCATAGGATTTTTTCCTTAATGTAAAGGCTTGCAATAGGAATTCAGGAGAATATTTTGGGAAATCTTTGATATTTTGTTGCTCTGTATATGAAATTGTCAAAGTACAAAGGGGAAAAAAATAAATCAAGAAGCAGCTTTATAAAATGTGCTTAAATGCTTTGTTTCCTGTCTGAAATTTGCCTCCTGATGGAGCAAACTCCAATGACAAATGGCAAAAGTGTTTTTCGCATCCAGTCACCATTCTGGCTCTCTGAGCTGTTCTGGGAACAGTGGGAAGTAACAGTCTTATCAAAAATAGCTGGATGACCAGGGAATGTGAAGTACCAATGGCTGGACTGTTTTAGTAAGGAAAGGCCAGATTAATACTCACACAGACCACACAAAGTAAGAGTGAGAAGTGAAATCGCCTTGAGCAATCAGATTTATCGTTGCTGAAAAACAATTCACAGCTAGGGATTTAATGATAACCTTCTCTCAGGATAGGCTTTGTATGGCAGCTGCATTTTGCCTCTCTGATAACACCTTTTAAAAGAAAACCAAACCGCACGGGGTATATACAGCAGCATTCACACCCTGTACTGTTCTGGGCAGTCAACTTCCTAACTCTTCCCCTCATTTTTCCCTTCTTTAAAGAACAAAGGGAAGAAAAGATCTCATCTGTGACATACCTTAAAAGTAACAGAAACTTGGCCGGCTTTTGCAGTAATCTGAATCCCCTTACATTTTCTCACAAAATACATGAGTCTTGCCCAGATAGGCTGCTGTATTGCAACAGATAAAGGGAAAACCTACAGAATTGAGGTCAGGGGTTTACACCACTGGTAACTGCTATTCTTTTTCACTGGGAGAAGCAGTGGGCTACATGTGGTGTGTGTAAAAGAATGAAAGCTAAAGCAAACAGCTTCCAAGTCTTGTTAAATTATCTGTACTAAGTAAGAAACATAAAGCCACCAACATATAAAGACTATTAGATTCGGTTAAGCCAACCTATACTGATCAGGAAGAGACATTAGAATACTGCAAGAAGGCCCAGAAACATCTCCAGTTTAGGATTCAGTCACCAGGTGTGAAGTATTTGGAGTCCTACAACTGATCAGAGGTTACGAGAAGAACCCATGAGCATTCTAGTGCAAGCAACTCAGCTGAGTGACAGCTCAGGCCTAAAAACTAATTGAGGGAAAAGAAAGGGCAGCTCAGAGAATGGCAAAAGTGCAGTCCAACTTCTGTGTGTATTCTAATAGTACTGGCATACTGTGTTACAGTATGTATTTTTATATATAATTGTTTAATTAGACAGTAAGGTATACATCAACACTTGACGAACTGATGATTTCTACGACTGTATCAAAGAGCCTGAGAATTTTCCAACATTTTAGAAAACCAAGACAGTATTTTCAGAAGTTGCATGCCAGTCTCTGATGTTCTCCCTCTAAAGGGAGCAAATCACTGGGCTGTCTTTCCAGTGAAAGCCACACTGTTTCTGTTCGTGTTTATTCAAACACAAAAAATCCTTCTTGCTAGGGTGCAGCTAATGGTAGAACGAACTACCTCACTGATCTAAATAAAGTCAGCTCTAAAACTTGCGATAACCGTTTAAGTGCCTACTTTGTTAATTATTTCACTGTTTAACTAATTCATTATGAGCATCTAAATAATAAGCTTATTCAGCATAAGCTGAGATCAGAGACATTGAAGACATCCACTCAGACTACCTAACCTTCTGCTCTTTGGATTCTGTCCCCTGCAGCCTTACCCAGCAGCTTTATTGGGTTTCTAGCCCCCTTGAGACCGTTCAATTATTCCACAGCTCAATACAGCACAGCTTTGTGAAAGCCTCTTCCTTCTCTTAACACCAGTTCCTCTATAGCCTTTGTGTGGATTTCTGGGATGGTTACCTCCAATTTTCCCATTTGGTTTCAGGAAGAAAGGTCACCTTCCCACATCAACAAGGACAACATTCCCCAGGGCAGAAACCATGTGAATTGCTATGTTATTCATCCACTTTCCTGTCCCTTACCTGTTGCTTCTGAAGTAATTTTGCATACAGCTGCAACAACAACCGTTCATGTGAAAATCAGGATTTCTGTAAAACACATAGTAGAGCTCACTTGGGAAACAAGGGCAACACACCTCTGAGAGGGCATGAGGAATTGCACCTGTACCTCCCACATGCCCTCAATTCTATCCTCCATCCACGCCCTTTCAAAAAGGAACAGTTACTTGTGATTTCTTTGAGAAAAATACAAAGTGCATTTAACCTTTCTATGCTTCATTTCAGCTTGGCATTTATATAGCTCAGAAGGTAATTACACCTTTTCTGGCAATTTTAATATATGATTAAGTGTACCTCAAATAGGGGATCTTTCACCTTTCCAGGAGACAGTAATTGAAGTTAGCACACGTACTGGCCTAAGAGGGTCTATTAAGCAGTTCAAACACTGTTCTCGCCCACTCCTGAAGAATGATCTAATCTTTAGGTAGAGTGCAACAGCTGGAGCCTTGGAGAAATACAAAAACAGAGCAGTAACTGTGAGCCTTTTACTGGGTGGACAAGCCCATGACAACTTCACTCCAAGTGGCAAAACACAATGGAACAAATCAAAAAGCTGCAGCCATGCCCGAGTTCCTACTAAGGGAGTGGTGTTTCCCTCAAGTATTCCCAAACAGCAGCCAGTGTGGGTGGGTCTGGGGAGTCAAAGCCTTCAGTACAAACTGTTTATTTAAACAACTCCTTTTAATTGCTCTTCCTTGCACTGTAGTTCTTAGCCACAGAATCACTTGCGCTCTGAGAAGGGGTGAAAATGTACCACAGTGACTGCAATTGTAGCACAGTAACTCACATCAATCTATTTCTGAAATAAAAGCTTCTTAACTAATAATGAAATCACTAAAAAGCAGTGAAACTGATTTTTCATTCAGCAATAATATACAACTGCCAAATGGGTTACTCTTGACTGTCTACTGAGCACCTCAACTGATGCAGATCATAACTTCCAGCAGGCACTAGGCATGCTAGCCTGCAGATTTAACAGAGGAGACAAAACCCGATATTGTAATATTGCCGCAAAAATATAATTGTACAATGCATGCAAGCATTATATGAAACCATATGCTCTTAGAAATTACAGTAATTTGGGTGTGACGGAGCAAACCCACGTAAATCTAGTCAAATACTGTTAAGACAACCAGGGCGAATTCACACAGCACACCAAAGGCCAATTAAAAATGTTAAACACAAGCTAACCATCTTGGTCTGTAAATTTTTGCCTCCCAGCTGCTGCGTAGACACATTATTTAGAGCAGCTGTGTTATTAGAAAACAGCCCTTATGCACACACACAATTCTGTGTAGACCTCTGACCTTGCAGTGAAGGACTTAGCGTATTGTTTAGGCCAGCCGAACCTACTTGACTAGGATCCCAGATTTAGCACCGAGAAGAAAATTCATCTCCAGCAGAACTCTTATTAAATGAATGTGGCTTTGAGTTGAGAGCCAAGTCTGGCTCAGGCAGCCAATGCACAGTTAAGTACCAGGAGAGCAAAATGTTGGAAGGAAGATAAATTTCTCAATTGAATGCTATAAACCAGGATAAATAAACCACAGCAACAAGGGGCATCTCTGAATTACAACTCCATCAGAGTCAGGCCATAGATTCTCAGCCATTTCACAACACTGAGAAAAAAATGCAATCAATTCCCATCTGCAGATGGGCAGCTGCACACTGAATGCTACACCAGCAGCAGTGGTTACAGTCAAGCTCTTTCCTGTACCCCAGGAACCATTCTTACCTTTCCAAACCTATTTTTTTCCACAAATTTGCAGGATTTACCTTTAGTTTATTTCTTAACACCTCATTTAAAAGATATTTTAGCCACCTCAAACAGCCCAACTCAGGCCAATACCACAGCAGCTACCCTAAAATGAAAAGCCCAATCTGAACAGGAAGCTTAGAGATGCAAGGCACCTTTCCTCAGGAAACCTCATTCAGCTATCACCTATACTGGTGTCTCGGACACAGCTCTGCTAAATCCGTGTCATCACAACAGCACAAATGAAGGAACATGGCTTTATCCTAGTAGAAGTAACATAAGAAAACAAAAGCCAGAGGAAAAAACACCGACCCCAAATCCAATTGGAAGCTTTTGTGATTTTTTTCCTTGAGTGCTACACTACTCTCCCCCACCTCTCAAGTGGTTCAGGAACTCTCACAAGCACATGCAAACACACGTATTTGAAAAGACAGAAGCATACAAAACAGTTTATCCTGGAGGCACAAAACAGAACTGGGTCAGAAAACTGGGTAACATTTGACTTGCTCAAGCCAACACAATGAGGCAAAAAATGAAGTTTGGATTGGATTATGGCCACCCTGGCTTGCAGCAGTTATCTCCTACACTGGCTTCAGTACTAAATGCCTTGAGCAATGACACTATCACGTTGCACATTTTGAAGAGGATGTGCTTGGTTTCATCCCTTCGTGTCTGAACACCCACAGTGCTCCTTCTTCACCCACCAGTAAAGAGGAAAACCCTCTCATAACCTTTTTCTGAGCTCAACTAAAAATCACCTGGTACCTGCCAACAGAAGCACAAGCACAGCAGACGAATGCCCTCTCAGAGCAGGCACTTGAAGCTCCTCTCCTGCAGCACCCAAGCGCATCCATGCAAGTACTGCCACCCGCGTTACAGCATGCACTGAACATGACTGGAGCCCCGAGCTTCCTGCTTCTCTCCATTTAAATCAATCTATTTTGAATACCACAGGTATCTAAACAGAAGATGACTTCCAGAACGGTTAACCCTGCACTGGTTTACTTATTCTAGAATTCTCCACTGCTAGAAAAAGCCAAGGGGTAACGATTTTCAAGTCTGTTCCTAGCCACCATTTCTCTGTAATGGGTTTTCTAGTCCCTCCTTTTTTATATATGCATATGTATTTTTTTTCCCCTCCATTTTTCTCTCCCATGCAAGTAAATGAGGCAAGATTCCCCCCTTTCAAACTGTTCAGTCAAGGCAGCTGTACAGAGAAAAAGACAGCAGTGGAAGGGAAGCAGAAGTGGATAAACAGAGATGAAAGCACGAGGGTGGGACCCTGCTGGGAGCCAGTATAAGAGCTATTAACACCAAGCAGTGAAAACTGTGTTTAGACAAACCCTGAAGATACACATCTGGATGGTATTGACAGGAGTAACCTTGCTACAAAGTAGGGACAGCAACGTTTCCCCAGTACTGCAGGAGATATCTCAAGCAAATAAAGGCCCTGTTTTCATTCATATTGTGTAACTTGAAATAATTAAACCACCTTTCAAAAACATTTTACAATTCACAATCACCACCTTTCTATGTCCTGAGAAGTTCAAAATCAGCACTAATTTTAAAGGCTACTTATCTTATAGAGGAAGAAACTGAAGCACAGACTATTGACAGATTATCCCACCCGTCCTTCAGTGCCTCCAGGGATGCTGCGCTTGTGCAACACAATAGTTGTCAGCAAGTAAGTCTCAAGTGCATCAGTGTCAAACAGACTCTGGACTCTCCCATCAAAAGGAGACTCCAGTTCTTTAGCTTTTCAGGCCACTGAAGAGTTAGGCTGATAAAGTTACTCTTTTTGTGCAGCAGATTTTGAGAAATGTCCCACAAATGGAAGGCTGCCTCTGGAACTCATTTATCAGGAATTTCAGCAATGCTCCACACAGATGTTGCACATCACTGTAGGCTCCTGCTAAAATGCAAAATGTTGCTGGACTCAAATATGAAGAATTAACTCCACAGGACTTTAAACTGCAGAACTCCCATGAATACTGACAGCAACTCCCTCTCATGGCACTGAGAATATACCAGCATTAAATAGCGAAACAAACAAGGCAAAAAACACTACAGTTCTCTGAAGTTCACTGGCATGATTTGTCTGCATAGGGCCCTGAAGCCTTTCCTCATTTTGTCCTCTTCCCTTTGTACTTCTTTTTCTTTCCTTTTAGCTACAATTCAGCTGGTTTTCCTAAACTTTTCCTCAGTGCTCCCCATGCCAAAAGCACTTGCTGTCCTCAGGATCTGGTAAATTTTCTTAAACTCTCAACATCAGGTACCATTTCTGTAGCTGTTCTAATCTCCTTCAGTGTTTTCAAAACACATTCTCTCTCTGCTGCTTTATTGCCCATCCTACCTTAGCACCTGATGCCTAACATCCATCTCTTTCAGTATGTGCCTGAAGCACTCAGCCTCCCATTTAGTAACTCTGAAAAGCCAGCTTTTCAACCAGTACATCAGTATGAGCCATTTCTTCCTCCCCTTACACAACAACAACCTTTTACAACCATCAAATGCAATTCGCAAAAGCTCTGCCTCAGAGTTTTTATTGCCAGCCCCCTTCAATCAAAGGCCAAAATAAACCATCTCACTTATTAGTCCTACCACCTGCTGTCTGACCATTCTTAGCATACCTGGGTCTACTTTGCAATGTCTTCTAGGGATTGCTCAATTTAAGCCAAGTATAAGGAAAACGATGCTGAAGTGGGACACAAGACTCCATCAGTGGCATAAGGTAGAGCCTGGGGAATGGGGATTTTCAGTAACTAACCCAATCATATCCATCACCAGAGACAAATAGATATGTTTATCTTCTTCACTAGAAGCCTTATGGCCTGTAAGTGTTCAAAGTTCAGGTTATTTCTAAAGTCCCAGTTCCAATTCCACAAAGCCTAACCTCAATTTTTCCTGAAGTTGTTCTACTTATAGCAGCTTCTTTCCTCCTGGGAAACATCAACACAATCATCTCTCAGCTTCTTTAATAAGGGCTAACAACAAAGTACAGCAAAAAGCAAACAACAAAGGAGACAACAATCCAGCTTAGAGAAGTTCTTGTAACTGGCAAACAAGGAAAACTTTGTATCTACAAAGGTAAATCAAGTATTTCAGAAACACTCTGTGCCCCACATTCCTAATTCCTACACAGTGAGAGGATTAAAATCCTACAGCTCCATTTCAACACTAATATTAACTTTTCAAATATTTTCTTTTCTTGCAAATAATCCACATGGGTTATAAAAATGCTTTTCTCAGAAAAGTAGAAAGCTCTCTAGTCTCCAAACGGAAGTCAGCTCTACATACATCCATCAGTCAAATCTCAGACCCTGCTATTTCTTTAGAGTGACAGGAAAAGTGTGGCTGTGGTAACAAGTACAAAGCCTAAGGAAGCCTCCCAGTCACGTGAACATGAGTCCTGCTTAGATGAACAGCTGGAAAACACAGCATCACTTTGTAGATTCTTCTAGTCTTACAGCCAATTTTGACGGCCTGTTGTACACACGCTTACTGACACACTCCTCTCTGTAGTCTCTTTAGTTCTTTGTGTAGCTCCCCAGCTCACTCCTGCCTTTACTTCATAGTGATCTTCCAGGGAAAACTATTTTTTCTTCCTTGCATCCCTGCTGCTGATTTCTGTGTTAATTAATCAATAGATGTGGCTCACTATAAGCAATCATTCCTCGTTACTACACAGCTCGCCATGGCACTGGTCTTGCCATCTGCTGCGCTGGTGAGGCTGGCTTGTGCAACAGGATCTGCTGGCAGGCTGCAAGGCAGGCAGCCAAAAAGCTGCTGGCCTAACATCATCATCATCCTTCTCCGTTAAAAATACCACATCCTTCTCCCACAAAAACAGAGCAACTGTTCAGCAATGGAGCCATCCAAATCACTCTACTGCCTTAGCATGAAGATATATCACAAGCTTTGAAACAAAATGGGTTTGCATTTGAAGGATGTCAGGGGTTACCTACAGAAACCTACCCAAATATTTGCCTGTGTTGTCAGAAAGCCAAGCACAGAACAGCAATCAGTCTAACAAACTAACAGCCCAGTACCAGTTGTCTACAGCAAAAAGCCATTTTGTTGCTGAAAAGGGTAGCTTTACAAATAAGTTATTTACGTAGTGGGTTGAATGATACCCATAAAACGTTTTTGATTTGATGCAGATTAAATAAGCCACTAGGCAGCCTAGGTTTACTGGCTTGAGTTTTTACAAGCTTAAAATTTTTCTTTTTGGTTTATTGGACATTTTCAAAAGCACCAGAGTTCTGCTGATACCCAGTATTTGTCCCACCAGTGTAAGCAGATGCAATTCTGGGAAGAAGACAATCATATACAGCACAAAAACATCATTTTGCTTGCAATAAGTAAACAAAGAAGCACTACAGTAACAACAAATTTCATCTCCTATGCACAGGAAAGCATGAATAACGGAACCATGGTCTGAGGAGGTGATAAAAGATGAAGCAAAGCATTTTGGAACCAGCAGCAAATAGCGACTTATACTCACAAGCAAACGCGTGGCTGGCACCCAGCAGTGTGACTGTGAGAATGGCTCATGCTTCAGCCGGCTTCTGTATGAACACATTCACCAGCACTCACTAAAGCGTAACAACCTTTTGATGCTCTCAGCCCCGTAGGGGCCAGATTCTTCAATATGGTAATGTAAAAATAGTACAGAGAACAGTTACATGAACATGGTTGCACCAAGATGATGGAGTATGAAAATCATATTCCTGGATGTTTTGTCCTACAGTAACAAAGTATTTTCCATCAGGACAAGCATGATTTTTCAGTACCAGAGTAAAATTTCAAGGGAAAGATGTTTTTAAGTTTCTGAAGAGAAAAAAAGTATTTACACATACTCCTTTGAAAAAGGACAGTTGAGACCAATTCTGTTGTCTATTTCAGACACCTTTAAAGGACATCTTGTAATTTCAAGCCAAGCGTATCAGTCTATCATGGTGAGAGAAGAGGCAGGAAAGGTGAAACCAGTTTAATTTCCCTTGCTCATCTGAAGGTGCTCAAGTGAGCCCTTAAGCAACCTCATAAAAATGCACCAGGCAGACAGAATAATTTGGGATGCATTTAGAATTTACTGACGTGGCCTGGTCATACATTTGATAACATGTCTTGCTACTGGTATGGCAAGTGGGGAAACTAAAATTCAAGCTGATCTGTGGAAACTGGCAGGCTTACTTTTAAATGGAGCTTAAACCCAGACCAAAACAAGAACTCTCTGACCTCTCTTTGGAAAACACTCCTCCAAATTAACCAGATTTCCTCTGAAGTACTTACCTGAACAAGAAATGTGTCCCAAACTACTCCTGATGGTAGACGTGAGATCGACCACTTCAGCACTAATGCCTTGCCCTTTCCTCCTACAGCTCAATGCAGGCAGTGGAAGCTTCATTTACAGGAGAAGCTTTGTTTCAGAACTACCTACTGAAAGAAACCTGGTATTTCCTGCCATTCCTATGTCAGTTTGACTCTGCCTCATTCATTACCTCCCTTTTGAAAAAGGCCCAGTATTTTGTTTGGGGATGAGGACAAAGATATTAATTTACTGAAGGGGGTGGGCATGGCTTAAGCCAAGAAGAGCCTGTAAATCACAGATGCATGATCTCTGGCTTTCCATTATGCAATAATTCACTCACCCCTTCCCCAGTCCTTCCCTGTCACACCCGCAGGATGCTGGCAACTTTCTCACCATGACTTTTGCAATGGTGGCAAGTGACCATGTCACTAGCTGCCACTGAAAAGTTCTCCGCACCTCTAAGGGGAGGCCAGTACTCACTTGAATGAGTTGTAACTCTGGTGGACCTGCAAAAGAGCTTCAAATACTAAAATATAAGTTCTTTCAAAGCTCAAGTGCAGAAAGTAAATTAAGGGATGTGAGATGCTTCCCTTCCTTTGTGCTTTTTTAACTCTTCAGACTTAGGTCAACTTCTCTTCTGGACCCGTCATTTCTGAACCCCCAGGTCACCACCACAGCACACCAATCACAACACACAAAACAGATTCCAACCTAGAGATAAGACAAGGGTACAAGAAAACCCAGACACATTGTTCTAGTCTTTCAATTACTCTGTCTGGAGTAATTCATCTAAAGTTGATTGTGTTTCAAGAGAAACACACTAGAACACCCAGTGGCCTTTTGTTTATTTAGTTTTGAATACACTTGCAATAAAGGGCTGGGGAAGAAGCCTCATGTTGCAGTGAGAAGCTTTCTGCCTTAGAGCTAGAGAAAAAGCAACCCAACCACTGACAAAAAAATAAACACAGCAGAGAACAAAACCAGCCAAAAGCTCCTGAAAACGATCAAGCAGAGGGTCTCCTTGCACCCCACACCTCTTGATTAAAGAAGAGGTTTGGGATGCTACAAAAGGTACGGAAATTTATTGAAGAGCCACCACCCCAGCACTGACAACACAACAGCAACGTCTGTTCAGGTTTAGCGCTGAAAGGTACCAACCTCAGCGGCCTGTCCCCAGAGGATTATCTTTGTAGCCTCCAATTCAATGCTGTTTACCACACCACAGCACACATTTAGCTGCTAATTCAACTCTCCAGTCAAAACAGGCAAGAGGAGCAAATGGATCATCTCTCCCCAGACCTTGATTTTAAGCCTACAATCATTTATTTATATACAGCGGTTTTCACACATTCATCCCCAGCAGCCTCTGAAACACGAACCACAGTAACCTAATGTGGTTAGGATGAGCCTAGATGCATAGATTGAAGTAAGGCCCATTAAAAAAAGAAAGAAAGAGAAAAAGCAATAGACTACAAGGGAGATGACGATGATTAAAGGCACGTAGCTGGTCTCTCAACTGATCACTGTGCCAGTTTTTCATCTGAGCCACAACTGAAAAGCCAATTTAATAAATACCTCTCATTTCAACAAGCAGAACACCATCAGGCACCAAGAAATGCTGCAGCTCAGCAGAAAAATAATGCAGTGATCACTGGGTGGGTATAATAGAGGGATTATTATACAATTACAGCAACAATGAAAAAGCAATTTATACAGTAACACACTGATGTACTGGCAAGCGCCTGTCCAACGGGATTAAATAAAAGTCTGACACAGACTACAGACAGAAGAATGTCTTTAGCAAAAGGTTTATGAACTTCCCTAGACAGCCGTACTTCTGTGCAATGTCCCTTAGAGACAAGTACTTTGCATTTAGATCCGGTTTAGGTAACAGAAGCACAATGTAAGAATATGAAGTAAAAAGCACTTAGAGAACTCTTGTTTAAAGAAAAGCAAAAGCAGACATGAATAAGATATGCCTTCTGAAGCAATGAAAAGTGACCTATTTCAGTAGCCCCCAAAGTATCTTTGTATCCCAGAAGCCCTTAGGAAATACTAAGAAGTAACCAAGGGAGAGGACAGCTAGCCAGGAACACCCGATGGATGGAGAGGATGGTTTGCAACATCCCGAGTTGCTGAGGCAACACCCCCACTGTTCTCCAGAAAAGATCCGGTTAACAGAAAACCTGCAAGAACAACCTCAGGTAGACCAGGCCCCCTTCCAGAGCAGGGAAAATCCAACTGAGAAGGGAAAAGAACATGTTTTAGAAGAGAAAGTCTGGTAGTTCAAAGGGAGGGCAGATGAACATTTTTACAAATCATAGAGCTTTTAGCTCTGGTTGATTTATTAAATGGGTCACCCTCTTTTTACTATTACTTCAGGCAACAGTTGAATTATTCAATGAGCTCCAGTAGACTGTTGTTTCTAAAACACTTGGGCTACCTCTGAGAAAGGAAGACAGAAAGCAAGTGGGAATAAAAACATGTTTAAAAGTTAAAGAGTTTAAGGGAAGTGGGTCCTATCCATTCATGAGAAGCCTCGGAAGCAGGGAGGGAAGAAGTATTTCTGTAAGCTGCCTGCTAAGGAAAGTCGTACCAGACAGGCACTGCCATGAACTGGAGATGTGCAGCTCAGCTGTAAAGCTAGCAAAACTGAGACAGCCTTGTCTCTCTAATACTAGTACAAGGGTGATAACCCTTCTGCTGCTCCAACAGAAGAGGATACACAGCTGCAACCCTAGGGATACCAACCATGTGCTAGGAACTAAATACATGTTTTTCCCCTGGAAGTTTTCCATCCCTAACAGAACTGTCAGAAGAACTTCTCCCACAGTCCAGGGGAGTGCAAAACTGTTTTCAGAGTCACTCTGGTTTGAGCTGCTAAAACAAAGTGCTGCGTTTTCTAAGTTCTGGAAGGCTGTCTCTGAATGGACAAGGAGAACCAGAACAAAGCTAGTCTCTGAGCAAGGCAAATATCAAACCATCAGGCTTTCCCTGATGATGGAACATCCATCATTTCCCTTATTTTTCAAGCATCACCATCATCAACTTCATGGTAGCATTTAATTACTGAAAACACTGTGTGATGCTCACATGATCAGAGGCTGTTTTCCAGATTTCAGCAGCAGAAGTGGTTGGTCATGAAGTATCAGAAGTATTGCAAAACCCTCCGTGCCCTAGTGAAGAAGAGGCACTTGCTCCAGAAAAAAAAAGCAGCTTGTCAGAAGAAAGCCTGTTGACAGCAGGGAATCCCACTATCATTTGTGCCTACTCAGTAACCAGAGCTGGTTGCAGGAAAACACAGGAATCAAACAGCATGACAAAAGCAAATTAAGACATACATTAAAAAAAAAATAAATCTATATAATCAGAAATGTGATGAGCTTGGCACTGACTGACTGAAGCCAAAACCACACAGTTCTTCACTCCATTAAAAAGAAAATATAATTAAGAAACCCCCAAACCTGTCAATATTTCACTCCTTTATGACATAGTTACTACAGCTCCCATACAGCAGTTCGCTTGCAAACTAGGTAGATATAAATCAAAATAAATCTCAAGTTGTTTATGGCCTTTTTCCTCTTTAATGTTTACAATAAATGTATATAGGTACAATCAGAACTTTTTGCCCTGAGTAAATTACAGGATTCTACCTACCAACTAATTCTGAAACAGAAGATTAAAACCAGAACACCGCATTGACAGCCAGTAAGCACTTGAACTTTCAGAAGGTTTTAATGGTTTCTTTTTAGCATCTGTGAGAAACTATTATGCACAAAGATCCTTCCAGACCTTTCCCGATTCTCATCATTACTGCTCCTGGAATCGTTGTTTATTATCTGCTCAAAGTGATCCTTAAAGAGGTACAAAAGCTACAGTTAACTACATAAACACTGATACCTACCTTCCAGAAAAGTAAGCAGAGATGTAAGGCAACAGCAAAGCCTGCTCAAAGACAGGCCAGGTTCAGATACTTTGCCTGTTCTGGTTTTCTGCTTCTGCTTGCAGAGCAGCAAGGGCTGCTGTTGTCACCATCTCACAGAAAGACAAAAATGCAGTCCCAAAATTCCCAGGATACCTCTCAGCTACAGTCTGGGGTTGCTTTTAATTTTTACATATAGAAAACATATGCATATGGAAATGATGTGATAAAAGAATGCAGAGTGCTCTGAACAGCTGATCATCTTTGATGAAGGAGAAAGCTTCCCACTTTCTTTTTAGAGTCATTCAGTCTTTCTGGGAATCATGACTTCATGTCTTTGGTTTTAAACTACATATCCAAGTTATTTAAGGTCTGCAAACAACTATAATGCCAAAGATATTGTCCTGGGTGCAGCAGTAGCAGTCATTTTTTCTCCTTCTTAGTAGCTGGTGCAGTGCTGTGTTTTTGATTTTCGGTCTGGGAACAGCGGTGATAACACCGATGCTTTTAGCTGCTGCTTAGAATGTTTAGACTGACCAAGGACTTTCTGA
>WYDI02141217.1:0-74166 GCA_009867235.2 Psittacus erithacus | reverse complement strand
CCCATCCCTCCGGGAGCCGAGGGAGGAGGTGGGGGGGCAGTGAGTGGGCTGTGTGGCAGGCCTAAACCACGACAATGTGACATGGGATATATCTGATGTCACAAAAATAAAGAAATGGAAGTTTCAAGATTTCTATGTTTAATATCAATCCTGAAATATAAAAATCAATAAATTGCTTTTTCCCAATTGTCCCTCTATCTCTAGGTGATATAATCAAGAATGACGTTTGTTTTAGAAAGCTTCTAGCTTTTTCATTATTGGCTATTTATTACTTTGACTACTTTGAAGTGAATAAGGCAACTGAAAACAGTACAACTTTATCAAGCCAAGCTGGCTTCCTAGGACACCATGCTGTAATGCAGATGAAATTTGTCCCTTTTTAGAGCAGCGGCAAACTGCTAAGCCCTGCTTAGGCTGTTTTGTGCTCACCAAGCAGAATTTTGCATCTGCTTCTGCAGTGATTTTCATCATTTATATACCCTCAGCTTTCAGCTTTTTAAGCAAACAAGCAGAAACCTGGTTCCATGGGTCTTCTCACAAGTCTTGGTGGGCTCTTTTGTAACCACATGCAGTCAGCTGCAGTGTTGGCACCTTACAGAAAATGCCAAAATCCAGCATGCTACAAGCTTCCAATCCAGGGGGAAAAGAGGAGAATACCAGGAGAGAAAAGTTTAGTCTCCCATGCACAGGGAATCCAGCAGGATTATGCACAGTCCATGAAGGGCAGCACATGCACATGCCTTTGCCAGGACTTGGCCACAGTCATCAGGGATTTAACAGCCTGTAGTGCCTATTTTCTCAATTTTTTCCTTCCACAGTTGTTACAACTCTTTCCAAAGTATTTTTGACCTTGCCTTTGTTTCTAGATATATCAACCCTATATATAATCAACCCTAGAATCTTCTTTTCAATTGATTGTATCAATATTAATTCACAAAGTAAAATGGAACTTATGCTTTCTTGTAGTTATTAAATAGTTTGCCTTGGGTTCTTTATTGTAAATTCTTACTTCCATGGATGTGCAAGATAAAAACACAGCTGGCAGATCTAATAGTCATCATAGTCATCAATATAAGTCAGCCAATAATTGAAATGGGGTAAAATCATGCCATGTATCTATTTTGCACTTACACAGAACTTTATATGTTCTATTTTGAACAGAAATGAATATGCAGATTGGTCAATTTATATGGAAAACCACTGATTAACATCTGGAATGAAAGTAGGATGAGTCATGAGAGCTTTGGAAAAAACGATGAACAACGGAGTTCTTCACTGACCCATTCATTGCAGATGTGTTAACCCCCAAAAAATGTAATTCCTGGAAGAGCAATAGTTTGCAATGGTTTATTTGTCAGAGGCTTGCATGTTCCAATCACTTAATGAAAGATCAGAGAGAAGAAGTCTCCTAGTTTATTTTAATTTTTAAGAAGCAGTGTCATCACTGTGTGAGTGCTTTTCTTCATGATCCACCACTAGGCAGACTACACCCATTTCCAAGTATTTTTCATTTTTCCATACCTCAACATTTTATTTAAGGTTTAAAGTGGGAAGATTGCAGCAGGTATGAGCTCCTTGTAAATGGGCATTAGCTCTTCAATACCTCTTTTTAGCCCAGCAGATAGCACAGATTATCATAGAATCCTAGAATGGTTTGGGTTGGAAGGGACCTTAAAGATCATCCAGCACCAACACCCATGCCACTGGCAATGACACCTTCCACTAGACCAGGTTGCTCAAAGTTGTGTCCAGCCTGGCCTTGAACATTGCCAAGGATGGGGCAGCCGCAGCTGCTCTGGGCAACCTGTGCCAGTGCCTCATCACCCTCACTGGAAAGAACTTCTTCCTGATGTCTAACGTAAATCTCCCCTCTGTCAGTTTAAAGCCATTCCCCCTTATCCTATCCCTACATGCCCATGTTAAAAGTCCCTCTCTGCATATCTTGTCAGCCTCTTTAGGCATTGGGAGGCTTCTTTAAGGTGTCCCTGGAGCCTTCTCTTGTCCAGATTGAATAACCTCAGCTCTCTCAGCCTGTCTCCATAGAAGAGGGGCTCCAGCGCTCGGATCATCTTCATGGCTTCCTCAGGACTCACTTCAGCAGGCCACATCCTTCTTGTGTTGGGGGCCCCACAGCTGGACACAGCACTACAAAGCGGGGTCTCACGAGAGTGGAGTAGAGGGGCAGAATCAGCTCCCTCAACCTGGTGGTCATGCTGTTTTTGATACAGCCCGGAAGAATCTTCTCAATTGGGAGAATCTTTAATGGCATATCTATGAGTTGCTTGTGTCATGGTTAAGCTGCTTGATTAATCCTGTAAGCTTCAAAAGCTTGTAGCTGCAGGAAGGACATCATTCTGGCAAAACTTGAGATTAACATCTTGCCAAAATGATGCCTTCTATTTTAGAAATAATGAAAATCCCCCAGTTTTTTTTTCTTAAAAGCTGAGCTGTAAAGGAATTTATCATTTCGGCCTAGGGGCACGAACCAAACATAGTGGGGTTACATTACTTTCCAAGCAGATTTACCAGATATGCCAGAAAAATCACATCAAGGCTGGCAGTGGGCCAGCATGAGACAGCTCTCAAATTGCCTTACTGTTTGAAAAGGAGTGTATTTTACAGCTTTGAGGCATTTTCCGTTGCTAAGAATCACTCTGTCAATGTAACACCAACTTTTAGTTCCTATTTTGCTCCTTTTGGAAGCAGAAGTACTGATGTATCACAATCGAATGGATAACACTTCTTTCTCCAGCCCCCCAACCCTCCACCACTTTTGCCATCAGTATTTCCATTAATTACTCAACAGAATATAGTATTTTCTGAAAAAAAAAAATAGCAAAGACTAAGTCTCAGAGGATTGCAGGACATTCTTTGTTATCTACAGTAGTGAATTTTACATTTTAATGGAATGCAGGCAGATGGGTTTGGATAAAATCCCAGTGCTACTCAAGGCAGACCCCTTGAAGCTTCCGGCCTTTACTGCACACACAGCTGTCTGTGAAATCTCCGTCAAATGGTGCCTATCTGGGCAATTTCTGTTAAATTCAGTGAGAGCTGCACTGCTAAATCTTGTAGCCTGCTTTGCAGACTGATTCCTTAGCATTTCAACTGCCTTCACCAACTACCCCGATTTCTAGGGGGAGCTGCATCACCAGCAGTGTGAAAAGCAGGTCAAGGGAGGTGACTCTGCCCCTCTACTGCACTCTTGTGAGACCCCCCTTACAGTACTGTATCCAACTGTGGGGCCCCCAACACAAGAAGGATGTGGATCTGTTGAAGTGAGTCCAGAGGAAGGCATGAAGATGATCCAAGTGCTGGAGCACCTCTCCTACAGAGACAGGCTGAGAGATCTGGGGTTATTCAGTCCAGAAAAGAGAAGGCTCCAGGGAGACTTTAAAGCAGTTTCCAGTGCCTAAAGGGGCTGACAAGAAAGATGGAGAAGGATTTTTTACAAGGGCCTGTAGGAATAGGACAAGGAGAAATGGCTTTAAACTGACAGAGGGGAGATTTACATTAGATATCAGTAAGAAATTCTTTCCAGTGAGGGTGGTGAGACACTGGCACAGGTTGCCCAGAGCAGCTGTGGCTGCCTCATCCCTGGCAGTGTCCAACGCCAGGTTGGATGCGGCTTTGAGCAACCTGGTCTAGTGGAAGGTGTCATTATCAGTGGCAGGGGTGTTGGTGCTAGATGGTCCCTTCCAACCCAAACCATTCTATTATGATGATGATGAGTATGGTTTCTTTACAGGTTCTGGGCTCAGCTGAAGAGGTGGCTTGGTCCTGTTGCCAGCTTGCACAGGTGTGCAGGATGACTATGGGATGACTTCATCTGTCAATAAGGGAATAACACCACTAGGCATCTTCATTAAACACCATGACATTTATTGATGTTTATTGGTTTGGGGTTTGAAAACCTTTAGAGTTATGATTCATCAGCCTTTCCACTGTCTGACTGCATTATGTGCATTAACTTCTTAGAATCCAAACCCAAACTTTGCAACATAGCTAAATACATTACTCCTATCTGCAGACGGAAGAAGTGAGGCAGTGGGGGTCCACAGCAAAGCCGCAATCAAAGCCTGGCACTTGTAACTCCCCGCTCTCTTAACTCCTGTTACCTCACGCCTACCTCAAAGATGCTTCTGTGACACTTCTGTCCTCTTGTACAAATGGGATATACCCAGAGTTATCTTACATACAGAATCTTTTAGAGATGAAACAATTATTTTCCTGCACTAGAAAATGGTTCTACATATACTGCAAAATTAAGTTTTCATATCACGTAATTCAAAACTTCAGTTTTCCGAAGGATAAAATCCCACAGACAAATAAAGACCTCGAAGTCTTATTGCCTTCAAAACCAAAACACAAAAAATATTTTTCCTTCTTCATCTGAACTATCAAAAATATGCAAACCATAAAAAACCTAAGCTAGAGGTAAAAATGAGGAATGTTTCTTTAACCAATTGCATTACTTGGAATAGTTGCAAACCACATTTAAACAATGGTGTAAAGCAAGATTAAAGCAGCAATTTCAAATTTATTTATTTTTTTAAAATTTTTCCCCACAAATCCAAGAGGATGTTTCTAAAACAGTCTTTCCACGGTTCTTCATTGCAGTCAAAACACCCATCAGTAACTTCTCTTAGAAGTGTATGGAGGCTGCTAGACTTCATAAATATAGAACTGTCCACAGGGAACAGAAACAACCTCTGTCCATAACCCAGCAGATAAGGGACAATGCATGAAGACTGGGAAGTAAAAATGGGTGTCCTCCAACACAGGGAAGGGTATGGCTTACCTTAATGGATTATTTATGTTTGTCCCCCCATTACATGTCTAGAATTGAGGGGTGGTGGAGGAATCTGTGTGGTTTTACATCATTTCCCAGCCCATATGCAAGGGAAGCTAAGTGCAATGTGTGCAGAGTTTAAGACAGAAATGCTACCTAATGCACACAACATTTTTTTTTCAGTATATTGCTTTCCTAATTAATTTATGGCTTTTAAACACTCAACTTTTACCTCACTTAAAGATACATTTTTCACATTTCCATTTAAATCTCCCTTCTTAAAACCAGGTCAGACTGTGGTCAAGGTCAAATGAAGCACATGAACTACAACACCTATCCTGCTGTAGCAAATTTGAATATATTTGAATAAATGATCCATCACAACAGCATCTAAACCAATTACATTTCAATCATATTAATCCATTCTTAAATTGGTTTATGATGCTTTGAATTAAACAGTCAATAATTAAATAGGGCACTTTCTATTTTTAAAATAGGTATTCTTAAATCATTGAAGAATAAGTATTCTTGCACTGGACAATAATGCAAGCAGCAACTGAGCAGCCATTTCATTTACAGCTCTGGAAGGTTTTAAATCAGGGTTCGGAAAAAGGGGCAATATGATATAAACATAAGAAGTAGGACAAAAGTAGTTTTGTCTTACTTTGTGCTCGCTAATATGCCAATCTTATCTGAATACATCAAAAATGGCTCACTGAAGCAGGTGTACAGGCTTTTTGCAGCTTGTTATAAATGTATCCCCCTCAGGTATTTTTACTTAAATAGATGACATTGAACAAACTATTGAAAATGCCTGAAAACAGGTACAGACAAATGCAACGCAGAACTTAAAAACCCCCAGAGAAACCAGCACAAAATTACCTTGGACTGGACAGATGGTACTTTTCTTGGAATGGCAAGTGTAGCATGTAAAAATGCTGCAACAATTGCAAGTAAGCCATATATGAATGTTATCTTCTGAGAATATTCTAAAATTTAAATTTCATACTGAAGGCTGGAATTGCACCAAGTTACCTGCTTATTAGAACCTGATGAAAGATAGAATAACCAGTGCTTGTTTTGCTTTGTTTTCTATTTAACACACAGATGCTCAGCACAGCATGTAGTTCAGGACAGGACGTGCATGGAAATAAAATAGATATGATCAGTGATAAATATTGTAAGGTCTTTATTATGTTTTGGCCTAGGAACTAAACAACCTTTCCCACCACCTACAAATACAGCACTTCTCACTACCACTGAGATATGGAGAGCGTGATGTATCACTTTCTGAAAATGACACTAACAACAGCCCAAAGAGCAGTCAGTGTGGCAAGCATGGCATCCATTCCTCTGTTTTATCTGGGTCTATGCCACGGTTAGTTGTTGCACCAAGCATTTTTAAGAAGCTGAGTGAATTTGCTGCCTCTGCTGTATTTCCAGCTGGTCCAAGAGAGTAAAACAGCAAGATTGAAATGAAATCCTGAACTTTATACCACCATTAGACCAGTCTCCAAAAACTGCTTATGTTGCATTATGTTGCATCTGAGCCAGGCTTCATAAATTTAACATTAAACACTTGCCATTAGTGATATTTTGAACTTAATTCTGGAACTAGTAAATGCTTTCTGTAAGTCAATGGAAGGTGAAGGTGTTCACTTTGCCACATGTCAGTACACCAGAATGCTGTTGAGCTTCAGATGAGCTACATCAAAAATGTTGTTTTATTTAGCAGTCAAATAAATCAATGCAGATCACCTAATGCATCATATATTAGATACATTAAAAAAAAAACCCCTTGTTTTTATTAAGAATTTTGTGAACTGTGAAAAAAGTGTCATATAACAATTCACAAACCAGAAAACAATTGACAGATACACATATATTTAACATTTTGATGGCAACATTTGAAAAGATACAATGTCAATTATGAAAAACATGCTCACATATTTGTAATGCAAAGGGCTTCTGCAAAGAACATCTAACATATGCAGCCACTTTCATATGTAAATCAAAAATACATCTTGATGAAATAACACAAATGTAAAAACAGTTTTTTCAAATCAAGTGCTTTGGGCAGAAAAAAATAAATAGAAAGCTCTTCTTTATTTGAAATTAGTATGATATATGAACCTTAAGAAAGCTCGCAATAGCATTGTCAATTATATGTGTTAGACACTACAAAACCAACCAATGATGCCGTTTGTTACTTCAGACAACATTCAAAGCACATTCCATAGTATTTTAAACAAATTATCTCAGAAAATACCATTTATTGATAGCTTGCTAGTGACAAACCTTAGTTACTGAAGTAATAAAAAAATCTATTAAAGAACTTGCTTGTGCATACATACTAGCAGAAATATGTACTACCCCAACTGTGAGTAAAATACTCTTTTGTACTTTATAGGTGCAAGCTGTTTTAATTTTCAACACTTACAGCTTGCTGAATTTGTTTTGGGGCAATTTAAACAAGTCTTTTCAGAGGTCCCTGAGGTTGCAGAAATAACCAAAATACTTAACTAGGTGCTTAAAAAGGAAAATAGGTATTTAAATTAGAGGCAACTGAGGTTAAATAATTTTAGTGACAATTAAATTTAAAAGCCACTAACAGAAAGTCAGTCAATTTCCCTTTTTTCTTATATATCTATTGTGGACTACAGCGTAGCTATTCACTAGAGCTAGGGCATTAGAACATAAACCAAGCTCAAAATGAGACTGTAGTAAATAAATAATTCTGCCTGTCTTCCAACAGTTAACAAGAACTACATTTATTCTCACTCCTGTTCTCCAGAAAACGTTTGCTGTGGCTTTTTAATGTTTGGGAATATATGCCAGTACAAAATATTCGAGAAGCACTTATGAAGGTGACCAAAAGGACAGTTATTGCTGTACAGTTACACTAGCTCTCACCGCAGGACTGGCTGCTGCTCGTTCTCTTTCTTTAGCAATTTCCATCTGTATTTTGGCTTTGATTTTATTCCAATCAACTTCCAGCTGTAAAAACAGAAAAACAAGTACGCAGAGGTCAACTAACATACAGAGAGAGGTCAAACAGATACATTAAAAGGAAAATTGTAAGTTATAATGACCAAGTGACTGTACCAATCATATAGTTCTTCACATATAAGTGACAACTTATACTAATGGATACTATTATATGAATGCACAGCTCAGTTCTAACAAACTGAGCTGTCCACCTTAAAATAAAACAAGCTTGACATACTTTAATGAATACCAATACATCTCATTGTGTCTGGCAAAAAAACCTCCACTAAAATGCAAAAATAACTTCAATCAACTTGCATCTAATTTAAATAGAATGACATCTGTGTCCTATTACTGAGGATATAGCCCTTTATCAATAATACATGCAGCAGTGTCTTTTGACTGCACCTAAAATCCACCAAGTAAACTGACAGCATATTACACTAGTTATCTGATATAACAGAAATCAGATTTCTGCTTTAAATTTGTCTTCTACATCAATAAATGTTTTAGCTGTATCTTGGCATTTCTCCAGCTGCAGCAAATTGTCACCTTCTGGCTGTATTATATTTCAGTGAAACTTCAGACAATAGATATAATACAGTATCTCTGGCACAGTGGGGTACAACAGTAGTCTTTCTTTCAAAAAATGCTTGACAAGAATGGATCATGGTGCATTTGATGACTATAAAAATATATCCAAAACTGGGCAACAATGTAGTTGCAAAGTTCAGTTTCATTGCTGGAGACTTAAGACTTTCAAAGATGGGAGGGGAAAAGAATCTCAACTGCTGCACAGGGAATTTTCAGAGTAGTTGTTACACTGTTAACTAAGTCATGAAATAAAAGGGAAGATTCTCTATGAAGAAAGATGTAACAGCAATCCTCACATTCTCACATGAAAAGGCCAATTCAAGATGCATTTACTGAGTCCAGATGCTTTGGATCTGATGACTGAAATCTTTACGGCACTCTAAAAATTAATGTGTTTGCTTTAACAGAAGTCACACAGATGCTGAACATACCACAGATAGGGCTAATCCTGCCATCCAGCCCCAAGAGCTACTTGCCAGTGAAGCCAACAACCCCTGCCAGTGACTTCTAGCAACTGCCAAGATATGGATTCTCAGTATACAAATTACACTCATAACACTTTATATATAAAGATGTGAGATATAACAATGAAGCACATTGTTTAGATTCTGTATCTGACGGCAGGTCAGTGCTTTCAGCTACAGTACAGAAATGAGGTAAAAACTCCTTACTTAAGCCTCAAGGAGCTTTAGGTGGTGCAAGGAAAATTGAGGCCTCACTTTTTCCCCGAGAAGGAACAGCGGCACCAAATCTTTCTTTTCTGTTCAATGCCCTTCATATTTCCTTCTACCCTTGCTATACCAGTCTGACAGGCTGCATTAAGAATTTAGTTACCATTGTAGCCAAGAGCTTTAAAATCCACCTCATTAAGCTGGTCACCTCCTAGTTTCAGATCCAGACGACAAGACCTCCAAGAACATGGATCCAGGAACCTTTTGCAGTTTGAGACCAAGTTTCAAGACTGAGTGTGAGATGAAACAAGCTCCACTGCTCACAATTTGTCACTGACAAGGTGTCATTGCTAAGGAAACCTTCCAGAAACTACGGCTTTCTTGATGATTCCAAGATAAGGCAGTATTATCTAAAAAGTCTCTTTGAGAAGCATCAGGAGATTAACATTTTTTCTCAATATCGGATTTAAACTATGTAGAAGACATGCTTCCAGCATAGCAGTCGAAACTGCTGCGTAGTAAGAGTGCTTGCAATCTGTTCTGCTTTTTCCTGTATTTTCTAGGTAAAGTACTGTAGAATGGTTCATTGCAGGGCTAGATATTGTGCAGACTTTTATTCTTGTTTAGGACATGAAACATCCTTGGACGTGCTAAAATCTAATGACTTACATTAGATATTAAGCTTTGCTGAAAGTGTAATAGGCACTGTCCAATTAAACGGTCTCAGCTAACAGCTCAGATGTATTTCCCCATTCATCAGCTGGATGCAAAGATCCGAGACAGTCAAAGTACACATCTCTCTTCATCAGCTTCACCCTAAGAACACTTAGCAACAGAGCAAGGGGAAGAGCAGGAAGGATGTAAGGGCTGTCCAATGGAATTGCTGTCTAAGGTGCACATGTGGATGCGTCTCATAAAGGAAACGTGTAGAAGTACTCAAGCAGAATCTAAGCTACTTCTGTCATATGAACTATTAAGATCTGTCCTCAATCTTTAAGATCTGTGAAATGCTAGTAAATGAAAATGACCTACTGATGATGGAGATGGTTTCCAGAGGTTGGATGACATTGTATATAAAGCCATTTCTCATACTTGGCAGAACAATTCATAGTTCACTCTTTTTATATATATAGATAGATAGACAGATATCTTCAAAGTTTGTTATTGCTACTATCCATAAAATGACATTAAAATGATGAAGAAATTTTACAGGTACACATTCAACCTGCCTGTCTACCTCCCTGGTCACAGGAAACAACTATGCTTTCATTTATACAACTCTTGCCAGATACTAAATATATACATTCCGTATTTGTGCCTTCAAATAAAATACATGAACAACTAATGCTAGCCAAGTAGCCACACATCAAGCTATGGACTTGTACTCAGATGTAAAATCTTAAGATTTGTGCCCACATTTGAACCAAGGAAAAGAAAAAAATATCAGAGCAATTTCCCCCACTGTCCTAAACCAGCTACAAAGAACAGACTGACCTAAAGCTGCGAGAATAATTCTGAAGAATACTTACACCTTCTGCATATTGCAAAAATCTTTTGTTTGTTTCTTTTCTACCAAAGTCCTCCAGGAACTTTTGTCGATAAGCCAGGACGGTGTCAACATGTGTCTTGTGCTTTACTGCTAGTTCTAGGGCCCTGGAATAAAACAGAAATGGGCTTGTCAGGCTATATAAATGCTCTGGCACAACTACAGTCATCATGGTTTTGCAAAACAATATGCTGAAAAGCGTTTAAGCTGCAGGCAAAGATTCCTAATCTATAGTGTCAAGCAGTTTTACATTAGTATCAGCCACAGGAGGTTAAAAGTAGCCAATGAAGGAGACTGTCTACTTTATGATACATACTACGAAAAACAGCTAGCAACTGTTTCTGTTGACAACCTCATCATATCATTAGAATTTGACAATAGGAGTCTTTTTAGTTCAAGAAAATAAACCAGAATGGTTTGAGTTCAGCACTCTCAATATAATGGGGCAAAAGCAATAATTTTTAATAACTTCAATACAGTCAGGAATTGCTTCTGAACAGTGTCATAGTACATAGCTATGGTGTATGCTACACAGCATTTACGAATATTCAGTAAGTGGTACAGATCAGTTATTGGATTAGTATAATTGATCACTCTCCCATCTGCTTTGTTCTCAATGGCATAAGGAATACTTGGTGTGAGGCATTCCTGCCCATGGCAGGGGGGTTTGAACTAGATAATCTTATAGTCCTTTCCAACCCAAACCATTCTGTGATTCATTCTATGATTGATCTATACACTTTTTAGATGATACATATTAGGCAACATAATAAAACCCCCGTTATGTAGGAGAAAAAAACCCACAACTTTTTACCCACAGAGATAAAAATATAATAGAGAAATTGATAGTAAATGGCCTCAGAAGATTCTGTTAAAAACCGTGGGGTTTTGTTTAAAGGAGAAATTCCTACTTTGCTTTCTCAGGCCTAATTCATACTTCATCCACCTACACAGTGCTGGGAGTCTGAATAGCTACATATCTATTTTTAGCAACAAGACATTTCGAAATAGCCTTAATTCTTTGAGGGTCACATACAGTTTGAGGTATCACTAAAGACTTTTCTGTGTTAACAATAATGAAAAGGCAAAATGTTATTTAAAAATCCTTCCAAGCATGCTTTGGACTTTAATCACAGAATACTTGTATCTTCTAAATATGATGGAAAGTTACTTCATTAGTAACTAATTAAATCAGCATATAATTTAATTCATCTTTTTACAGCTCTGGGCAATTACAGATAAGAAATTAGTTGGCTAAGTATCTGCAATAAAGCAAGTGTCTTGAAAAATTTACAGTTACCTCACTAAGACTGTTTATAAACATACTATGTTTGAATAAATACTACCTATCCCAATTGTAAAGATTAATGTTGACTTGAATAGCTTGATAAATAAGGCCTGTCTGAAGAAGCAGGGTTTCAGCTTCCTGGCTGTTTCCACTGAAGAGCAGCATATGAGCCATCCTGGATTCTTTTGATGGAAGATCTTTGATGGAACTGATATACTGAACTTTGTCAATCTGTTAATGAGAGGTACAATAATTTAATAAGGGAAATTAATTATTAAAATTAGATTTGCAACAATTTAACTGGAAGTAAATAAGTCCGTTTTCTTACCTTACCAATTGATGCATAGGCAATTTCTGCTGTAGCCATCTCTTTGTTGGCAACTGCCATAGCTGCTAAACATGTCCACATACTTTGATCCTGGAATTTTAACAGAAATGCAACTCCTAAAACTTAAAATATTTATTATTGTGCTAAAAATAACTTCTCACAGGAAGTATACGAGTCCTGAAAATAAAGTGTAACAATACAACATTTCTCAGTGTGACATTTTCAGCATTTTTTGGTCTAAGCCTCTTATTACGAACTCACTACTTAGTTATTTCTCAGAGCTCCTTCATTACAAAAGCACTGATGTTGTGAGCAGCTGAGACTGACAGTGTGCCTAAATGAACCCTTAGCTTTTAGCATCTCAGCCAGTAATGAACTCTTGCATAGTATCACTTTATCACCTCATCATCAGTTTCACTGTCACTACTTGTGGAACTACGCTGGAAACCAAAGTTAGAAAAATTATTTTAACCTGGCTAGTCATGGAACCAGGGATGCTGATAATAACTTATCATAAACATACTACAAATGAAAGAGAAAAGAAAAAAATTACTTAACTGTAGAACAATTAACCTGATGAGGCTGTAAGAGCCTCAAAAGTTCTGTCTCCTTTGCTATTTTCAATACATTTTATATTTAGAATTAAGAATTAGGAAAAATCAGTAGTAATATCACAACCTTGCTATGTTCAGGAATAAATCTGAAAATAAACACTCTGCAATGTGAATCGGTTTTAGAGACAGCATAGGATTACTATTGATTTAAAACCAAATAAACAGCTACATTGAGTATGCTCTAAAAACATACTCCCATGCCCTGTCTCACAATCGCTTTTGTATGAAACAAAACTGATAAGACCCACTGAAGCTAACAACATACAGTAATTTAGCCTAAGGCTGCAGTTTCACTATCACCACCTCTGCATGTGCTTGTACTCTGGCCATGTGTTCCTACTGTTTACCATGATTTAGGGTAAAATAAATCTTCCTGGTAGCCTGTAATTTGGGAGAACGAACGTTGTTCAGAGATGCACATTTATGAGCATCTCTCATTTATAATGCTCATAAAATCATAATGTTTCTCTTCCCACTTCCCTATTATTTAGAAAATAAGGCAGTAAAATGCTGAAAGTTCATCCTGGCAAAGTTTCTAGAATTTTTTCAGTAACAAGTCTTGCTATTCCCCCTTTCCTCAGAAAGACAGTCTGTTTTCTTGTTACTTATTGGAAATGCTTTAAACTGTATATTGCCACCTGATACAGACATTTTATTTTTAAAGATGATGCATTTAGATAACTCAAAAAAGTTAACATAATGCTGTAGCTGAAATCTGAAATCCCAGTACCCACTGCCCAATACTGGAATAAAAACCTATTTTGAGTACCACTCAAAATAAAGGTCATTATACAACCCAAGTTACTGGGATCAGCATTGATTTAATAATGCAAATACAAAAATATATGACATACACATTTAAGGTTATGATAATCACATGAAAGTGCTAAACTCTTTTCTAGAAGTAAAACAGGGAAAGGAAGCAGGGTTGTGGGGGGATTTTTGTTTGCCTGTTTAAAAGACTGCCAGACTCACCTCATCTGTTGCTGTTGCCTAGATACATACAAAAGCAAGCAAAGGAAAACAAAACAAAACCAAGTGAAATAAAAATATGAAAAAATACAAGGCAACTGTGGAGATGCAGATAATTTTTAATCAGTTATATTAAAGCCTAGTCCTGAAAATTTAAGCTTATTACTAACTTCTCTGTGTACCTGCGTTCAATCTGGACTCTGTTGTGAATAAAAATAAGAATTTTTATTATGTAGAGTAAAAATTCCAAAATTGCTTATGTTACATTACATAAATATGAAAAATATATTATTTTTCATCACCAGCCCCCAAATAATCAGCAACAGAGCACAAGAATGGAGATGAGATTTAACATCTGATATGCAATTATCATTATTAAAGAAATACTGGAAAACATAAATATTACAGTGAAATTACATCTGAACATTCCAAAGAATTAGGATTACCTTTGCAAAGCGACACAGTCTAACAGCATCTTCCCATTTAGAACTACTAACATATTCATGAAGAATCGCAGGATAAGGTGAAATATTAAGGTGAATAAGTGAACCATCTGCTCTTCTAATTGTTATTAGGTTTCCTATAAAATGTACAATCTGGGGATTTTTGCTAAATTCACTGGGTAGAGAAAGAAAGGTTAAGTTAATACTCACTTCTTTCTTACTGAAAATACTATTAAGAATTTAAAGAAATTTTTGTTTCAAAATTACAACATGATTATACTATACTTCATTTTCAGAGTATATAAGAATCTAACCACCTAGTTATTCAACAGTTAAATCCACATTCCTTAAAAATAAAATTATAGTTAACCACATTCAATGGCTGTAAGGCACATGCAAACTGGGTATATGCAAAAAAATTTTCACATACATTTTTTCAATAAAAAAATATTTGGGCTCTCGTAACTCTTAGGAGGATATAATTAATTCAGGTAGTCTTCATGAAGAATTTCACAATGCATACAGGCTGAAGTAAACACGTAATGTAAACATGCGGAGCTGGAAATATTATCTGTGACCCAGTATCTCAATACTTTTAATTTCCAACAGATACTTTAAACAGATCTTTTTTTTATACAAACTACTAAAGCAGTATTTCATGAGACATGATTGTTTTTGGTTTTGCATCAAGATGTTATTGTACTCTTAAATTGTGCATCATCATTTCAACTCCAAACTTTATGATATACTCTATAAAACACTTTTTCCTCATTTACTAATCCTAAGTAGTAATATAAAAAGAATTTTAAAAGTTGCAACCCTAGTTTCTACTTTAACTGCCAAAATTAACAAAAGTTTTTAAGGAATGAGTAAAAAAGTTAAAATACATACTACTACAACTTTGATCAAAAAGGATATATTACCTTGTCTCATTTTCATACAGAGTTTTTGGCAAAAGATCTTTATCTACATAGACTGTGTTGGGGTAGTACCAGACTGTAAAACGGGCATCTTGAACCCCACAAAGAATGTTAGATGTGTCATTCCAAGCCAAAGTTTGAACCATCGTCCCTTAAAGATAACAGAGTAATATGCATTTCCACAAGAAAATTCAAAACAAAGGGACACTTCTCATACTGTAGTAGAAGTATCATTATTGGTTGTTTTTAGTTCCTTTTATAAGGACTGTTTTTCACCACCTAGTTTGTAATGTAACCTCTTACAAACCTTCAGCCAAATTCACTTCTCTTCCTGAAAGTTCATTTTATAATAAAGTTTTTTGCACTTAATTGTAAGACTTGAAATAAAAATTAACTCAGTGGTCAGACTGCACCTTCGCACTTGCTGGATCATGCACCTGTTTGGAGCATTTCAACTTTTAATTAAAAATATTATGAACTTCAGAGTTCTGCATTTGCAAGAAAAATGACTGAAATATTCTGTATTGAATAATTCTGAGAAATACATCCTTCTCTCATATCCTCTTAGCTGCTTGCTCTGGAATTCAATAACCAGTACTTTACATGTAACTGATATGAAAATTATCAGGATTTAGATAAAATGTACTAAAGTGGTTTCTCCCAATACCTTATGAAAGCCACAGGACTATTTCTAATGTTTCTTCAAGTCCAATTTCATTATTAAAATAAAAATTCTGGCTCTTGTGCTGAATAAAAAGCTATTTTCCTGACAGCTTGTACTTAAACATTATTTTGAATTTTTCTTACCTATTTTGACAATCTTCTGTTCTTTTCCAAACCGTTTAACTGAAGTAATGTAAAGATCTCTATTCTTATCAATAAAAGCTATTTTTCTTTCACTTGTAAGTCCTTTCTGGTCTAAAGCTATTTCTACAATTCCTGTCTGAAAAGGAAAAAGAAAATACCTGATTTTTAGTTTGAATATTTGTATCACAGCAAGCATGTGATATTCAAACAAATGAATGCTTTAATAAAAACCAAGGCACAAAATTCTTGAAAAACTGGACCATGAAGACACTGTACCTTCACTGTTTGTATGAGGCATTCTATAAATTGAATTTTATGCAGATTAAATCAAAAAGTTAGCAGTTTAGGAATTTACTACAAAACTACAGAAAGACAGGTGGCATTCTCAAAGCAAAAGCTGCCTAAAAGATGCTTCCTCTTAAAAAAAATGCTGACTAATTTTGGTTTTGTTGTATAGCAGGGGAGTGAAGAAAAATAAAATGCAGTTAAGGCAATAATTTTTATTTTAAGTAAAATCTGTAAAAGCTCATACTGAAGGCAGACATCTCTGATTTTTTTTTCTTTTCTTCAGTATTGACAAGAGGTCAGCACTGATAAAAGTTACTTTGGAGTACACGCAAAGGAAATTCAGTGATCAGTTTTAGTGCACAGCAAAACAATTTATCTGTAGTTTCAAACTCATATGTGAACGAGAAACATGCCAGTAACTGAACACAACCTACAGTATGTCCCTTTGTACATCAATGCTGCATGAAGAATCTGATTTTTGTTATTATATAAGAGTCAACTAGAGTTGTCAAGCTCCTTTCTATTCAGACTGTAAACCCTTAATAGCTTATTAGACCCATTACTGGGGAAACCCAGTACTGATTCTTAATTTCAAAGTATAATTAAAAGGACACATTATATCCTTCATCTTACCTTATGGGTTAAAGGCTTTCCATCACCCAATGGCTTTCCAGATAAAGTTTCAAATATGTAGATAACTGAAGAAAAAAAAATTACATGGTTTATTATTTAAAAGCAACAGTTCTAAACATATTTTTTCAAGCAGTTCTGAGCATCATTTACCTCAAGTGTGTGCTAGATTTACCAGTGACTTTCGTACTCTGGTGAAAAAAGAATCTTACTTTGGGGAAAATGTAACCACCACAGTCTGCTGAGCTTAGGAATATTCTCATTTTGCAATCAGAGTGATCTGAGAAAATCCTCAAATATTATTTTCAGAGCATCGATAGCCACTGAAATATGACATTATGGACTGAAAGAATTGAGAAAACTAAGGTTTTACTTCCTGTCATAGCTCAAATGGTTACTTACAGAAATGACACTTCTATCTGATGCAAGTCTTTACTCTGCATTCTGAATAAATTAATGTTACCAAGGCTGATTTATTCAATCTTAACCCACAACTTTGATGAGCATGTAAGTTTAGGAAGCAATACCATTGACTAATACATTTTCCTAAAGGAATTAGAATCAAATACATACAAAGATGTCCTTTGAACTACTGAGAAAAACATTCTTCAGAAGAATTCTGTATTTTGTTAATAATTGCTCTATTTTTTGTTTTTAATACAGAGATTCCTAGGCATATTTTCTTCCAGGGCAGTTTAGGGTTTCTGCTTGTCATTAATACATTTATAACTGGCTTCCTCAAAAAGTATCTACTTTACCTAGATATACTTGAATTTTATTATTTTGATTTTGCATTTGTTTCACTCTTTCCGTGTCCCATCCTCAGAAAAAAAATCTTCTCAACACCCCTAAAACCATCATCATCCATATTTCTGGGATATCCAGTGAAGACTCAAATTTGCAACTTGTGTAAAAACAGTTTCTCTTTGTTTCAGTCTATATGTATACATACACACACGTGTGATGCACACACATCCATACACATTTTATATATAGTCTGTGAATAATATACACACAAATTCAGACAGATGTAGGTACGTAGAGTATCTAAACCTAGAGAAAACAGTAACATTATGAGGAACATCAGCTGTAACTTAAAGCACATGATTCCATGTTAGTTCCTAGAAAACACTGATGTGACGGAAACATTTCAGCTGTTCAATAATGCATCTCACCTGTGGTTTCAACACATTACCTGTAAGTTTACAATATAGGATGAATATACACCATCATTCCAAAGGATGGCGATGTCAACACGTGCATCTTTCACCAGAATGCAGGATGTTGGTTTGAGGTCAGAAAAAAAAACAACAAAAAAACCCAAAAACAACAAACCCAAACCAACAAAACCCAAAAAACCTGTAAAAGCAGGTGTGCAGAAAGCACTGGCTGAGTTTGCAGAGGAAGAAAAGAAAGGTTTGCACACGTGTTGGTCTTAGCAGCAGGCTAAACATATGAACGAAAACTAGTTGTTCCTGAGAAGTGTTATTTTTCTCACTTTCATTCATGGCTCCCTCCATGAAATTTATTTTGATCTAGTTATACAAGCTAACTATTACTGCTACTATACTAGCTATAGGAAGTAAGATTAAAAGAGTTTTAAAGAAAACCACTGTACCTAATTGACAAGTAAAATTTTTCATTAATCTACAATGTTTATTAAGGTATTTCATAAAATAAGTTTGGTGTTAGGTTTTGTTTTGGTTTTTGTTTTGCTTTGGCATTGTCCCACCTCTCCCCCAAATCTGGAAAAACTCCACACCACTTTACGATCATTTAGAACCTAAAATGTATCTCTTCTTAAAATATAAAAGTTAAAGATATAAACAAAGGGTATTCTCTTACTTTGAACATTCAGAGAAAGAGAACAGCTAAGTGCATGTCTTTAAACACATGTTCTATCATCATGGAATAACCACTCTTAGGGTCACCAGATCCCATTTGAGAACAGGCTCACCTCCCTCTTCGGCTTCACTAGAGACTGAAGGGCTGTAAGCACAGAGGTCCCAATTTTTTTTTTTTTTTTTTTTTTAATAAAAAAGGAAGAATATCCAAGTAACAACACTGAAGCACAGCAAGTCATACATCTCCCTGCTTCAACAGTTAATTAGCTTGTAGAGAGCTCCACGCCACAACACGTAAACTGCTTCCTGTATCAAACTGAGCTATTATAGATACTTCTATAACGCAGCACATTATGCCCTCAAAATAGGGCAAAGTTAAAAAATGCTTCTGCTGGAGTGAGTTGAGAAGAATAAACAGGCATAGATAAGCCAAGGTTTCCTTTGCCAAGAATCTTTTTTCCCATGTGCTGGCACATTATAACGTATTTTATCACTATTAGTGGGGCTCGCATCTAAAAAAAACCAAAACCCCACCCCTACTCATTGCCCTGATGGCAGCTGTTGTCAACACAATCATTTGGAGAGCTCATCTGGAAAACATAGCCAGAAATCCTGACTCTTTAAATCACAAGTTTGGTGAAGATTAGCCTGCATATAAAACCAGCTGACATGATTTTCAGAACACTCACAGGAATGGTTGGGAGATGAAGATGCTTTTCAGTCTGTTCAGGAAAATGTGCAGGAGAAAGGGGCGAGTGAGTTTATCATCACAATCTTAAATATGCATGCACACAGACAGCAGTTAACACAGATTAATTTTCTACATAACCTTAATTTATTTAAAATACTTCTATTGTTTTTATTCTGACTGCCTCAAGGTGTCTATATGACAATAAAACAAGGTCTCTGTATTATGTGTATTAAGTAATATACATACACACTTGCGTAATATAGAAACACACAGAGTAAAACAAGATCAGAAATAAAATACATTTTATCACTTAACCTTTTTTTTTGTAAACTATTGTGCTTTTTTGCTTAATAATTTACACTGAAATATGTTTTTGCTGATTAAAATCCATTCTAGTTATTACACAGCTTTTATGCCTTTGTGCTTGAGAATAGTATTTTTCTGAAGTAATTCTCCTTAACAACAAAATACACATTACAGTTACATTGCTACTTCTAAACAATGATTTTAAAAATACACACTGCCTTTAAAAATAACTTAGAATAAAAGAAAGTATTCTTACACAGAAGATAAAGATATACAAGAAAAAAATTAAAGTTGCATGGAATAGCAAAAATGCTTTGTAACACGGAAGTGAGAAAAACCCCCACTTCATTTTTCTATTGCTTGGGGAGGAATATTTTAACAGATTGTTAGAAAGGTTTTCTTCATTCACCAAGTAGTTTACCTTGCAGGTTAAATGCTGAGAAAACAACTACATAATCAGTGCTAAAGGACTAACTCCCTGCCAGGGATCTTCTTTTGTACTTCACACTGAAAGGTTTTTCTCTATAGCAAAAAGTAGATAAATACAATGGTTCTTTGCTGCAAAACAAAGTATTCTAAAATTCCGAAAGTTTAAAATCTCATCATTAAGTCTAGGATAGCAGTTATAGATAGACAATAGATTGAGTTAGTGTCAGTTGGAACCACAGGCAGGAAGTTTTCATTGTTTCACTCTCCAGTAACAGCACCTCCCGCAAACAGTTGGGCTGTATCGCAGGAGAAATGCAGCTATAGATAGCACTGTCACCCTGCACTGTCATATCCGCACAGCCTATAAATGGCACAGTTAGGGAGTTAAAAGTCATAGTGCCATGGGTTTTCCAGCAATGGAAGTGTCTGTCTCTTCCAGACGCTTAAAATTTAAATTGTTGCCCAAGCAAACCTACAGATTTGCCTCAAGGCACAGAGAAAAGGAAAAACAGTGACTGACAAAAAGATATTCCTGTACTACTCATTAATGCCAAAACTTACCTGAAGCTCATTTAGCCATGCTGTGTTTTAGAATTACAGGCTTTTGATGCCAAAACAAGAAATTTAAGAACAAAAATATTCAAGAACACAGCACTGAGACAGAACACTGCAGACTCCCAACGACGGTCATATCAGCTGCATATAAAACTTACATACTGTAAAAATACAGCCCCCCCCAAAAAGCTAAAGAACATCTGAAAACTAAAATTAATTACAGTTACTGTATTGGAAGTTTCTAAGAGCAGGAGTCAAGCAGAAAAAATTGCTGAGGTACTTCTTTAGAAAATCACATCAGAGAGCGAAAACCCACTGTTCAAGTATTTACTGGAAACATTCCACTGTTCTTTGATGCATTACACACAACTGGAAATTCACAGACATGTATCAATCATTCTCTTTAAGTTTTTTAATCACTGTTAAGCAAGACTCAATTCATTTTTATAACTATTATCTTTAATTCATATCACAGATAAATTGTTTATGCTTCATGCTTTTTTTTTCAGCATAACTACGCTAAGTTACATGTGAAGATGCTGAAAACCTCATACTGAATTATTAGCAAACATGAAACTATCAGAACAGAGAACTTACCCTTTTCATCAGCTTTGTCTTTTACCGCTAGAGTATCATTACTCAGAGATACTGTCTGGGCATTTAAAATGTCTGTTCTCATTCCTGGATATTTTGGAGAGGAAATTAATCTTCCTTCATATGAATATAAATAAAGTCCTCCACCATCTACAAGAAGAAAATGCCTACAAATAAAACGCCAACAAAAAAGTAAATCATTAAGTAATACAGAAGAGCACAATGACAGTTTCAACAACTAGAAGGCAACTGCCTAATATCCTGCAACTGCTTTGAGTTAAACTACATAACTCCTAAGCCTTACATTTCAAACCTGATATACTAAAAGCTTTTTAATCAGTTTTAATGTGAACATGGTCTTTTTCCATGAGAAATACTTACTATCTGGAATCACTATGATTTTATCTGTTATAGATACTATATAATTTAAATCTTCTAACTCCTGATGACAAAGCATACAGATGCAGACAGTACTGCCCACACATTACCCCATAAGACAACACTCTGTGTGTATATATGTGAGTAACAACTTTAATGGTTACAGCTTTGAAACAGTATTACCCGTATTATTTTCTTTAGTATGTCTACATTATAATGTAAAACAAATAGAAGACGCTTTTAACAAACCACTGTCTGTACACGTAACTGTCAAGATTGACTGGTTTCACCAAAACCATAGCTTCAATTCTGTGGACCACCTGCACTGCTGAAGAATATGTGCCAGGTTTTCACAATTTACTTTAAATTGTCAGTGCAAAATTCCAAATCTAGAAACAGATCTTCAAAATCCTGTCCACTTGTTTACCTGTTCTCCGCTGCAATATTTCTGCAGGCTAGGACATAAGTGCTTGACTCAAAACCACAGTGAGCATTGTGCTGCAATTTGCTGAAATAGTTGTCCAACAGTACTTGTCCATGAGAATTAATACTATAACAAAAACTCAAGACTTTTTACTTCTGCTGTTATTCTTAGTGCTTTGAAAGACTTTCTATAAAAGCGCACCTAAATATCTCTTTGACAAATGATTTTCAGGAATTACATATTAAAGTTTTCTTAAACTGAGAAAAAATAGTAATTTCTTGCAAATATAAATACAAATATGCAGGAAAAATTAAATTTTGTTTTTATCTGGCATACTTGGCATGTTTTAAATAAAAACTGGAGACAAAAGATAACTTATATCAAATATATTCCAGCTAAAAAAGTAATATAGAACATAACCCCCCCCAGATGTTAGCACATTGTCAGAAAATTCACTTTCTTCTGTAAATGAGAATATAAACATATACAACATATGAAAGATTCATTACTAACATCACAGACCTATGGCAAATATACCAGCTAAGCCTTAACATGCTACTCAAAATACTGTATACTTTTCGTCTATTTCTAGTATTTCAATATGTGCTTATGTTATAGGGCAAAGTTTTAGGAAATGCACACACACATCTAATAGTGAACATTACAATAATTTAGCTACCTTTCTGCTTGTAGAATCAAACTAACTGTTCCTTCCTTCAGGTCAAAGATCAGTGGTGTATTCCAGTTCTTTACACTGAAAAAAAATCATTCATTAAGACTGTTCAACTTCACATATTATTGAAAATACAAAGTTGAATTTGCTAAGTAAAACATACACATTTTAGTCATCTAACATTCCTAAAAAGGGAGGTCTTCAAAAGGAAAATAGCATTAGGGAAGCCAACTAACACTGACAACTATGCAGTATGATCCAGTAACACTTCTGCTTTCATGTCTGCATCCCTTCACACTACCAGCAGCTAACCAAGAAGTCTTAGCAAGCAGTGAAATCATACTTCAAACGTGTTTTTTAAATATTTCTGAATTGTGGTTCAACTCTTTTACAGTCATCTGGAGGCAGGAAAGAGCCCCTCTCCTGTGTGCCCTATTATAGGCTGTGTTATTGTTTAGTCACGACACTGAAGAGGTAAATGCCTTCAGGAGTAAAGTTTAAATACCAGCATATGAAAGAGTATTATGTTCTTAAAATGTGATGCAGGATTGAATCCTTCCTATTCTGTTCCAAAATAATGGCATACCAGAAGCAATATCCAAAAAAAGGAATTCCTAGACTAAGGCACAGATACATCCAGCCACTATTCCTGCTGCCACTACACGAAAAGAAAGGCTGCCAAATTTTTGTAGCCAAATGAACAGGCAGTCATAGCACCAACAAGAGACTGAAAGGATGACAGGGCAACTATACTCCAACACAGTTTGTTGTAGGTGATGCTAGGTTCCATACAGTATCTGAATTAGTTAAAAATAAAAATTTAAAAAATTAACTACCTTACTTTAAATAATGTTTCTCCTACTCCTTACAATTGTTAAACTTGAGACTGCTTCATTAATTTATTTTACTTACGAAAACACGTAACACTGAAGAGAAGTTGAAACAACCAAATGCCCATAGTTCAAAGAGGCCTTAATAACTCTGTCACGAAATTCCAATAGATCTACTGCATCATTAACGACATTGTGCACCTAATCAAAAGAAAATTGTGGGTGAATAAAATGACAATAACTGAAATGAAAACTAACTAGTGAAATACCATTTTCTTTCGTATTAGAAGTACATGCTGGTACTACTATGCCATTAGCAGAACATATCTATGTGGGAACAGCCACTTTCACAGCAGTGGTGAAAACTCAAAGGTTCTATAAATTCTGAATAAACAATGAAGAGCTGGATGGAGCTCCTTAAAAGAAAGCAGTAGTTAACATGTATTTGGAATACATAAGGCATAAAAAGAATACTACACATGCAGTTGAGCAAACCATCTGAGATCAGGGAAGTGTGAAAGTTCCCATTTTAAGACTCAGTGCTGAGTTGCTGATTATCTAAATATTTGAAATATAATATTTCAGTGATCCCATCAAAACAATTCAGCAACATCCAAGATTTGGATACAGATACGTTGTCTAGATGTTGAATAACTCTAGCACATATTTTAATGGTACCACACTCTGAAGTAAAGGAAATTTAGGAGATGGCCTTGGTGAGCAGGCTGTGCTTTTGCCATTACTGTGAAAATTTACTCAAACAATGTTTCAAGAAAATCAGTCTGCCTGTAATGGACAAAGTTTTTTTGAGCTCAAAGATTTTAGGCAGCTAAACTCTAAGGAGATACTGTATGACAGGGAGGTTGGTTGGTTGTTTATTTGGGGTTTATTTTGTTGGGTTTATGGTTGGAGTTTTTTTTAAGATGTCACCATTCTGAGGGTGGTAGCTTCTTTTTCATTTTCTCCATCATGCAACCAATTGCAAAACAAGGACTGAACTCAATTATTATGAAAGCCTAGAAACTATTTTCAAAGACATATTAATTGCTATGTCCACTGCAGCAGTATGTCCATAATTAACTTAGCTATCATAGTACTCAGAAAAAAGGAATGCATCCTGAACAATTTTGTAGGTAATATTTTCCTACATAAATATTTATAAATAAAAATAATTATAAAATAATAACATAAAAAAATAGTCCTGAATAAGGGTCAGCTATACTTCCTCAGTTGTTTGCATATTCAAACACCCTGGAGATTATTCATAGAGCCCACCTCTTACGAGTCGATGTCTGGGAATGAAAGAAGAAATATGAATTTCTACCTGCTAATTTGTCTTCTGTGTTCCCAGACACTGACTCATGTTGACCCACCCACCGGACCAAATTGCAATACAGCATTTCTGTTGTTACAACTTTTCCCAGTTAGATATTCAAGATTAAAAGAATCAAGACCCAAAAACACATTTAAGGGCCTAATTAGGAATTTAAGAACTTGACTTGGATATTTAAAATACTGGCCAAGTATCCAATACCGAATGTGTAATCTGGAAAATTTGTAAGAATGGAAATCTTGTATTATCCCCGTGTTCAGAGAGTGAATGTTGTGAGTCAGTGTCTGGGAACACAGAGGACGAATTAGAAGGTAAAAATTCATATTTTTGTATTAATTCCCAGATATTTGGTAACCTAAATGTGGATTCAGGCAAAGATCTTTCAAAAGAAGGATCCTAAACTTAAGCTCCAGAAACCACACGTAGGGGCCTGTGTCATTTCCAGCAGTACTGAGACTTGGCAGATCCCACTGAGGTCAATGCCTCTTGCTCAGTAATCAGCTGGAAGCACCGTGCAGGTACCTGACGTATGTTATATGATATATGACAAATTTCTGTAGCTTTGAAGGATCTGATTCTAGACTGTAATACAGTAGGTGGTGCAGAAAAGCACATTACAACTCTTTACAGTTATAGTCAGCAACCAAATATATCTGGAAATGCCCTAAGATAGCAACATTCCTCATAGCTCATTAGCAACAGGTATACTGTAAACTTTACTAAAGCATTAGCTACCACAAGATGCATCAGTGCCTCAAACAACTCATGAACGCAGATTAAGTAAACTACTCTGTATTATCCACACCTAGTTATGCAGCTTCATCTGTGCTGACAGTTACTGTAATACTATTTAATACGATGCTTTGGGTTTGGCTAATGTATTTGTATTGTTTTCAGCATAAACATCTTCATTACACTTGAAATGTTCTCTCTTGTAAGTGGCCTCTCACAGCTAATTTCACATGCTCTTCAAATGAGCATTGCGTTTTTCTAGAGGATAGAGTACTTCTGAGTTATGTAATCCTGGTCCATCTGGTGGTATGGTTTGGTTTACATGGATCTGATCTTCTGTACAACTGATAATTATTTATAACATTTGCTAAATCTGTCCATTTTATGATCTTAAATGCTTTCAGTCATATATACATAGGGAAAAAAAGCATAATGTTATGTCAAGAATTAAAAATAGCCATTTTGTATTAACAAAAGCCCTAGAAAGCTAATAATCAGAATGCACAGCTCTGAACTGTAAAGATTACCTCCATGGTTCTCCTCTTAATTAAAGTTATTTCAAAGCTCTTCCACTCCCACCGCTGCTCCACAACATGGGCAAAAATTACATGTCCATTACCACATGCGCCGGCTAGTTGAGTGCCATCAATAGACCAAGCAATATTATATATGCTGCCAGTGTTTGGTTTCTCTAAAGTGTAAGACCACTTGCAGAAAAAGAGAAAAGAACTGTTAATGCTTTTAGTACTTTTTGGATATGATTCATTGTAAAAAATACATTTGCATGTTTACATTTTTTTAAGAAATGTCAATGAACTAACTTTCTATTACTGCTTGACCAAAGAGATGTTTTAAGCCAGACTCTTAACAAAAAGGGATACAAAAAGGAAAGCCATCAGGTGTGGCAGAAATGAAAAATATCACAATGCCTAAAGTACATTGACTAGAAATTATCTAGTCACAATACATTGAAAGCATACTTATTATAAATCTAGACTATCACTACATAAAAATTAAGCAAATTTACTTAGAACCAATTACATTGGTTACACAAGTGCAAGGGGCTATGGTCTTACATGTAATGCATTCAGTTTATGCTGCAGTGACAGCAGTTCCTGAATATAGAAGGAGCAAGGCCTGGGCAAAATCAGACTATGTAAACAAGGTACTCCTATCCTAGCATACAGAGAATTGCAAAGCTCTTGGGTTGCTTTCTCTGTCCTTCCAACATAAGGGAATTGGTGGATTAGTAAAGCTCTGAAAGCAAAGCCTGAATACTGTTCTCTTCCTAACACAAAAGAAGCAGCTTGATACCTTGCCTACCTTTTTTTCTAGTCTATGTTGTTGTACAGGGGAAGGATGTATTAAAAATTTGCAGTTGCTATGCTTTCAATAAAAGCAACAAATTGAAACAATACTGCAATCAAAGTAGTGACACTGGGTGTAGCTCTGGAGAGAGCTAGAAACAATAGTTCTGTGCACTGCATTCATCTTAGACTAGTTAAGAGGGGCTAACAGAGGAGTATCACAGTTTAATGCTGTGGAGAAACATGTCAAGTAACTTTATTTCAGAATCCTATTATCAAATCAAGCAGTGTACCTGCTTTCCTATGCAGCTACAAATCAAATAGTAGGCAAAATTTTCTGTATTGCATATCTGTTAACTGGATTGTGCAAGGTGGAAAGGCTTGCTTAGACCTAAATAATGCATTTCTGCGTACTATGGCCAGTATCTTCCTTCATCTTCTACTACTGGTTTACATCATCTACGGCTATTAAAATATGGTTATCACTTTGGTTTGCTGCTTTTTAAAAGGAGGCACAAAATTGTTTGGCTAGGAGGAAGATGTGAAAGCAGCAGTTACAAAGCTTTCAGATCAGTAGAGATTCAGGGATCAGGAGACAGGCAGCTAGCCAGCCTCTGGCAAAGGATACCAGAGATTATACAGCAGTTTATGAACTGTGGGCTGGCTCATAAAAGATGCTTTTAATAAAAATAACTAAGGAGCTCTATATTCTCTAGCAACAGCTTGTAAGTTGCATTTAACATTTTAATTCCTTGTCTGCCTCTGCCCAGGACGCACTGCCCCCCATCCTGCCCACACAGCAATATGGAATTGCCTGCTCCAGTGTAATGAGGATGCAAAGGCAGAGGAAGATCATTAATGAAGCAGCACGTGTTTTCTTAACCTTTGACATCCTCCCACATTTTCAAGCTGTTATCATTACAAAGAATAAAATTCTAAATCCCCCTAGCACAAAGAACAAGGAAGAGGTATTAAACACAGCATTTGCTTTTTTCCTTCTGATCCATGGCATGAATGTGGTTACAAGAGCAGCTTCCATTTAGTACTAAATCTAATTTTGTTCCTTTTTAATATTTGAATTTCCACCAGTGAAGAACTTTATTCCTAAATCCCTCCAGCCTTATATATGAGACTTCTCTACATTTTATCTGGATACTTATTAATACACTTTTGTAAAAAAGTGGAAGAATTTTCAGACAATAATATACGTCTATCAAAACTAGAAGAATTTTCTGACCAAGACACTTGTTTTCTTTTTCTTGTCTATCAGAAATACAGTTCATACAAATCATCCTGAATCTCCAAACAACTGTTTCCCTGACCATGGATAACAACAAATTAAATAACCTTTTTAAGGACTTTTAGGAAGGCATTAAATCAGGTTTTAAAGCAAAAAGAACATCTCAACTCCTGCCTCCTGAGAGCTATGTAACAGAATATTTTAAAAAACTTTTAGCAGTTGAAGAACTACCTGTACATTCAAATACATGTGAAATCTTCAAATCAAATCAGTAACAAAAAAAATGACTGAAGCTAAATGTAGACATTGGATTCTCATGACTTTTGGATACATGATATTATGCTAAAAGGAGGCAGTTGGAAGGAAATGCTCACCTAATGTTTCTAACATATTTCATATTCTGATTTCTTTTGCAGTACACATAAACCCCAAGAAACAGTAAGTCTCTCACAAAAAGTTTTCATGAAATCAGAGTTACAGTAAAATAAAGGTGTCGGATTTAAATGTTCAATAGCAAGGAAACACAATGGGATGAAATTCAATCTTCCAGTTGTGATAATGATTTGCAGAATACTATGTAAGATGACCTACTGCATTAAGGCTCTTTTACTGCCTACACGTGTAAAGGAGAGTGAAAGACAGTGTCGGCACTGACTGAACTTCCAATTTCAAGCACTTAATTTTAAGGCTTCAGCTTCCACGTCTCTTGGCTGACAGACATGTCATTCCCTGTCTATACGCCTCTTGGCTGACAGACATGTCATTCCCTGTCTATATGATCTCCAGTTGAGCAAGGCAATTGCAACTTTTGGAGAAAAGGCCGCAACCTAATTCTTCTGTCTCAATGGGCTGAATTCTGTGTGAAACGCCCTATAGTAATTAGAAGCACAATATTGAACTTTTTCTGCCATCCTTACATGGCAAATGAGTAAGCTCTTGAGGTTGTAGAAGAAATGACAGTAGCAAGCACACTCAGAGAACACTCTATAAATGTCCTGCATTTGAGAGACATTTTTCACAGCTGGCCAGATGTGATCTATCCAAGAACAGTTTCAAGCAGTACTATTTCAAAACTGAATATTGGGATCCTCCCAAAAAGACAAGGCTGTTTCTAAGGTCATTTCCCTTAGATCAAGAATCTACCCATCAGACAGAATAAAGGAGCATCAAGCCATGAACTAATAACTAGTTTAAGGAGCTTAAAGAATGTGGCTTTGGTGCTACTTCTCTGTGCACAGCAAATACATTACAGCTCTGAGAGAATACATTTCCAAAACTACTTTTTTTAAACCAGAAGTCTTTTTTCCAGGTACTTCAAATACTCTGTAAAGTAATTCCAGATTACAATTTTTTTTTTCTTTTTAATATATAAAGCAATTAAAGTTTCATTTTCCAGTTATTTCTGAAAGCTTTCAGTATAATTCAGACCACTCCAACAATTCATATTCTCTGCAGATGTCTGGTACATTTATCATGTACACAAAATATTGTAATAAAAATCATTTAGCTCTCCATTTATAAGATAGAAAAATTTAAAAAAACCCAAGATATCTATTATATATTTCCTAGATAAACTGAGTTTAAAAAGAAAATTAAAAAAAGTATGAATATGACTATATGGATGACTGTATTAATATTGTTCTAACATTAACTGCAATATTATACTGTGGTATTACTGTTTTGTTTATACTTTTCCTCCATCATAATTAATTTTTTCTTTTATTCAACAAACCCAAGAACAAAACTAGTAGTTATAAAAGTTTCATTATATTAAATAAATACATAAAAGCAGTAACTTAAGCTTCCCTTTTCTGACTGCACAGTGTAGTAAAAAAGATTAAATGCTATGGTCATTGAATACTGTCTGACTTCCATAAATAGAAACTGAGCAGGCTTTTGAGATGTTGGTGAAATTATTCCAATGAGCAGATTCAGAGAGCTCTGTGTCCCAGGAACAAGGACGATCTTTTTTACATCCACAGTACTGATGCTCCAAGACTCAATACAAAAGATCTAGTTAGGTATTATTTCTGGACTGAATGAAGTAAATTAAAAAATCGTTTTGAAAAAATACATAGTGAAGACGGAGTATTTTCTTGTATTTTAAATTATAAGAGTAACACTGGTGTCAGATGTGCAAAGGACATCGGCTTGTCTCTGTTTCGGCTCCATATGTGGAGTTTTGAACAGCGAATACTGACATAAGCTGAGCTAAAGCTGATATTGCTGAACTTCCCCATGATGTCAGAATCTACACAGCATACCTAATCCACTGACTTTAAAAAACAATCTGTGGCTTTTATTTTGCCTTTTTTTATGAAAAGAAAATGCGCAATCTCCCCTACAATCCATTCCACGAATCAGAGTGCAAAATGGACTAACGGCAAATACATGCTCCTCTTCTTTTATGTCCCAACTGATATAAAGCATGATGAGTATGCTAGAACCAGCCTCTCATCCAAGGCCAACACAGAAAGGTTCAGGTCCTCTGAAACTAAGGACCTCTACTTTCTTTTATTTTTCTTTTTTTTTTTAAATTTTTTTTCTCCTCTCTCTCCAGTGAAGGGTCAGTTTTCCTTGTGCCCCACAGGGCATTTCACATTAGTGCAGAGATAGCTGGCTTGTGAACATATATTATAGTCAGAATGTCCATTAAAAGCTGGCAATCAACTCTCACTACATCTGAGTGATGAACTGACAATTCAGTGCAAACTGCCCAGGAGCTTCTCATCAGAAAACGACTATTAATTCTCTGATGGATTGGAAGGCAAATTGAATTTCATAAGATTTAAAAAAATCAATTATCCAAAGCAAATCCATACTTAGTTTCATTAGAAACACCAGAATATGCACACATATCTGGAGTTAGCTCGTGGGAAATACATATGTACGTATGTCTATATACATACCCATCCTTTCTCCCCACCCCCTGCCAAAATTTTACGAAGTATAATAAGTAATTTACAATATAAGACTTATTAGGCTTTCAATTCCTACTCCGCAGGATTCCACAAACCAGAGACAATATGCCTAACAGGAGGTAAGGAAATCCAGTGCTACCTGTGAATATAGTGTAGTTTACCTGAAGAGGAGAAACTATCCTTGACACAACTACTGAAGTATAGAACTATGAAGGATTCCTGTTCCTGCCTAAAACTTTTGTTGGACTTGACCCAAGTAATTAATGTGAATTATCAAGAACTATGCCACAACCTCCATGTAAGGTATAAAGCTGTGTATTAGAAGAACAGAGCAAAACAGAGAATACCTAAAATTCTCCAGAAATCCAAGCACATATTTACAATTATTATACCAAAGAACTAAAAACAGGATGACAAAATGTCCCATATAAATTTTTAATCTGAGAAAATGAAACATTGATGCATATCTTTAAATACATTATTACTTCCATAGATGATCCACATTTTCATTTCCTTCCAGAAGTTACATTAACCAATTCCAATAAATTAAAATATGCCAACTTGGAAAGAATCGGTCAACAACACAACTCCATGGGAAACCTATTTGTAATATTTATTCTTTTATTGAGCTACAAAGAATTCAGGACCATGACTAACAAAGGTAGACGAAATAGAGACAGCACAGAAGAAAAACCCCACTTTTTTCTGTTACACTGCCAAATGCATATTTCTGTGAAAAAGACTAAAACTAATGTAATGGGATCAAAGCTCATTTTAACTCAATAGAAAACAGATTTGCTTGGGGTTTCATAGTACTCTAGTTTAGGGCAATTCAGGACTATCAGGATAATACAAAAACACATGCACTGCATATATTCACTTTTAAAATCTTGCTCTTTCGCATTTGTATATCTAATGCTATTTTAAAGGACAAATTTTATATTAGTTACACAATTTACTGTCCTGAATGAAAATCACAGTTCTAACACTACACACTTAAATTATTTTCAAAGCTTCTCTGTAGATACCCGCTACATTGTAGTTTAAAAATTCTTAGATGCTTTTTTTCCCTCATCTGTCAGCAGTTTTAAAAAAATAAGGAAAAAAGGCCAAACACTGCTATTTAACATACAACATACCTGTGTTAAATATGTTAACTGTATTAACTATAGTTAACCATGACCAACCCTGGACATCAAACTAATGTAATTGACTTTCATTAAGTTCAAGTCTGCATCTTTTTTGAGAAAAAGCTAAGTAGAAACATGTTACCCCAGAATTCAATATTGTTTAGGCATAGCACCATACTCACGCTTGTTTTAAATGGGGTGGCAGAATGTTTTATTTTCCACAGATATTAAGCAATATTCCCTAAATTTTATTATGTTTCCCAAACTTTTTATAGAATTTCTAGTAAAATTACATATTTAAATATTAGGTATTAGATATTCCACAGCTTGCTATGGAACAGCCACGGAATATAAAAAGCCATGTATAATGGAATCTGTCAAATCTGAAAACTACCAGTCTAGTAAAATGCTCACAATTCATTATGCAACAAGAGAAAATTTGTAAAATGTGCATAATCATTTAAAAACAAACTTACAGATTTATGCAGAAAATTGCTTTCAATGCAAAGCATTTGCTAAGCCTAGTAATGAAATCAAGATAGAAGTAAATCAAAGAACAAAATTTAGCACACAAACATCAATTTATGAAAACAGGTTGTAGAAAAAAAAACCAACAAAAAACCACCAGACAAAAAAAAATGTTCAACAAGAAATGCACAATTTACTTGGAAAATAACAGCTTCCAAAAATCAAATCAAACTGATCAACCCCCATTGAGGGCAAATAAATCATTAACAGAATAAAATCTAAAAGGCCTCCTCAACGCATTTGGTGTTATTTAAACCGAATTTGATCTTCATATTTGCTAACTTTTGCTGGCAATTCTAAAAGGATTAATTTCACCAGTGTTTCACTTTAAAGTTTTTTATCAATTATCCTTTTACAGTCTCCCAAGGCACTGAGAAAGCAACCTGTTTTTGGAGCAGACGGGTATGGTCCATTTTCTAATATACTTATATGGGAGTGAAATGGGCAAGGAGGAGTCAGTGAATTTCAGTCATTCTTACCGTCTCTTACTCTGTAAATATTTTGACCTGATCAGTAATGTCAAGGGAAGCATGCAGAGCCACAGGAAATAGCTTACATAAATGAACTTCTTAAGCACTGCACCCAATCCAAGTGATTAGATTCTGAAAATCTGTGAACACCAGGAAGGCTTAAGTCTATTCATTAACCCATCCAGCTTTACATTTCAAGATATGTATACATTAATCTTAGCTCTCTCTGCAGGATTAATGATCATGGGCACTAAAGCAGTTAATGAATTTCAACATTAAATATATTTTGTTTGATATTCTGTAGTACAGGCATAATTATTTTATCTACATATGATATTGAAGCAAAAGTGATTTCTTAAAGAAATAAAACTTCTAAAAGTTACTATTAAGATTTGTAGGGGTTTTTTTAACATGAAGCTGCTATAACCAAGTATCCAGGTAGAAAGAAAAGGAGAAAAGAACATACGCTAACAGAATTTAATTTATGTTCCCAAACTGAACACATATGCTAGAGAAGAGTTAATGAGATATTTATATATTGCCTGATAGCTCCCTGAGGAGCAATTCGCCAATACAGCTCCATTACATCAGACATAATAAAAATGTCCATGTTGACCAGTAAAAGCCAGGTCTGGTTCTCTTCAAACTCCATCATTCTGGTGGTATGTGAATCGTTCTTCCTTTTCCTTCAATACTAGCAAAGCTACTTCTTTAGCAACTATTTACATTCAATGTCAGGAAAGAAACTTTCATGAAAAATCATGACTTTTAAAGATAATAAATTATTATTGGTAGCTGCTAAACAAACGCATCTGGCACTAGCTACTGTATGTGTCTGTCTTTCTTTAAAGTTGAGTAATAAACCAGGTAAAAGAATCCTTAATTTTATGAAAAAATAAATCTATCTGCATTAACATTTTCAAAATCCACAAGCCTGTTCAATATTCAGTGTTGATTAGAGAATTACTGATTTTCAGCTATCAGGAGTTGGAATAATATTTACAGCAAATCATATTACATAATAACTAGCAAGAAAAACAGTAAGGCCCTGGGGATTAGAAACACAAGCTATATGCTACAAAATAGAATACACAACAGAAAAAAAAAAAAAAAAACACACAACAAGTCTAGTATTTTTCTTCCTTTTCCACTGCACCTTAAATGGGCAGTCTTTGCCACATTTAAGCAGAAATCTCTACTGAGTGCAAAATGCAATTTAAATTGCTAGCCTTGCCCATACAAGAGTGTATTTATTTCAGTTTACCACTTGCCGATGGAGCACACTGATCCCAGTACTCAGAAAGGAGATGGAAAGTGGTTGTAGAAAAAGGCATGGTTTAAAAGGCTGTTTTAAGAAAATACTAATGGCTAGTCTGATTGTTTAAACCAATGTATGTTACAGAATGTCTTCCAACACAGATGTAATTATCCTGATAGAAATTTATACAAATATACTTTATCTGGCTTCATGAGGTAAAATATGGTATATGTATATAAACACTTGTACAACAGCATATTTACCAGGGGAGATGGAAAGGTGCCAGTCAGGGTAGGTTACTGTTTTAATTACATAATAAGTAGAGTTAAGTGGCATATTGAAATGGAGAAAAATCTTCCAATCCACCTTGCCTAGGAACAAAAGCCTTGAGGAAATTCTAAAGGACTCTCCGAAAGAAAAGCAGCAAGTGTATCAGCAGATAGGTGCACCAAGCTGGTAAAGATGGGTGAAAAAAATCCCACACTCAGTGCCTAACATTAACCCAGCCAGAAGAATGCCAGGGAGAGGAAGAGGTGTCCCCATTGGTGAGGTAGCCATTTAGCAATCATCTCAGCATCCACCCTCTAACAGCTGAGGCATGACTGCAAAATATTTATGACTGCACACAAAGAGACAATTTATCTATTTTCTTCTGCAAAGAGAAATAGTATCCAATTTTGAACAAAACCAGTGCAAACAAATCTAACAGATATATCTTATTTCATCAAAGATGAAAACCATTTGAGGATGGAAACTGCAAACTTCTCTCCAGTGTTATACCAAAGAGACAGAAAATATCTTTTTTACTTCATTATTTTTATATCTGTTTCAGAATCTTTTTTACATATGTAAGTAGTAATCCAACCTTTTGCACCAGTTCATGCTTTAGGCTCCAATTTTATTCACTACTTTACTCTCCTAACTTCCTAGTGTGTTTGTCAGACACAGGTTAGAAAAATCTCCTTAACATAAAGTCATTAAAAATGTAGATATTAAAATAAACTAGCTTTTTAAAAAAATCAGAAAATTAGTATTTTCCAAAAGAAAACTGCATGCAAGTACATTTGTTCTCAGGAATATTATAATAAAATTTTACTTATGCAAAGTAGAAATAGGATTTTTTCTAAGCAAGTAAAAGGTACAGAAAATAGAAGCAACCTCCATTTCTAATTTAATGTTTAGCTTACACTTGCTCTGTCAGTGAAGATCAGTGAAATCAGAATCAGTATAGGAAGTGAAATATGAAGACTCAAGAGGTCTTTTCCTGAACACCTTTTCTCGCATGAGAAAATGCGAGAAAGAAAATGGGACAATAAAAGTTCCAAACCAGCAGGTTCTACGCAACATGAGGCTGAACAAATCATTGCAGAACCACAAGAAATTCCCCACAGACAATCAGATCAATCTGTGGTCTGGGCAAATTCAGAGCACTAATGAAGGTAGATAAAACAGTGTTAAATTAATATTAAGAAAAAAAAAGAGAGAAAATAAGAGAAACTAAAGGAGATACCTTTGGAGCCTTTCTTCTCTCTAGTCGTAATAGAGTAATAGTAACAGAGACACACAGATGAGAGGATTAAAGTATGTCTTTAGCTGGAAAACCTGTGCCCTGTCTAGCCACCAAAAATAGCATGAATGTTCTCCAAGATCGTCTTTTACTCCTGCTTTAGCCTTGTCATTTCTAATGCGTAACAACTGCATTTGGTGATCCCCTCGTGAGATGTGCTTGTCAACTTAGTATTTTTTAAGGAAAAAAACCTAAATAATAAAAGCACAGGACATTGTTCTTCTGTCTCCATTTTAAAGATAGGCTATTGTTATAGGCTCCTTGCTTTTCATAGTTAATAACTGCACTTCATGATTGCCTTACAAGACATACTTGTAAACTCTTTTGTGTTTTAAGGAAAAATGCTAAAAAATGCACAGAAAAAGTTAATGTCCTGAAAAGCAAAATGTTATAAAAAAAATTTTATCCAAACCAAAACATATTTAGAAGTGCAGCTAAGCATATCAAGGCAATACTTAGTCAGATGCACACAGTAGAAAGGTGCTGGAAGTCATGACTAGTTTTTGCTAATAAAAATAAACCACCTGTCCACATAAATCAGGAATATTCACTGTGTTACCAACAAATTTGTAAAATTCTGCATCTGCTATTTCTCAAGAGTTGTTACTTACCCCAGTTTTATCACATAGACGCAAAGTATGAAAAGACCCCACAGCAAATAATTCTCCATCCATGGCCCAGGCAACAGACGTTATAGGATACTCATGGGGCTGTGAGCTGTACAATAGACGTCCATAACTGTCCCAAACCTTTAAAAAAAAATACATATATATCTTTATGAACACAGTTTGGGTGTATTTTTCATTATTACAGAGGTATTACTTTCCCTCTTGATCATAGAAATTGCAGAAATACACTAAGTTATTTCACTACTTTTTAGTGGAACTAGAAAAAACTGTTTTACAGTTTTATTAGAGTTTTATACAAAAACTGCTTATAGTTCACTTTTCATTACATGTTGTTTCTAATCAATATTGGTTTGTTTAATACAATAGACTTCACTTTCCTGCTATGGCAAATATTACGTTATTCTGTATAAAATATTTTGAACTAATGCGTTTTATTCCTTGCAAATTACTGCAAGTCTGTAAAATAACCACATTTATTCCATTTGCACTCATTTCCCAACATTTGTACTTATGCAAATTTCCAGGTCAAGGTTTTTTCACTGACTGAAATCAAGAATACCAGGAAGCCAACTCACAGAGTGAAGTCATCAGATTTTAACACTTTGATAATTGTTTTAAATTTCTTCATTGTGTACATATTTATCACAGCCATTATACACTTAGAGAATGACAGAACCAATATACAATACAATTATTAAGTTCCTACTTAAGGCAAGAAACACAGAATGTGCTTTCTGTTTTGGATAACAGAACATTAACTAAAAAATTTCCTAAGGAATTCACTAATACTACTGTAATAGAAAACAGTACCTCTATCTCCTCTAATTTTATGTCATTACTTTTTTCAGTATATGTCATAGCTTATACTATTTCAAGTAACCATTTTTATATGTCTGCATATTTTCCTTCTGGAGTTTGTTTCACTTGCATTTTACCATATTTTTATTCTGCCACACTAAAAAAAAAATTAAAAACCTGATTTTATGTTACTAGACAGAGTGAGATGTATTAATTTAAGGGTAACAAGTTCTTTCCTGAGAACTGAAAGAATTCTTATTTAATTTTGAACTTCCAAGTATTATTAAAACTAGAAAATGACAGAATGCCCAGTAACTTTTTTGGTCATTTAGTTTCCCCTAAAAAGTTAAACAGTACTCACCTTATATTTACAATCTTCACCTGCAGAAACGATAAGATCATTAACTGAGTTCCAGTCAGTTTTTAAAATAAGTCCATCATGGGCTTTCCACTAAAACGGAAAAAATTGAGCATAGATGCAATAAATCCGATAACTTCTATTTTTGATATATATCATACATCATTTACTAGCATTCATACACTCAGATGTAGATCAGGGTTTCCAATAATACAAACACACAGACGTCATCTCTTCTGCAGAAAAATACATTAAATACAGCCCGGACATGGCAGAATGAACACATAACAACCCGCACTAAAAGCACGTTCCAAACAATTGCTTCTGTATCTTTCTGCCTTTTCTTAATAAATAAAAAGGGAAAGGCTTCTGTATCTTTTTGCTTTTTCTTCATTTACGAAAAGAGAAATGCTTAATCACATACCTGAAGAATACCCACAGCTGATTTATTTATTTATTTTTTTTAAAGAGAAATGGGCAATCTCTTTATTCTGAAAAAAACCTCAAACGAAAACTAAAAAGGGGGTGTGGGGAATGAGCAGCACTCATGGAAGATTTTAGTAAAAACACTTTATGTTTGGCAAAGATCTAAATAACTGAGAAAAGTTTTAACACGGCTGCATGAGACAACCTTAATGTATTAATGATACCTGCAAAACTTTAGCATTTGGCTGAAGAGGTTTAATAATCAACTGTTTCCCTGAAGTATAGAGAACTTTTCCAGAATCAGGTCCCCAGGCTACTGAATACACTGGTCTTCCTGTAGAAACACAGAAAGAAACATTTCTTATGACTTATCTGATCAAATTATGTACAGACTGCTATCGCCATTTCAAATGGGTTATTTAAAATCATACATCGAAAAATTCAGAAGTGGAAAACCACCAAACTAAGGGCAACTGTCTGCCCTCTCCACTTTCTCTGACTGCACTTATGGCCGTGTTTGCTGGTTCATTTCATGGTTTAGACACCCACAGGAACAGCAGTAAGAAAGAGATGCAACTCAGAAGGACAAGTCTAAAGACTTGCACTGCACACCCTCCCAATGCTCCTCAAGGAAATAAAAATACATAGAGTGAAGTCCTGGTAAATTCTCCTGAGTGAACCATCAAACACTTGCCACTTTCAATGGGGCCACACTCAATTTAACTCTGATCAACTCTATGCAGAACAAATAACGAATTGATGGCTTGTCCAATACATCTCAAGTTACTGAAAACATGTATGACTTTACTACTCCTGTAGCCATCTCCTTTTCTCATAATACATTTTTTTCTATGCATCACTTAAGACTCACCAATCTTATTGCAAGGTCTGTTCCAGCAGATTCTGACTATATTTACTACTTGTTTCTTCATTTCATGCTCTCTCTAAAACCACCTCTGGAAGAATTAAAATTACCGAATTTCTTCTTCTATTATAAGATTTCTTCTTCATTCAATCTTCATAACTAGATAATTTTGTTTCTTCCACTTCACTGAACCTCATGTATATACTCCCAATTGCTTTTGTTTCCCCACTCTTAAAAAGACCCCAACTGATCAATTTATTCCAAGATACAGTTGGGCAAAATAAAAGGACACTGTCCTTCTCACTTCAACTTTCATCTTTCATGTGCCTCTCTCATACCTTGATGCGCTGATCCCCACCTCATGGTTAACAGCCCACTGCAAAGATTTGTGCTGTCCTTTCCATTTGTACAATTTTCTCTATTATATCAAAGAAAGCCTCTCATGGACAGTTGCTTTTACGGTCTAGCTGTCATTCAGTATTAAAGTGTTAACCCTTTCCAACTGATCAGTCCACAGTCAACTTTCAATTCCCAGCTCTCAAATCTTCAGATCTTCTCTCTTGCTAACAGTTTAGTTTATTGACACTTCCTACAAATGCCTACAAAACCATTTCATGTTCACCTTGAAATCCCTGCAAACTTGTTTGCCAGAAAACCTACAATACAATTAAATCCAATGCTGGGACCACTAACTGTGAGGTCGACCAATACCTAATTTAAAACCAGCAAATGTCTGTACCAAAAGTAAGCCCAGCAAGTAAGGTAGATGGCCCAGCATGCCACCACCTATCATATTAATGCTGTGGTTTTACTACTGCATCTTTCCCAAACCTCATTATGTATTGCCACTTACCATGCTAATTTGTAAAACTTTTAATACACAAACAGTTTATACAACTCCAGAAAATTAACATTCATTTTGTATTGTATATTTGTAAGATATATTTACGTAATACATATATATAATATTTTCTACCTTATCTTTTATACTCTGATGCAATTTCAATTCACATTTCTCATTTAAGAGATACAGAAAATCAGCATGACAACAGTTATCTTCATATTTGTCAACAGACATGAGAAAATAGCTATTTTTACTTACAATGATGAGACTGAACACAAATGTGAGTAAAAAAAGCTTTGTACTGCACCTAAATTATTCTTCATAAGATGTTAAGGCTTCATTATTAAGCTTCTAACATAATACATATTTTTGTTTTGCTGCTTATATAAAAAACCCAAAAGTCCCATACACAAGCAACTTACAAACCAGTGACAACAAATAAAACTAGAAAGAGTGGCCCACAGATTTCACAGATTTTTCCCCAATTAACTGAAAATACTTTTCTGCAGATTGAGAATTCCAGAATGCATGTCTAGAACAAAGCTGACTGTTCCATTTCAAAATCCTGTCATGTTGCAGTTTTCAAATTACCTTTTTTGAAAATAGAGGAAACTGAAAAATGACATGGAAAAAAATAACAAAAACCCCAGACTTGCTAACTATGCAAATATTTTCCATAATACTTGACAGGATTAGTCTCCCCTGAAGAAGAATAATCAAGGTATTACAGTACTTGATTCCTTGCAAATAAAATAAAGTTAAGTAAGAGCATGTCCAAACATTTATTGCTGTCACAGCAAAAGCCCTGCAGCAACGGACAGCAAGTTTCAGCATGGCCTCAGCATTAAAGTGCATATAAAACGGCAAGTCCCTATCAGATGATTCTCTTCACTGTTTGTAAAATGTGCTTCCATACCTTCCAAAATGGAAAATGAAGACTTATTTCAGGCTTCTGGTCTTTTCTAAAAGCCTTAATATTCTCACAGAACTGACACCCTTAAAGATTCAATTGTCTAAACACAAGTACAAAAGTGATGTAGCGCACCTGGGATACACTAAGATACCATGTGAAGCTTACAGATAGGACATGGGACCTGAAGGAGAGCTATCTCCTTACAGATTAGATTTGGAGGTTAGGCAATGAACCTCAAGTAGCACATCAACATTAACACAACTGAACTGCACCCTGAAAGCTGTGTTTGAGAAATACGAAACCTCAGAAAGAGCAACTGGTACAATCTAAATGTTTGTATTTGAAGATTTTATAATTTTAGTAGAGGAAAATGGAAATACATTCTCTGAGATACACACATCCCAGGCACTCATGCGTATTTCAACTGCTAAGTATCAAACAAATTAAAATTGATCAAATAAATTTTTAACGTATCTTTAATTTACAGTAATTGTCCTCCCTCCCCAACCAAAGGCTTAAGAAATGTTCTTACATGGTAAAAATTTCAAAGACACAATTGGCATATTAAGTTCTATTTCAAAAAATGACTCATGAATATCTTTTTATGAGAATATTTTGATGAGATTTAGATATTAAGTGATTGAGCTGCTAATATCAACCATCCTAAAACGATCTCATAACTTAACTATTAAGCCTCTGAATTTTCTCTCTGAACAAAAAACTGTCTTCATTACAGCAAATCAATTCAGCACACCAAACTTCACTAGATCTTCCAAGTATTCAAATTCTAAACTGAGAGCTGGTATCATTGCTCCTGAACATCTTTATACTTCATATATTTTCATTTAGGAAGGCATTTATTTTATGTTACTCAGAAATACAGAATGATGTAATTTTTTTTTAACTCATCAACCATTATAGAAGACAACTCACAGAAACATACAACATATATTAAGTAAATCTGGCACTAGCTATTTTCCTACTGGCAGCAATTTATGTTGAAAATGACAAATTCTGTCACCAGTTGTACAGAAATTCTAAACAAATTAATTTTTGTTCTGCTCTAATGCTGATTTAACAATCAGAAGACTTTTATATTTAAACCAAATGTTTAACTTTTTTATGATGGCTGACTACTTAACCACAATTTCCAGGGCTTAACAGCAGGAGCTAAGTTAACTCATTTCCTTCTGCACTTAACAAGAACTTGGTTGGGAAAAGACTGCCAACACATTGCATTGCTGTGGAAAGAAAAACTCAGCAGAACAGACAAACTGCAGTGAATTGCATTGATGATAAACAGCTTCAGAAAAAAATTCTTTTTGAGAAAAGAAGTGAGAAGAGCAGAAAAGGTGAGATCTGAAGAAGGAATCTCAGCATGAAGCATACAGGATGGGATGCTTCATGTCTCTGTGCTCTATTAGCAGATGGTAATCCCCAGTGAACCGTTCCCACGGCCAATGCATACAGCAGAGAAAGAGCTAGGGTTGAGGGCAGGAGTGATAGAGCAGTCACTCTGACACTTGCTGCCACAGCAGATGCTTCAGTAATTATAACAGTAAGTCTGTGTGAGACTTTTTACTTTCACAGGACTCGAAACATTAAGTCAGACAACTTTCAGTCACTCTGGCAACACAAAAAAAATAAGAGCTCCATTCAGAATACAGTTGTCCCTTACAAAGTTAGTTTCACTTCACAATAAAGATGTTATAATTGAATTGCTTAAATTGCAACCGTTGTGATTTTGTTTCCATTAACCAAAAAAAGGCAACCTATAAACCAATTATTCACATTAATCAGCATACTAGTCACTGGAAACCCATCAGAAAGTCAGCAGGGCAAAAAGAGAAGTATCAAAAAAAAGGCATGGTTTCAAGAGGACTGGATGAAAAGTTCAATTTTAAAGAAATCACCTGAAGAACTAGAAATCTATTGGAGATAAACTGGTAAAATTGTGGCATGGAAACAATGGTTCTGTGGATGATACTTAGGGTGGACCCATAAGGTCCACCTACTTGCTCACCCTGAAGATTCTCAGATCATGGAGTAAGAGTAGTTACCAGCAAAACTGTCAGCTTCACTAGTGGGACAGGCTAAAGAAATGGGAGGGTTAGAGAGCCAGTTGTTTGCAAACTTCAGTAGTAACATTTTAGACAGACCTTTCAAGATAGGCTATGCAACTGTGGACTCAGCACTGGTCCCTGCAAACAGATGTTTGGTCTGAGAAGCTCTCAGTGCAGGTTGCCCCCCCCGGCATGACAGACTTCGCCTCAAACACTCTTAAGTGTCAGGATCTACAAAGCACTACCAAAGTTTCTGCTGGCAGAGCCATCTTTTCTTTCAAATGTTGACCTTCAATACCTCATACATCCTACTCTTCATAATTCTGTGGATTTCTCCAAAGGAACACATAGATACTAAGCATAACGTCATGCTGCAGTGTATGCATCACAGAACACACAGAGAAATACTGCTTTAAGCATAATCGCATGGCTTCCCAATATATACCAAAAAGATACATAAAAAAAAAAAAAGACTTCGGCAAAACATCAGTGCATCTTGTCTGCTGGAAGTCCAAAGGATTGCTAACTACAGCATTTTTTAGAAAAGTTTAAGTTTAAGGGAAAGGAGGAACAAAAGGAAGAATATTAAAATAAGGATGAAGAAGAGATCAGGCTCAAAGAACACAGAACAGCAGCAATATAGTACAGCTTGAAGCTGAAAGCAGTAGAAGCCATGGAGTCACACTAACTATTCTGCTCCATTGGCACGATGGAAGGACATGTGGACAGAGTGCTCCATATAATTACTGAAAAGGCTAAAAAAGGGGAAAATATATGTTCATGGTTTTGTAGTGAATAAAAATCCAAAGATAGAAAAGGCAAGTGGACCATCATCTGAAGATAAGAGCCTGAAAATTTATTTCTAATACAAAGAGTGGAATGAGTAGAAAGAATGTTAGCAATGGTAATCCTTTCATTTCCTAAGGAGATGACGAAGGAAGTGAAAAATTAGCTCAAACATGATATATCTCTCTTATACAACATAACAATGGCTTCAGAATCCTGTCTTGATCCCAGGTATGTCAGTAGGTCCCACAGAGATGGCTGTGGGAATACAATCCTATAAATTTAATGTTTAAAGGGTTTCTGAGTCTCACAGGATCTTATTTTAAAAGACAAGTACGAGAAAACAATTTTTCCATGGGGACCCAGCTGTACTTTTACAAAGTAGCAGAAATTCTAAGAAATCAATGAAAATTTAGACTGCATATTTCAAACTAGAACATTTGTCTTACTTTAAAAGTGCCATCAAACCCCAAATAAGCGATTAGGCATAATCCCCCCCCTCCCTTGAAAACACACCAACTGAGAAATAGTGAAGGAAGAGTGTGTGCTTCAACTTTTTTTTTTTTTTTTTTCAAAAATTACAGTTCAGTTGGCCTATCTTTTTACATTGTAAGCATTAAAAAAACATCATATCTGAATATGAACTTCCTCAACAGAATTGAAATACATTTTACATTCACTCCTGTGGTTAAAATGCCTTCAACAGGTTGAAAGAATTTAGATAACTTGTTTTAGAAACAGATAAGGGTCTGACATTTAACCCAACCCAGGTGCATGTGGTTTCTTAAAAAATGTCAAAAGGCCACATGATCTCAATGTGTGAAGTATGAAAAACAAAATCTAGCTGAGTATCTTCACTGAAATAGCACAAGAATAATAGAAATTATGATTATAAAAAATAGAGTGTTAAAAATAACAAATGTCACTTCTATAAATACATGTTTTCAGCTTATATTGTTGTACTTCACAAAAAAGTGATTTTAAAATTACTTAAATAACTGAAATGCTCTAGTATACATAAAACTGTAGTTAAAAAGCCAAGATCAAGGTAAGACCTCCATGGGCCCAGAACAAAGAACCTGAGCACAGGAATCTTCACTTCAGTAGGTCTACCTACATACACTAAGTTACAGTTAGTGGGTTAACTAGGAAGATGAACCGAGGGCTGCTAAGAGTTTTGAAGTTCAAAGAAACTAGCTTACATGCGCTTTGCATCTTTCAAGCATTCTTGCAATGCTTTTCTAGAGATGACTTTCCTTTTTTTCAGTTTCATCATAAGAGTCTGTAGCTTGGTATTAAGAACTGAATTTTCTTATTTTTAATTCTTTTGTCTCTCCAGAATCCTTAGGAAGGAACTGAAACTACTGTCTAAAACTGTTGCAATAATACTTTTAATTTGAAGATTTAGGTTTTTTTTTGAGAGGCATTTGATTAAAAATCCTGTTCCCCCTTTATTCAACTATGATCTACATCTAATTTTAGTTAAGCATATCTAGGCCTTAAGATCCTTAAACAAACCATTACTGCCAGATTTAGGGTCTGTGATATAATTATATTTCATAATACCCTAAATTAAAAACTTCTGATGGCACTTTAAAAAACATTAACTTACCTTGCTGAGCTAAAGTGGATCTCAGCATTCCACTTTTAGACCAGATTTTCACTTGGCCATCTTCACCAACTGTAAAGTTATCACAGAAACTATCAGCTTAAATGCAATAGTAAGTCTAACAAACATAGTGCTTGCATTTACCTAAGAAACACTTGTTTGATGAAGTCCAGGTCTTCTTACGGGTCAATATTGTTTATGTAGCCTTCCCAACATGCAACTAGATAGTATATTAAGGAAAAAATATTTCAGACTGTTCTTCTGCTATTATCAACAAGTTTCTTCCTCTCCTGAAAATCCCTATAGTCTTCTTATCTGAAGCTGTTCCTGGAAGAGAAAGTGCCTCACTCCAAGTGTCTCAAGTTCCGTATTTTCTATTCAGCATTGCTAGTACTTTTCATGTATTTACAGTTCAATGGCCCTGAGGCTGATTAAATGAGTCTCTGAGGAGACTGAAGAGTGTAGGAACAGATTTTATGTATTAAGCTGGAGGCTTCACAGTTGATGAATGGTGAAAATGAAGATAACTGAAGGCTCCGTTTGGAAAGCTTAAGTTTTATAACATAATTGCATGTTTCCAAGAAGCTCAGTTTACTTATTAAAGATTAAGTTCATATACACTATGCAGCTTAGTTATTTATCCATTGCGAACACAGATTTCCTAGTGTGCTATCATATTTGAAACATATGGCTTTGGGCCTTCATTTAGGCCTCCCAGATTCAAATAATGAGACAGAAGACACACCTAGGCGCTTAATGTCATTCTTCCATTCAAAAGTAATTTACTTACCAAGTTTCAGGTTTTTATATCTGACTGATGTAGCTGTTAAATGTTTAAAAAGTGTTGAAAAATTAAAAAAAAAAAAACAAACCAAATAAAACACCCAAAAACCACCACAACAAAAAAACCCCTTATTTGTGCATATTTGATACTGTTAAAATACAGCCATAAAGAATATTTTAGCTGCTATGGTATCATCAATGATTCACTCTTCATCAAAGTAGAGTTGGAGTATGAGAGTAGTTGATCTTCTCAGAGTAAACTGTTTGGATATGGTGATGAATTCCCATATTCCCCGTAAGTGTCATGCAGTCTTTAACTAAATAAAAAAAAAGAAAAATTAAAAAAAAAAAAAAATCTGTCTTTAGAGAGACCAATATTTCTATCCCTCTGGGATTTCAGAGGGACATGCCAGGCAGAGTTCCTTGAAGCAGCATTTTAGAGTCAGACTGAGTCTGGAAACAAGCAGATCCAAAATTATCTTCAGTACTTCTGGACTGACTTGGAATTTGTCCAAAAAAAATCAGCTGTGCTAGATCAACAGGAGGCTCCAGGGAATTCTGACACCAACAGAAATCCCATAAAGGACACATCTATCATAAGAAATTTAATTAGCTACCCTTTAACTTCAAGATAGAGGTTTTTGACAAAAATGCAAAAGGCAACTAAACACAAAAAGATCTGGGACAGAAAGATGTGTAGAGATGCAGACACTGGGAGATCACTCTTCCAGCCTTCATAAAAGAAGAGAGTTAGATTACAGCTGGATCTACATCACTCCTAATGATTAAGAAAGAGAAGCACAGGAACCTTCAAGATACTCACGAGGCCTCAGTAAACTTTACTAGCTTAAAAAAACCCCCAGGTGTCATGTGCAGGGATATCAATGTAATTTTTAAAACAGATGGAAAAAAATAATCAAATAGTCTCCTTTACGAAGTACAGAACATCCATGAAACATCTAAGCGCTCTGATATATCAAACATTTACTTTCAAGTAAATAGGATAACATCTAATAAGTAGAAGCACTAAATAAGATGAATGTTTTTATTAGATCTCTTACTGAAAATATTAATTCTATTAATTAAAGCATTACTCTAAACCAGAATTAATCAAATAGAGCAAAATTAGCTTCTATTAAACAAGGTGATAATAATCCTGGTGGTTATGAAGACATAGTAACTTACTATAGCTAACTTAATTTATAGTGTTGATTTTGTTTCCGTTTCCCCCTCCTCAAAAAAATTTCAAGCTAGACTGCTTTATTCATTCAAATTGAATATAACTATAACATAAACCATGCAATTTAGGACTGCATCTTCTAAGCATGTTTCAAGAATTAAATTATTTTTCCAAAACATTCTATTGTCTTTATCCCATAAAGTACTTGCATTCTACACAGTTGATCGATAGCATTTTCATAATTTTTGTTTAATACTGTACTTTTGTGCCCTTATAGCATGCCAGTTTTATATATCTATGAAAAAAATCCCAAACAAAAAGCTTTCTTTTGAAAGACCTCTTCTGTGATTTTAGTTTTCAAAACACTTCATCACTTTGAGAATACTTACCTGTAACCAGTGCTGTTCCTTCGTAATTCCACCTTCCTGCAAGTACAGCTCCACAGTGTGCATCTATGCTCTTCTCTATTCTTCCTAACTTGGAAATCAAGTGGAACTTCCCTAAACGAAAGTTCAAGATAGAAATAGTATAATTTTGTGACTCTATATTTATGGCTGTAATGGTGTTAATCTTCTGTAAAAAAATAGTATAATTTTGTGACTATATTTATGGCTGTAATGGTGTTAATCTTCTGTAAAAAATACACACATAAAACAAGACAAGAAACTAACAACAACAAAACCAAAACAAAACAAAAACTACCAAAAGAAGCAATTATATTGTTCACAGTTATGATTAGCCCAAACAACTGAGCTTTTGCAGAAGAACTAGTTGTAAACTAGCTACAACCCTGTATGGGGGTATTTTGGTGGGTTTTTTTGGTTGTGTTTTTGTGGTGGTGTTTTTTTTTTTTTGGTGTTTGTTTTTTTTTAAATGTATAATCTTTGTTTTGCCTATTCTGTCCTTCTAAAGTTTGCATGTATCTCTGGGGGATAACTGCCTGGTGTTATTTCATTGTCTGAGAGCTAACAGAGGTGTATACACTGCAGCCAAGGAGAGTCCTTGTTGACTTTTGGTGAGGTTTTTTTGGGTGGTGGTGGGTGGGGTTTTGTTTGGTTTTTTTGCCCCCCCCCCTTTTGGTTTGGGTTTTTTTTTTTAAGATCTGAAAAATCACTCAACACCAAAAGGCTAATGGAAAGCTAGAACAATCTGACCATCAGTGAGTGCGATGCTCTAAGGAAGTATTACTGCTTGCATTATGGAGCTGTTATGGAAATTCACAGAAGCCAAAAACAAAGCTATTAATGATTTCAACAGAAGCATGAGGAAGTCTTTCTTTCCAAATGGGGGATGTTGCTTAAATCCAGGAAGATCAAATTTAAACTGGACCAAAGAGCAGACAACAGAGGGCTTGGAAACCTATGGCAGAACAAAAGCATGGCTTAGAACAGTTTCATGATTCAAATTAACTACTTTAAACCCCAAATTAATTTTGAATTATCTACTCTGCCAGACAGTGAGCCACGACAAGCAGACTGGCCTGAACTCTGAGCTTAACAGTACACAGATACCTTACACTATGTGTGTGCAAATGCCCCATCACTTAAGATGGGATAATTTTTCCATTAATAACATCCTGCTTGGGAATATGAATTATAAAACAGGCCATACCTGATGAGCCAGAACTGGAAACTAAATACCTGACTATTTCAGTAAAGGATGACATTACCAAGACCAGTATGTATAGAGGTGGTAACAGAGTGAACTGCATAGACAGCAAAACCACATGACACCACCACACTAAAGGCACATGCAAAACGCAGTAGCCAAGATGGCAAAATTTAGGTTGCCTGCACTGCCAGAAGCTTGAAACAACTTTTATCATGCTCTGGTTTCCCATGTTTTATTTTGCACTTCAATTTAAAAACAAACCAAAACCAAACAACAGAACAACCAACCCCAATAACAACACAAAAAACCAAAGGCAGACTAAAGCCAAAGAAAAATAATTCCTTAAAATAACCATAAAACATCTACCAGGGCTCTTCATACTATTATTCAAATTAATGCAATCACACTTTGCCTTCATTTTACTTTTAAGTACATAAACAAAAAGGCACAATGATCCACAATTTTGGCTAATGCAAATTTTCTAAGCAAAAGATTTTTAACACTGAAGAAAAAGAATGGTCTGCATAAATTTTTAACATTTAAATGTTAACTTGTTTAATTTGAACAGACTATTTAAGTATCATACAAAAGCACAGATTTTGGCTTTTATCACTTATATTCATATGTACCAGAGTACTCTGAACTGCTCTTTAATCCTGTTTTTAATGAATTCACAGAACTAACATTATTACTAGGGTCAGTTCTTGCTCATTCAGTTAAATTTTATTTTCCTAAAATTTTCAGTACTGGCATTCTTCATGTAATGCATTGTGTTACAATCATAAAATACATTTTATATAATTAATACATCAGTTATTTTATAGAACATCTCTCAGATCTGAGATGCTTATTTTTTATGCATAAGCAGTAACTGGATTCACACTAAACGCTCTTTAATTAAATTGTCAAAACATCCTTTTCTGCATTTAAAATAATACACTGTAAACATATTTTATTTTCTGATCACTTGGTCTTTTGGATACATAGCGTATGTATTCAATCTATAGCAAAGACATTTTTCACTGTGGAATACTTACACCTAATCTGATCATAGGACTATGAATATTGTCATGCCACCACCTGCAGTATTCATCATTATGTGGCTAAGCTCTTCATAGCCATTATGAACATAGTTCACTAATTTCCCTTGAAAAGAAAAAGAGCTTTGCAAATCGGGAGCTTACATACACAGAATCTAACTCAAACGTGTACAGTATCCAATCTGAAACATTAAGAATTACTATTTTAAGGATACAAAGAATTCTGTGGCATTTTATATATTGACACAATAGCTCTCACTGACCTAGGGGTAATCCGTGAGACCTCAACACTTCTGTAAGCAAACCCCTCAACACATAAAAGAAAAAATAAATTAAAATGAAAGAACAGACAGTTGGCAAGCAACTGAATACTTCAGTTAGGTCACATTATCAGGAGAACAATGGACCATGTCACAGAGTACAGGATATCAAGTCCTGTTATACAGGGAAACATTCAACTCATTTACCAATCTTTTGCATCCTTTCCCAGTCCACAAACTCTTTACTTCTTTCACAACACATCTTTTAAATAGTGAACTGTAGCCTAGCAGGAAAGAATACAGTTTCATATAAAAGCAGGTCCACCTCAGGCACTAACATAGAATTCATCTGGAAAAAATGTGATCATGCATTTAAAAACTGCATCATAATACTTAGGCAGCACAGGGCCAAATCAAGTTTTCATGGATAACATCTTTGCTTTTCCAACGTATGGATTTACAACTGATGACAGCCAAATTATGTGACTCATTAGATACTGCTTTTTTCATTACATTCACACATAGAGGTTGCTCCAAAGGCAACTTCTCAGTGGATTTCTCTGCCTTCAACTTAACATTGAAGCAGAATGAGAGTAGAGGCATCAAATTAGAACTTACTGCCTAATAAACAATTAAAGGGAAAATTTTAGCTGTATGCCTGGAGTAGATAGAAGCGATTCAACTTAATCTTTCTTTACATCTCAGATTTGCAAAATATTGTTTCCTTTTTTTTTTTCCCTTAACTTCTAAAATACTGAAGCCAGAAGCTGTCCTTAATCTTGAAGTGACTCTCCAGTTTCAGAGGAATTTAAAGTGGGATATTAGCAGACTATTCAAATACAGAATATAAAACATGTATGGTTTATATATTACCTTTCATAGGCTCTTAAATGCTAACCTAATGTAAAATTATCATAACAAAATGTTGAAAAGATTGGTCAATTCACTTACAATTTGCGCTTAATAACTAATTTGAAGCTGATCATATTCCTTACTTTTGTAAAAAAGCAGCAACAAGATCAATGTAAGTAGGAAGCAAAAGAACAATATCCCACATGAGATGCAATTCAAAAGAAAACCCCAGAGGATTAAATTTACATTTGCTCTAATTTCACAAACATCTGGAGTTCAACCAGGAATTAATGCAACCCTGTAAAGACATTATACTCCTTTTCCATTGGATTCAGCAAGTTTCCAGAAATCCTTATCACAGAGATGAATTAGCTGTTGCAGGAAAACTGCAGGCTTGACACATAAGGCATACTATGTAATACTTAGACATAAATTTAAAAGTAAGGTTTTTAAAAATTAGCAATTAAGTAACAAAACTTGTTCAGGCACTTTTACAATGCAATAATTCACTTGCATATGCAGAAAAAAATAAACCAACCCAAAAAACAACAAAAAAACCTTTGAGATAAATTCCCTTTACTGAAAGTGCTAAGTTATACTAGAAGATAAAAACTTGGGAATTTTCTACATTACATTTTTATCTCAATTTATGCTTTGACAAATTAGGTTAGCACTGGTCAGTATTTTGATTTCACTGAAAAAATAAAAAAACAAAAAAAAAACCAACCAAAAAAAACAAAAACAAAAACAAAAAACCACCAAAAAAACACACCAAGCAAAACCCCAGGAAGAAAAAAACCAAAACAAAACCAAGAAAACCTAACAATTATTTTTTTTTTTTTTTTGCAAATACATCTCAAAACAGTTTTCCAGAAACTGAATGTTCAGGATGAATTTACCCATCAAGGCAAAGAGCTTATCCCTTAGTTCTAACAACAGTTAACTAGCTAAAAAATCCCTACAAGAAAGAAGATCCTAGCTTGAGCAAGACATGACTTGGGTTTTGTGATCTGTGAACTAATTAAGGCAAAAAATAACTCATTCCGCCAGTAAAGGCAAACCAAATCAACTTTGGCTGCTGGCTCCTTAACCTACGAAGGAACCACACTGAATGTTTCCCTTCAGTGAGGGCAAGCATAACAACCCCTCCCCCTGCGTGAAATGTTTGTCTGCATGCAGACCCTGCCACAGCTGCCCCTTCAAGTAGGCATTTTTCTATCACATCACTGCCTCATTCCACAAAACCCACCAAGGAGCATCAAAGTTACTGACTACCTGCCATCCAGTCCCCCTATGACACTTGCATGGAAGCTACATTTTCTTAGGGAACAGAACTTCAAGGAAAAAAGTTTCTTCATCCTGCTTTGTTTACATTTACACTCAAAAAACATACAAACAAATGGGGATTTAGTCTGTTCACTTAACCAGAAATGACATCCCATCTTTCTTCTGCAATATCCCGTGTTATCTTTGTACCACTGAGCACCTACTGCTCTGTAACAACCATAAAGCGTTTGGGTTTAATAGTAATTCATCCAGCAAAGCTCACTTCTGCTTCATACTGCACTATGCTAGCAAAACAGCAGTATTCAAATTAAGGACAGGAATAGCAGTAAAGGCCCCAGACGTCCAGAAGTAATGCAAGGGCCGAATACAAATTCAACTCACTGAACTGATACGAAATTATCTAACCACCAATCATCAGACTGGCTTGAAGAACTAAAGGATGTGTTACCTTGGGAAAGGGGAAGCTAGTGGATTGCAGACTTTGATCAGACAATACCCATCCCAGCTACACCACCATTCAGATTATAAGCCTTACAGATATGACGAGAACATGACAACTTGAAGGACCTACATTTTTAAAAAGAAAAACAAACAAAACTTCAAAACAAACAACCCCCCCCCCAAAACCAACCACCCAAAAAGAAAAAAAAAACAAACCAAAACCAAACCACCCCAAAAACCTCAAAACAGCCACTGCAATAAATTTGGCAAAGTTAGCCAAAACAGTCTGTGCTGCATGCCATCAAGAAACAGTTGCACTAAAAAAAAGTGGAATTAATCAAGCTGAATTTAGCTGATCTTCAAAAGCTGGACAATGATAGAATTGACCTACTCTCAACTGCAGATCAATTCTAACAGAGAAGTAACTCCATGGTCATTTACATGTTTCACAGAATTTTTTTCTCATTCTGTCATTTTTTTTTTTAATTTTTTTTACTGTTACAGAGGAGACAGCATTTTTCCTGATCTTCCTCTTGCTATGTCTTGTAGCTAAAATCTTTATGAAGTACTTCAACATTAGCTAGAATCCTAGGATGGTAAGTTTAGGTTAGACAAAAAAAGTTTGTTAGAAGTTATAAGCAAATGAACACAAAAGTCTTACCAAGGAAAATGCAGATCAGCACTAAGGGACTGGTTTAGAATTTGTTGGTCATGTAAAACTAAAGTCTTGAATGGCAAAAAAAAAAAAAAAAAAAAAAAAATCAAGCTAAGCTCCAAGAACTTCAAATCTCTGCCACAGACTTATGTCACTCAAAGTATTCCAACTTCTACTACTTCATTGCAAAATTCCTAATACATTCTGGAAACAATTCCAGGCCTATCTATACATGTATAGATTCATGAATCTTTATTCTTAAACTGTAGCTCTCTGTTGCAGTTTCACTTAATCCACTTACCAGCAAGCATTCATACCTACCTGACATTACACTTAGGAACTGATATCTTACCTAAATTTGCACTGGGTTCACATCTAGACTAAAGTACTTCCAAATATACAGCTCCTGCAATGTTCTAATTTTTGCACACATCTGAAAAAAAAATCAACTTTCAATCTCTCTAAACACATTTCTGAATACAATTTATTTTCCTTACATATCTTAGTGATATTAAAAAAGGTCACACAGCAGAATTTTAAAAGTTTTTTTTTCATTAATGCAGTAGTAGCCCTTACGTTTTTCCTCACTCAGCTGTCAAAGCATTATTCAAGCAGAACATTAAATGTTAGCATACTATTTTGCTAACACTGGAAAACTGACAGAATAAATTAAGAGAAGACCTGACTCACTACAGTTGCCCTTTTGCTCGCTATTTGCACATACAATTTAGAACTTTACAGAACCAGGATATTAGAAATACAAATGTGAAAACTGAAAAAGAAAAGAAAGGAGGAAAGAAAGCAAGGAATTAAGAGCACTGGTTGACCTGTTGAAATCCTCCTGTCCCATGTTTATTATTGAAGGGAAAAGAACACAAATTCTGTAGAAATCAGCTCAGTTAATATTGATCCTTGACTGACTTTCTGAAAAGTATCTTTTTTTTAGGCAAACTCTGCCCCCACCCCACAACATAATGCTATATTGCACGCAAATATTAACTGATGCAAATGAATCATCCTTTCAGCTGTCACAAAAGCTTCCACTTCCACCTCGAAAGCTCTAAAAGCAATACTTCATTACACCCAGATGTCTAAAATTCATAGTAAAGTTCAGCACCAAGTATCGCAAAAATTAGTTTACTTGGTTCCCTCCCCATGTGTACCTAAGAAACAACAGGGAGCCAACCTTCAGACACTGACCAAAAGATCTCCTGCTTTTGTTTTGTAAGTTCATTTATTCCTTGGAAAGTAATAAATATCTTGAAAAAATCTTGGCCTCCACTCAGTGAACTGAACTCCCCTAATTTTTAAGTGCAAGTATTGCCAAAAGTTAGAGAAATCTCAAAAATTTCCTGCAAGGAATGAATTTCCTTTACCTTTTTCAATATATACATATATATATAAACATAACTCTCAGTTAAAAGTTGATATACAACTTTCAATATATTGAAATAACTAACTCTCTCCCTCCATATGGAAAACCACACCGGACGTATCAGCTCGAGACTGCTACTGCTCCGTAACAAACCTTCTGTTCTCCATCAAGCTCACTGTGAAGATAGCCAAGAGCTTCCATTTAGTTCCCCTCAACAACAACAAAAAAACATCCTAGACCCACAAATTCAAGATTTTGGCCAAAAGATGAGCAAAAGTTAGCTGGAAATTCTCTGCTAATCCCATTAAAACTATCAATAGGTCCCTGTGAAAGCTCTCAACCAGTCACAGGTAGATGGCCATTATCACCTTGACGGAAACACTCTACAACAATTGACCATGGCTTGGTCAGCCTGGAAGAGCTGGCAGTGATTTAGAGCAGCATATTGCTTTAGTTCACCAAAACTCCCATCACTACCATTCCTATAGAAATATCACTCAAACACCAAGACCTTTGATTGCTGACAAAAGAGTATAAACTATGTTAGTATGTTTTATGTTTTGTAGCACATAATTAGCTCCAGACAATTTAACTGACTTACTCTGAAACCTTCAACAGCGTTATCAACCCAATAAAACAAAGGTATAAAAAATGAGGATCAGCATAAAGACTGCCCAATTTCTGCAAGCAAGTCACACAGCTCTTCCAAGTCCCCTGTACTCCAAGATCCTTGATGTTATGCATGAAAGTATCAGCAATCATTCACAAACTAACACACAAAGCCCATCAGCAAGTTCTTGCAAGTGGACTGTCAATCAGGCACTCCGAGGGTACCTCAGGGACTTGTTCCTTAGCAGAGCTTTTAACCCAACATAATTTTTATAATAAGGTCAATGTAAACCAGCAGATTTCATAAAGGATCAAACTGGTAGGCTGGGTAGGTTCCGGAAGAAAGGCTCATCTGAACTACAGTGTTTCTACATGGTAGATTGTTTGTAACAGGAATAAAAAGGGGGGGGAGGGGGACACTAGGAAAATTTATTTTTAACATTATTTTTCATATTTTGTTCAAACAAAGAATAAGATCAAGAAGAGGAGGCTTCAAATGTTTGTTGATTTGTTTTTTTTTTTGTTAAAGAAAGGGGGCAAAAAACATCCAAAAAACAAAAGGGAAAACTTGCACAGAAAATTCCTGATGGCATGGAACACAATCACCATTACAGTACTAAGGAGATAAACTCTGACCTTAACAGTGTGGACTTGGACTGCTTCATAATTAATATAAACCCATAATGAAACCAGTTATTAAGATTTTTTCACTTAACTGGGGACAGGAATATATCTGCCTCCATGCAGGAATAAAAATTTGACAATGTGCAATTTGGGTAAAATCAATTCCTAGTCTGTTTGGGGAGGAAGAAAAAAAAACCAAACAATTATTAAACCTTGTCCCAGCTCCCTTCCACAAAACTGAATCCATACACTGGAATACAGCAGCTGCTATACTGGATCATATAGCTCAGTATTAGTACACTAGTATATTGAACAAATAGCAGCCTATTAAATCTATACATATATATACACATCTGCTAGTATAGTGGGCATATGTACTGGTCTTACTGTATCACTGACAACAGCCATAACTAGATGCATTGGAGGGAGATTCAAGATTCTTGCTCCTGAAATATGCCCAAGAAATTGACTATGTTGATATTAAATATCATGGTCAAGCCAGTTCAGCCACTTGGTCATAAGTTTTCATAACTACAACTGCTCTGGTATCTATGTAGATATGCACTACAGACATATTTAAAGCTACCGGTCTGTGAAACTGAAAAGAAGATGACAGAAATTGACATTACGTTAAAAATTACATCTGCTGACAGAGGTATGTTTGATAAGGCTGTATTGGAGAAAATTACAGTAATATAATGCATTAAAATCGAAGCAGTTACTAGTTTTACACCAGTACAACTGGTGCACAGGTATTTGATGTTGCTTTATTGCAAATTATTTAACTGCAAATAACTTTTCATGTATTTGAGTGACATGAGAACAAAGGGTATGAAATTATAAATATTTTAAATTGACTTACCATCAGAGCTTGTTAGAACAAAGCTCTCAGCATGAGTCTGCTTCTTCCCACCTACGCTTCTGGGAAACCAGTGAAGATCTATGGGATAAATATCACCCGGAAGTTTCACTAACCGAGTAGTCTCACTGGTTAAAAGGTTCCATTTCATAATTTGGTGATCATCACTGCAGGAATATAGTTCGTCAGCCGTAGTCCATCCCACACAGCTCACTAATTCTTTATGTTTAATTCAATTAAGGAAATCTGAATATTTTTATTATTAAAAATAAGACCATAAAATATCATACGTAGGCTACACAAAACTGACAGAACAGTACTGGAAAATTATTTTGATAAGATTACATGGAATGCTTGACATTTAAAATATGACTCTTCACTCTTTCTTTGTTCTTTGGTGTCAAGAAAAGAACTGGTAGACACTCAGCAAAAATAAAGCTAACTATAATGTAAAATATAATTGTTATTATGATGCATACTTTTTGAAACACAGATGAAATGTTGGGTTATAACTCTAGAATGGTTTTGGTACACAATGAATGTGCAAAAACACCCAACTATAATTCAGAAGTGTCAGTTTGTTAACATCACATCATAGATAGTTGACATATCTAATTTATTAGTAGGAAAATTATAATTTTGTTTACACTTGCTACGTGCATGCCTATTACAAGGAAGCAGATATATCACTATTCGTGTCTGGGAAGTATTTTAACTTCTCACTACAAAAAAGAAGGGAAAGAAAATCTCGAAAATTTCTAGCAAAACATTGACAGCTTCTAAAGAGAAGATATTACTTTAAGAGTGTTCAACAGCTCTTTAAATGTTGCCTTTAAAGGCTGCACTGAATGGCAAGGTAAAGAAAAGAACAAAATAAAAAGTCACCCGCACTTTACAAATATTGTGCTATTACACCTATGACAAAGAAATCCTTTCTGGAAAAGTCTATTCAGAATAACATGCTGTTCTATGGTTTGTTCTGAGAAAAAGGATATGTTTTGGTTCCTTTAAAAGTGAAATCTTCAGTCGCATTTCAGTTGTTCAGATAGAGCGCTAAAAAAGAGAGATGTAAATAGAACTGCGATAAAATGAAACAAACATATATATATATAAGTAGCCAAAAATAAAAAGGAAGATACTAACACCAAAATTAAATATTATTACATTAGTACTGTGGAAAAATAAGCATCAAACCAGACCTGAGTTTAAAAAGAATCCTGTTTGTACAATACTTAACTATATTTATTTGATTGCTTCGTATAAACACATTAGATAGTTTAAAGTCCAAATGATGATAGGAACTTATTGCTGAAATGTTACAGGTCGAAACACTGAAGTTCTCTTGCACCGATATACAGCCGTGAAGGCACGTAGCAAGGGAAAACCTATTATTTTCCTTTCAAAGACAAGACCAAACCTTTATTATAATTTTTGAAAATGGTTTCAACACTCTGTGAACCCGAAGGGCCGAATGGTCACCCTTGCGGTGCACAGCTCATCCGCTGTCATCACAGCTACATCCATCATTACACCTCCTAGAACGTACTACATACAAACTCCGCCACAAATCCATCAGCAGGTTAGCTGAAGGCATTCACTGACAGTGTTAAAACAGAAGGGGCCATAACAAGTAGTTACACTGACACGGTGCGCTTGGCTCGCCTTCTCCCGGCCTCACAGTCCGGGGGTCCCCCGGTGGCAAACAGCAGCCCCACGCCGCCTCCTCCCCTCAGCTGTTTCCCCTCCGGAGCGGCCGAAGGAGATGAGGCTCAGGGACGGCGACAGAAGATTGAGCAAGAGCGGGGGGGGAGTGGAGGGAAAGGCAGACGGCAGAAAGCGCAGACGGCAGAAAGCACAGACGGCGGGCGGTTGGTGGGGCAAGAACTTGCTGCCTACGAGGCGGCTGTGAGGGAACCGCAGGTCTTCCAGCCTCATCTGCATCCCATAACCAAGGCACATCCCCTTGACACCAAGCAGACGGCATAGGCTGCTCCCCGGCCGTGCCGGAACCCCCTTCTCCCTCAAAGTTTCCATCTTCTCAAACGGCTAACCTGCTAACCTCGCGCTTCCTTCAGGCGAGAACCAGCGTCCGTTCCCTCAGGGCCGTCCGGAGTCAGGGGTCAGGCCTCCCCCGTCCTTACCTCGCTGCTCGGAGCAATCTCTCCCCTCTGCCCAGCCCAGCCCTCTTCCCACGCCGAGCAGGGGGTCACGGCTCCGGACCCTCTCGCCCACTGCGGCAATGAGTAAGACCTGTCGCCCGCCAGCCTCCCCCGACAGCAACAGGAGGGGGACTACCGCCGCTCCCCCAAACCCGCCTTTACCTGAGCCGGCAGCGAGAAAAAGAGCACAGAGCGGCGAGGACCGCTGAAGTAGCAGCCGGCTCCCGAGCCTTAGCGGCTTTCGCGCTAATCCCGCCTTCCTCCCCGTCCCACGACGCCACAGCAGCAGACGGGCCAAGGCGGCGGCTACCCGCTCCCCCCGCGGCCAAGCGGCTCCGTCTCTATGGCTACTTCCCGCGAGACTTCCTCCTCCTCCCATCGCGTCCCACCGCCACCTCACGGGCTCTTCCCGACCAGGTGACGCGGCTCGGTGTCGTCAGCGTGCTGCCCGTTAATTTATAAGGCTTTAAACCCACCGCGTCCCCATAATTTTTAACTACTTTTTTATTATTAGTTAACATTTTTAAACTTATTTATTTCAGTAACAGCACCGCCACGCCGCCGCCCGGCCCCACCACCTCACCACCCGTTGCCGAGCAACCAGGCACCGCCCACTGACCTACTTCTAAAATTAAACCCTTTCCACGTGGGGCGTGCAGGGCCGCTGTCCCCCTCAGCCGCGAGTCTCCCTACTCGCTTGCCAGCAAAAAACGAGCCGCTCCCCGCGGAGAAGGGGGTTTATTTTACTTTCTCATCCCACGCAGCCCGTCCGCGCAGTAACGGAAAACAAGATGGCGGGAGAGCGGGGCTTTTTTCCTCCTTTCAAACCCGCGGGAGGCCGGCCCTCTCCCTTCCCAGCATGCCCCGCGCTTTTCTAACGAATTTCGGTTCGAGTTCGCCGTTTGGGCGCCATTTTCGAGTGTGGAAGCAGCGGAGCCGTGGCAGGAACCGGAGCCGCCCGTGCTGCTACAGCCTGCAGCCTTGCTGGGGCCTGGAGCTGCCAGCCCTCGAAGGTACTAGCTCTGCGGGATATACGCGGCGCGCAGGGCTTCGGGCAGGAGCGTCGGCAATTCGCCTGAGGGCAGGTGGAGTTGGGGGTTTCACCGCTGTAAGCAGGGCGGCGGAGACATCCTCAGGGCGCTTCTTTGGGTAGGGGGTGCTGTGAGGGAGAGCAGGGGGGCAGCGGGGTCTGCCCAGCGCCTTATTTTTTCATCTTTTCACCTTGTACTGAAGGAGCGAAAGGTGATGGCACTCCCTCTCTCCTGGCCCGGGCTGTGGGGCGGGGGGTTGCCCCGCCGAGGGCTCTTCCTTCCGAGGGGCTTGGGGTGGCTGATGGCTGGTCGGTCCCCGCGTCGGCGAGGCACGGTGCCCGGCATATCCGTTCTGGCTGGTTTCGGCAGATGGGTTTGAGGAGGGGGGACGAGAGAGTCTTCTGCAGCCCATGGGAGAGATCTCCGGGTTTCCCGCTGTGCCCTTATGGACCTCGGGGGACCGTGAATCAGAGACCCATTTCGGATGGGGAAGTACAGGAATACGTTTCGGCAGCAGAGAGGCCTGATTTTAATCTGTTTACAAAGCAGGGACCCTTCTATAAATAGGTCTGCCTGCTTCTTTTATGCTTGAAGTATGAGAGAAATTTTAAGAAAGACCGTGGCAACTTGAGAAAATAGCGATAAGCCTGCAATTGGACTCTTTTAATTAACGGGTGGACTAAAAGAACCCCAAAAATTTTTCGCAGACATGGGTTATCGCTATTAAATTTAATCGACTGTTAATAAGGAAGCCTTTCTGTCCGTCTCTGACTCTCACCATCTCCGTAACAAAAAAGGCACTTGGCAGGAGATCGTCGAGAGATGCTTTAACAAACACCTTTGAGCTGACTCGGGGGAGGGGCTGGGTACGAATTTGTTAAATTTGTTAGAGTATGTGGCAGCTAATTTATCGCGATTTAAAAGCTGAGGTCGAGTAGTTGCGTTTGTTCATTCTACTAAAGTGTTCTCGGGGGGAAGGGTTGGTAAGGTAAATAGGTCTATATTGCACAATTCTGTTGGAGTGGAGCAGTTTTGGAAAAGGGGGAAAAAAAAAAAAAATCTGGTACTTTGAGAGGCTGTAATTGTCCGAGACAGCCATTGCGGAACACTTCTTAACGGGGGCATAGACTTAAATTGCCTTAAAATGAGTTCTTTCTCTTATTTCCCCCCTCCCCCATTGTCCCAAATGAAGGACTCTCATGAGAGTGTGGGTTGGGGGTAGGTCTGAAAACGTCAAATGATTGGCACCAATTGTAAGATGACTTTCTAACCACGTCAGTTTTTTATCTTGTGAGAAGTAAACTTTCTCATGTCTGTTTTTCTGCGAGCTAACTTCGCCACTTGCTGCAATTTAAACTCTTTGGAGAGAGCTTCACTCCTACAGTCGTCTTTCTTCTCATCGGCTGCTTTCTATTTATACTTTCTGGGAGCTGTGCTTAAGTGCCAGCTGATGAGCTTTTGTAATGTTTGTTCTTGATCAGTTAAATTTAACATCACAACTAGATTAAGGTACTTTGTTTTGCTTTCTCTGTTAAATGTTAATTGCTAGCTGTAGTGATTGTGTTTTATTTTGTGAAATGAGTGTGTTGATCTAAACTGTTTGAGTCAAGTCTTTGTTATAATTATACAGGTCTTTTTGTTTATCGATATATATAGAAAATACATAGTCAGCATGGACTGTTGAAAGTAAAATGTGTGTCAGGTCTGATATGCGTGTGTGAAGAGTGGTTCTAGAAGAGTATGAGTATATGGCTACTCAGTTTGTTATTTTGCAAATGTCTTTAACTCTTTTGCCCCCAGCATCACGGTTGCTTTCTCTGAGCATGAAACACGGCTGTATGATGTTTCAGTGGGCAGATTGAGCTGTTCCCTATAGATTAGGGTTGGTGTGTTGTTTTGGGGAGGAGTGATGTAACTTAAGTATATCATTATGAGGCAAATCTTGAGGTTTTTGTTGCAAATCTGGATTTTTGTTTTCAGAATACCTCTAGTCTTTTAGTTTCTAAATCAGTCCAACATCTGGGCAAACATGTAGGTATATTCCTCAGGGGATTGTCATTCAATGCTTAGATCATGGGGTTTTCTTATTTATGTTAGCAAAGGAGATAGATCCCTTCAGTAGTCTGCTTGCTTGGAGTGGAACAGCCAACAGAGACCATGCCAAGCAAGAGCACCAAAGCCTCTACAGCAGCCCATCGGAAAGGCAGGGAGCCCTTAGAGGAGTCCACCAGTGACATGGAAGTGGAAAACGAAGGCAACAGAAAGCTTGGTGAAGTACCTCCACAAGGTAGGTTTGAATATTGTGGTTCTGATGATGTGTAAACTTGATGATAGTGCCTATTAAGCAACAAGGTTCAGTTGAATCTGCCAACTCTTCCAGATAGGATTTGTTCTTTTCTTTTGGAAAGGAATGGTGAAAGCCTTGACTCCTGGCAAGTTTTAACTGCTTTTAAACTGCTAAAGAGGGCTTGCAGAGAGTTAAAGTGTTTGGACCAGTGATTTAGTACAAGTGCAAAAGCCATTTGGAGACTTTCTCCTAATAAAGCCTCTATTATATTCCTGATCTGTAACATTGTCCTTAAGTTTGTGGTACAACAGCAGGATTTTTAAAATTTATATGCAGCCAATGGTATGGGATTTCTTGGAATGGAATAAATGTCAAGTTTATTTACTTAACTCTTAAAATGATTTGACTTTCTTTTTCATGAAGCAGTGTATTTTCTTGGGTTTCCTGAATTGAGTTTTTCCTGAAAATGTCTGGAAAAAACAGCACTGTGTGTCTTTTTAGGTAACCAGATGTTGCAATTATTAAAGCAAGGTATTTGACAAATAGATTAATATGTTGATGCTGGTGGCAAAACCTACAGTCTATTTGAAGAAAAAGTTGCTAGTGACTGTTGAAAAGCTGCTTTGCTTGCAACTAGCTGATATCCAGGGGCTAGTTTGTTTTCGTAACAAACTTCCTGTCTTTGCAGAGTAGTTGTGCTGTCATTACAGCTTTCAGAGCATTGTGCAGCGATCCCCAAATCTTGCAGAGTGACTTGTGAGCATGCTTGAAATGTGGCTTTGCACTTATTAATTAGAAAGACTTTGCCTGTTTCAGATTTGTAGGCTTATTGTGACGGTTGTGGCTATTGTAATTGCAGAGTGCCTATTCAAGTGTGTTAGAATAAGAATTACATAATGAAAGAACAAACCCACTAGTGCATCGATGGGACATCTTAAGTATCTTTTTTTAAAGATTCAGTTCATGGAAAGAAGAATTTTAATTCCGTTTAGCTCACTTTAGTAGTTACAGGCAGAAGTATAGGTTTGGTTCATATAGAAATGCTGTTTGCTTTTCCAGTTGAACATTTTAAAAGGTGTGTAGTCATTGAAAGCTTACAGTATTTTTTTTTTCTTCCTTTCTGTCTATTTTTGATGATTTTTAGCAGTGTCAAGCGAGGTGGTTGATAAGCAAAGTTTAGAAGAGATTTTGGGTAGTATTCCTCCTCCCCCACCTCCAGTAGTGACCAATGAAGCTGGCGCTCCTCGTCTTATGATAACTCATATTGTAAACCAGAACTTCAAATCCTATGCAGGGGAGCAAACTTTGGGACCTTTTCATAAGGTATCTGTCTTTTGCCTTAAGCATTTTTTTAAATGAAGGTAAGACTTCACTCTGTGTTAGTATTCGTTTCTGTATTTTTCATGTAAGCTTGCCTCAAAATACCTGAAAAGTATTTAAGTTTTAGAGTTACTTATATAGTGATATCCTAAGTTTTCATCATGGGACAGTAAAGAAGACAATTAAGTGCAACTTTGTGATACTGTACAATTTTAATTTGTCAGTAAGCCTTAAAAAAGCAGATTTTTCTCTTTATTTCGTTTACTGGAGAACTTTTAGGGATGTGTTTTGAAGACTGAGAATATTTTTTAATGCCCACAAGAGACTTACATGGCTAATCATGAGACTTTTCTTGCAAATATGTTTGCTAAATGCAGTATTGCTTTAACAAGTTAAATTTTAGAAAGCTGAGTTGAGGTGTGGGGTTTTTTTTGTTAAATAAGTTGTGCTGCTTTACCTTTGGCAGTAAAAACTAAGCTATCAAATAGTCTGCAGTTTCATGTGCTAGGAATAATTGTGTTTTGAACTGCTCATAAATTAAATGGGTAATGTACAATGGCCAGGATCTATTTTCCTTTCAATATCACTTTTTCCCTTTTATTATGCAGCGTTTTTCATGTATTATTGGGCCAAATGGTAGTGGAAAATCCAATATCATTGATTCGATGCTTTTTGTGTTTGGGTATCGAGCACAAAAAATCAGATCCAAAAAACTCTCTGTGCTGATCCATAATTCTGATGAACATACAGATATCCAGAGTTGTTCTGTGGAAATCCACTTCCAAAAGATCATTGACAAGGTATGTATGCTTCTATTCAGAACAGTGGAGACTTTTTTACTTAAGGATTTGAAAGCTTTTAGTACTTGGTTATTTCAGTTTGAGTTAGGGAAAACTTCATAGCATGATTAGCTTACTTTTGGGATATAAAACATGAAATCAAAGTTAATTTGCTTAAAAAATTCCTCTCTTGAGTAGTGCAGCTCTTAAAATATTAGGGACTTTTTTTTTTAATATCTTCTGCAAGACTAATATCCAATACATGTGTTTTATAACTATTTAGAAATATGTAATAATAATTTTAAACAGTAATTTTAGAGTTGTTCTCTCATTTACTTCAAGTAAATAAAACTGATTTCTGAAATTAGTAGGACCCCTACAAATTTATAAGTCTATGTTTGGATATGTTATATATTCTTACATTTTTAATGTGAGCATATATATTAAGGAATAAAACTTATTTAAGCAAAACTTTTCAAACCAATTAGAAACTAGTTTAGGTTATCTAAATTTAGAAAAATATAATGAATCTGAAACTTTTATTTACACTTTACATACTGTAAACATGCCTGCTATTTTTAAACAGATTTTTCATGGACCTCACATCCTACCACTAATTTTTTTTGAACCTGATATTTTGTTTGAATTAAATAAAGTGTTGGCAAATAAAAAAAAAAAATAGTTTGCTTGCAACTTCAATGTATGGATAAATACTTGTGGATTTAGAATTCAAGGAATTTATCTTTATTTAAATTTAATTTTTGTGCATACATTCTAGCTGAAGTATCAACTGTTGAATTTGGGGTCAGTCAAAATAGTAGGAAATGTTCGCTGAAATTTCAAAAATTATGTTCATAAATTGGCAATATATGCAGCCTTTGAAGGAACTGTTTTAAAAGAAAAATACAATTTTCTTTGACTCGATCCACATACACACATACCTTTTGCTTGTATTTATAATAATCAGATTCAAAAATTGGGGGTTTTTTTCAGTGGACTTTGTTAATATCTAGAAGCTAAATTTGTGATCTAAAAAACTTTATATACTAGATACCAACTTGATTATGCTCTTGGGGGTTAATCTAGGAAAGTGGTAGGCCAGTTTAAATCTTTACAAGAAGCATGCTTTATAGTGCCAGCTTTATTTTAGTTGCTGCTTTGTAGGCAAGTCTAAGTGTATTTTGAAGCTGATGATGTCATATTTGTCACATCTTTAATGTTTTACTTTATCTTTTACAGTTTCCCTTTAGAACTACTCAGCTAAACATAATACCTTTTCCTAGTACCATAAAAGAGGAGTTTAAAATGCAAGCAGCAGTTAAGTCATTCAAGACTCCCTAATCTAAAATTTAGAGAGTGGAATAGCACAGCCAGCTTAAATATGTAGTAGGCCTTTTCCTTTGTGATTTGAAGCAGTGGTAAAGGGAATAAATTTAAGTATTTTCAGAGCAATAGATTAAATAGATTATATTAGAGGTGGGAAAAGCATAATATGAAGGCCATTCAGTTTAAATTATTTGGGCTATTTTTTTTTTTTTTTGGGTCTGGCTCTCTAATTTTTTTCTCTAATTTTTTTTTTTTTTTTTGAGATTTGCAGCTCTGAGGCAGTTCCCAGTTCCACTAGACCTGAGAGTGCAATTGACTTAAAACCCTAACATGATCAAATTTCTGTGCTTAGTTGTGAAATATGAGGTAAACCTGTGATACAGTAATTGTTTCTCTGGCTTTTGTTTTTCCTCAAAACAGGAAGGAGATGATTATGAAGTCATTCCTAACAGCAAATTTTGTGTATCTAGAACTGCCTATAGAGATAACTCTTCAGTCTACCACATCAATGGAAAGAAAACAACCTTCAGAGATGTTGGTATTCTTCTTCGAAGCCATGGAATTGATCTGGACCATAACAGATTCTTAATTTTACAGGTTGGTGTGTGAATAAAACTAATTTTAAATATAGCCGTATTTCCAGTCATAGTTGTAAAAAATACTGTCTAGGTTTTAAGTTTTGCACTTGAGGCCTTAAAGTACTTTAGCAGCACATCATGGTTTGCTTGCTCTAATTAAGATGCGAATCATTATTTGCTGCTTTAGAAATTTAAGGAAGAGAAACAATTGAAGATGTTAATAGAAAAATTTATATTAATAAATTTGTGTTTCTGACATGTGGATGAATAGAAGAGCTGTCATACTTGTTCCGCCCTAGCAGCACGTAAATATTGGTGTAGTAAAATAAACCTTAAACCCCAATATTATTGTGCTGCTTAAGCGTGGCAGAGATTCAGCAACTTGTTTATACTGTAGATAAAAGTGCAGCAATATTAACTTAAATCGTAATGATTCTACTGTTATCTATGGCTCTCGCATATATACGTGGTTTTACTGGAGAAGTATGTATATAAGAATCAGCTTTGCATAAAAATTTGAGTGCAAGTAGAAACACATGAAGTGTACATTTTTGTTTACACTTGTTTAAAAACTGTAGAGGACTCTTAGGAATGGCAGGTTTATAGGCAATTCAAACTATGTTTTTAAAGGTTACGGTTTACAATCCATACTGTAAAAATAATCTTAGAATTTGTCAATATCATTTATATTCATGTTTGTCCTTAAAGTTGTAAGGCTTGCTGACATCTGTTTGCTCTTTAAAAAACTGGTTGCAGAGAACTATGCTTTTTTTTTCTAATTTTTAAATAATAAAGGAGAATTTTACTATGTGACAAACAATTACTTAAAGTGTAATTGAGTTAAAGTACTTGATGGAAGCATTTAAATATTAATTCAGTTGAGTAACTATATCTGTGATTACCTGTAATTATTTCACTACTAACAGGTCACAAATCTACTGAGAAGGATCATAGCCTAGAAAATTAGTGAGCAGTGGGAGCCTCCCAAAGTCTGAAATTTTTCAACAGAGTTTATTTTTGGCCTCTTTCTGTCAAAGAAGCTTCCAGTTCCCCTCTAAAAAAAAAATAAATTCTAGCTAGGTTACTGTGCTTGCTTCACTTCCTCAAGCCTTTTTGTGCAGTCCTTTTTTACAGTTACACCCACAAAAAGAGGATATATGTTTTGAAGTTTCCATGTCAATTAATTATTACCTTGAACACTTTATTTGTGTATTTTCTGTTTCAAGATGGAATGAGAAGTACCTCCAACAAAATAACTGTAGTAAATACACTTTTTCTATACAGTTGTTCTGAAATATCATTTTGGCAAAGTTTCTGAAAGGGGGAGAATGTAGAGTCAAAGACGAAGCTAGGTAGAAATTATGGTAAGGAGCTATGTAAAGCTTCGTATTAGAGAGTATCCCCTTATACCACTGGGAAGGGAACATTTGGGAAGGAGTATTGCTAAACTTTATTTTCACCCCTAGATGCGATTTGTTTTCTTCTCCCATTAATTATTTCCTATGAAGTTATCAATGAGGTGAGCATACTTTTTCCTAGAAACTTGAGCTTCATGTTTCCACTTGTACAATAAAAAATAGGGGAGAGGTATATCCAGTAAATATTAAGCCATAAAGCAATGGATACCACTGCTGGTTTTTTGTTTTGTTTTTTTTTTTTTTTAATTTAATTTCACTAGAAACTGTACAGAGATTTTCTGTCTGTGTTTCTGACCAAGGCAAGGTCCTTCCTCTTTGCACATAAAGTTTTGTGCCTTTTTAAGGTGAAATCTACTGATTTGGTGATTCGAAGTTGAGTTCTGTCCAGTTAGGAAATGTAGCAATGTTTTCTGCATAATGACAGCAAAACTTAAAAACCCAAATACTAAAAATTGTGGTTAGAAGAAAATGAGACCATGTCAGGAGGTTTGCCTTATCACAAGGATGCCCTTTCCTCCATAATGTTTTTCAAATTAAGTTACTTAAAACTGGAGGTAACTGATCTATTTAGTTTTTACTCTTTTTATGGCTAAACTAAAATAGGCTCTGCTAAGTTTAACCTGATATCATTAAAATAAGTTATAAATATTTTTGATTTTGTCTGTGCTAATAGGGTGTAATTAAGATATTTCACTTGTACTATACCATTTTCGGGGCAAAAATGAAGTATTAACAAATGCTGGTTCCAGTATATGACTATTCACTAGTTAGTACTAAAGAAAAAGTTGTAGAACACACCTTTTGCATGTAGTAACAAAATGGTGGCATATTTAGCATTATTCAATAGAAAAGATTTGCTTTTTAGAATACTACTTTTTTTTTTGTTTGTTTCTTCTCCCCTCTTCATCTGCTATTTTGTGATCTTTTTCTGACATAGCAGATTTGGTGCCTTTTTAGGATAAAATTTTAAAGCTTAGGCCCACCTGAAGTTTTTAAAAATTGGGTAGAGCATGATACAAGTATTTCTGCTGATGCTATACTGAAAATATTAAAATCAAGCTACTGATGACTTCTGTGTGTAACGTTACAAAAAGCACCTGTGGAGGAACAGAGCATGTAAGAATGAGTAGCATTAGAAGTATTACAACGTTTGTGCCTGAACTAGGTATTTGAAAAAAGTCTTGTTTAAAAATGATTGTGGTTATAATGGGATATTGCCAGCCTTTAACAGGAGTTTGTCACTTTTGTGATCCTTAAGTTTTAACTCTACATAGTTGTATGCTTTTAGTAGTTTAGGAATAGACAACATTTGTAATCAGCTTGCCACAGCCTGAAACTGCAACAGGAAAAAAACGCATCTTGTCACTTAAAGTATACTAAGCACTATGGTAAAATCTAGCATCTCACTGCTGTTTTTCTGTCTTCCACATCTTCAGTAACTGGAATATATGTAAAGAACAACTAAAAATTACACAATTTTTTCTCAAAAGACTTGCTTGGAATGTCAGTGTATGTATACAGAAAACTTGTGTGGGTTCTGTGCTCTGACCAGGCTGGGCAAAACTCTGAAAGTAAGTATGTTTGCTGTTGCTCAGTAGTGACTTGGTAAACAGGTTAATCTTGAAGCCAGAAAAAAATCTCACCTTCTTTATCCTGGCTGGTTTGCTTCTAAGGAATTATTAAATAGATGGGGAGCACTTGAAGGAATGTCAGTTTTGAATATTGCAGTGTAGGCTTGTCTGGTGAGCAAAGAAACTGGCTGTGGACAGCAACCATTAACACCTGCTGAGACTGGCTTCTGCAGTCTTTCAAGGTAAGAGAAGTACAGTTGATACAGACTTTTTAAAAGGAAAGTGGAGTTTTCTAGCGACTTTATCATTTCTACAGTATTGATTTACAAATGGCACAAGGCTTTGAATTGTTTTTGTATGAAGAGACAATATTATGGGAGCAGACTTCTGTCAGTTGATTTCCATTTACTTTAAAGTTACTTTCTTTCAAACAAATTGAAGCTGGTTTAAGTAACTTTTGTACTAATTACAGTAGTACTTCACTTACCTGTATTTGAGAGACTTAATTAAAATATTCTCATGTAATCTTAAGCAAGTATAAACAACTACAGTGACTTTTACATGCATATATTTTTGTAACCCATAGGAATGGCATTTTGCAATGTACTAAGTCTTATCCTGTGGCAAGATTATGCTGCCAGAAAGGAAGTTTAGTCAAGTTTTTCACCTGCTGCTTTGTGGAAATGTAGGAGTCACTCTTGCAGTGTACTGGAGAGGAAATGAGGGAGAGTAGATTTTCTTCTCACTTTGAGATAAGCCAGAAGCTCCCAGTTGTTGAGGTCTGCTTTCCTAATGAGGCACACCAACATTTGAGCTAATGTGCCAAGTGGAGCACAAGATGAAAAGCTCTAGTGGGATTATAATTTGAGATCTGTGCTGCCAACATCAGTGGTGAAGGGAGGTTTGTTCTGGGAAAGTCAAGGACAGCTGAGCTGAAGTTGTAAGAAGACTTAAAGCAAGTGTGATAATATAATTAAGTAAAACTAGATTCTTTGAATAAAGTATTATGTAAAAATAGAAGCCTCACACTGATTTGTAGAGTGCAGTATCGATTTCACTGTTTAAATATTATGCTTTATGCTGAAGTGAACACTAAGCAGTGCAAGATACGCTAATAAGTCTATGTGCAGCTTCAATGTAAAATATCTTACAGTATCAGAAAACTTCTGTTGGCAATTCATATTTTATTTTGTAAATTGCAACAAAACATTGTAACCACTGCTTATTAAGTTTTCTTCAGAAAAAAGGGAAATATGGAAAGTGAAGAAAAGCACTTTTCTGGGGGCAGTGTGTAACTGAGAGTGATATATTAAATAGCTTCATAAGAACATACCAATAATCTTAAATCAAACATTGTAGGTTGAGTTTGACAATAACTGATTTAGATTCCAAAGAGACTCTAGATTGGCAATCCATTTGTATTCTTGTATTAAACACAAGAATGTCTTTAAAGCTTCTAAAATTAGACAGATGTGCAAACAGCTTGACAAAGGCTACTTTTAAATTATTTCCAGAATGCAGAATAGTAGTTTTGTGCAAACAACTGCATGTTGTATAACAGGCTAGTTCTAAGTTTTCCCTCATCTTTGGACAGTAGTGGCCTTGTACATCTGTGTATGTGAATTTAATACTTATTTGACTTTCTTATTTCCCACCTAGTTTAAAACACTTTTCTTGGAAGGCAGAGCATGAAGTTAAGTATTTGATACTTTCTCCCCTCCTGTATATTTGCCATCTGGTAAAATTGAAGGGTAGAAATGAGATATGATTGCAAGCTCTAAGTAATCGCAGGAATAACATGGAACTGGGGCGAGGGGAGAAGAAAGGAAAAAAAACCCAAACCAAAGCAAAAAAACAACCAAAACCTGAACAGAATTGTATTACAGTTATATCTCCAGGAGAAGAACCAGAAGGCTACAGGAATATTGGTTACCTATGTACGAAGCTTCCATGGCCTATGTATGCAGAATTAGAATTCACAGTCAAAACTTTACATGAAGAGGGGAGTATAGGCACATTGTTAAAATGAAGTGAGGTTGAAATTACTGCACCGGAAAACAGAATATACATGAATTTAGCACTAATTTTTGCCATTCCTTACTGTATTCATGCTTAAGCGGTGAGAGCTATCATTGTGTGCCCTGTATTTTTGACTCATCTGGTTGGCCAGTGAAGTGAATAAATTGCAAAATTTATTGTCCTCATTCCCCTTGCTCTGGGAGAAACACTTCACCATTTGAAAGAACTGAAATAGAGCTGTGTTCCATAAAAGTTTTAAAATTCTAAACTTTTATGTTAAGAGAAATGCCAGATCAGTTCTGTCTAGCCTTCTATATTAAAAAGTTAAATATTGAAATTGTGTAATAATTTGGATTGATCAAGGTTGATTTTCTTCAGTGGGAAAAACACTAAGAGATTTTGCCTGGGGTTACTGTAATCCTCCACAAAATTTTGAGTTAGAGGTGGCCATTACAGCTGCGGGTACTGTTCTTTCAGCATTCTGGACATGCTGGCAATAACTCATGTTTGCTTCAGTTCAGTGCTTAGAGGACAAGTTCTGTTGATCACCTGTTGCATATAAAGAAAACCCTATTCTTTCAAAGTTGTGTGGTGTGAATTTTTCTAATCACTCCAATAGCCTTTTTTTGGGGGGAGGGGAGCTAATCTTCATGCTTGAACAATTTTAATAAAAAATTTAACATGCTTGACATTGAATTGCTTTTAATACATGCATATATAATAGTCACAGACATCACAAGGCCGTTAATCTTTTGATGCTTGACAAAGTTAAATGATGTTCTGACTGCTGTCTACATTTGCATATTGCCTTTATGAAAATGAAAATACATAATATCATAAAGTTGCAAACTAATTTAACCAGTGAATTCAGTAAGCAGATTGATTATAAATACTGATAATATTAAGAAGTTACAAGATTATTGTAATTGTGCTGTAACAGGTGCTATACTTGGGATTACAGTAAACCCATCTGTCACCCAAAGGTTTTGGATTTGGTAAGAAAACTTCCTTTAATGGGAGCTTAAAAGGCCTTAAAAACAAAAATGTTACCAAATATATACTGCTGTTACAGTGAAACTACTAGAATACTGTTCTGAATTTTAAAAGAAGCTGTGTTTGCTTTAAAAATACCAAATATTATAGCCACAGTTGTCATATCTAAAATTTTGTGATAGTTTAGTATTGAACAAAAAAAAAATCAACCAGAACCCCAGCCAAAGATTTCTCTCAGAGTACTGTCACACTTATGTTCCAAGGCAGAAATGAGAATCTGGACAGGTTGTAGTAGCTAGGCTTGTTCTATGTTTTTCATTACTCCAAGTGCTGGTAGCAAAAGAATTATGTAATGAAGCTATCATCTGGTATTGATGCAGAACCACAGCTAGGTAGTTTTGACATCTAGGTGTGAGGGGGTAAATCCAATTGCTAAAACTTCTTATGAGAGGAGAATACCCAGGCTATTACAGGAGATGCTCCCTATTTGCAATAGGCTTCCTTTGTTCAACTGAAAGTAAGTTGACTTTACCCCTGCCAGCACCTCAAAGGTGGAGAAATGTGGAAAAAAAAAAAAAAAAAAAAAAAGTATTTTGTATAAAGGATCTGTCAAATTTACCAGTATTAACAAAATATGTAATTTTTAACCTTGGATTTGATTGCTAAAGCACACTGAAGTTCCACAAAGGGTCTGAAAGATATCTTTTGTTCTACTTGCAACAGTTGAAGTTGGGAAACTAAGATAAGTTGTCCTACTCTGTAAGGTAATGCCTCACTAAGTTTCTCAGCCACATGTAAACACATGACAGTTTTTTCCTATGTATATAGTATTGTATCTCTTGGGTGGTATTTTCTCTAAAACTCTTCCTCATGATTAAAACAATGTAATTTTCACTTCAGTTAGATGCTAAATTGCTCCACTCTTGAATTTGGCTAGTGTTGAAGAGCTCCACTAACAAATCCTCTCTAAAAACTAAAATAGAACAGCTGCAACAGAAAATTCTCTTCAAAAACCACCTAAAGTACCAGTATTCCTTCCTCCCTGCCTTGGGCACAGCACATTTCCATCTACTGGAATCCAAGCTACGAAATTCCTTTGTTACAATCTTATGTTCTAATGTGCTTGTGCTTTACTGTGCATCTGAAGCATTGTCAATGTGTGGGTTTTAACAGCCAAAAGTTAGTCTGGTTTGTTAGGTAGTACAGGATTTTGCTAATCTGGTTTTCAGCAATTTTTATTTTAAAGCTTCAGATTAAGTCACCAGAAATGAAGTGATAACCCAAAATCCTGGAAAATGTATTTTTACCTACTTGCTGCCATAACAATTCTGTGGAATGATAACAAAGTAGATCTGCAAGTGTATTAACAGTTTAGTTGACAAAATTCATTGTATTGGAAGACTCTGTCTTCAATAGATTTTTTTCCCTAATTTTCAGGGATGAGAAAAGGAGACAGAGATTGGTAAGCAAACATTTTTGTCTATAGGCTGTCCAGAAACAACTAGTCATAATGCAGGCAAGTTTTTGCAAACAAAAAAAGTATTTTTTTCTTTATGAAAAGTCTGAAGGTTGCTGTCAATGATCTTTTGATGTCAAAAATTTTATGCTAGCCCTGTCTTGTTTCGTACAAGAATTTTAAAATGGAATCTGATGGCTGTATTCTGAAACTCTGTAATTCCAGTGCCAGCACTATCACAAACTGAACTAATATTGTGCACAGAATGAAT